>VMBQ01000404.1:20297-238230 GCA_007657795.1 Dreissena rostriformis | reverse complement strand
AAATGAAAAAAAAAAAAAAAAAAAAAAAAAAAACTTCGATAATGGATATGGTGTCCGCCTAGCGACTGGGATGTCACGGTGATGATCCGCAGTGTGGGAGCGTGCTTAAGATCTCCACCAAAGACACCAAGTACTGGTCTAGGCCCAGGAAACGGACTCGAGAGCGTTTCAAATAAGTAGTAAGAACTTTCTATGCAATCGAGCTTAAATAAATAGGTTTAAACTAAACTTCGACACTGATCATTTGCGATTGTAAATACGTTCCACGATAAGCCTGATCATTCCTTCTCGATAAACCATTATTAAATGTAAACATACTTAACTTAACACAGACCACATGGTAGCAATTGTAATGCACTTGCAATAGCAATTAAAAGGCACCGTGTGCATAAGCTCGGGAGGAGCTACCATCGAATTGAAAACATGTCCTTAGGTCGTATGCATATGAGGGAAGGTATACATCATCAAATGTGCATTTTTGTCTGCCGTACACGAGATGTCTACTTTAGTAACGTTTCTGGAAGTACTGCTACGTTATAACAAACATGTTTCTATATATTTAAATTGACCGTGTATTCAGTAGTACAAGTGCTACATAACTTGAAACGTGATATTAGGAAAACTAAATGGATGCACATTCTTAATTTACCAGGAGTATTTATATTCCCTCTGATCCTTCTGATAATGTACAAGCGGACAATGTAAACATGGTGGCAAGGACCAACACAGACATCGCTATTCATTGACGTGTTATTCATCTCTCCTTTGTTGGTTTCATCAAGTCTTCAACATCAAAGCCTACGAGCATTACTAAATCAGCATGTGTCAATCACTAGTTAACTCTCGTGACAACTTCAAAATGGATCCTCAAAGCAATTAGGCCTTTGGCGGCATTCATTAACTTTGCTGCTATTTCATTTGATGTTATCATGTCCGTTACGTGCAAGACGATTATATGCTCGTATTATCAAAATAAGCACGTTACTTCAAGCTTTATCCATATGACCATAAATGCCTGAAATGATCATGATAAGAAAGACGACGGGCTGCTCAGTTTGTGTTATAGTTTTATATTTATTATTTGACAATCGGAATGCATGCAGCCACAATAAAATAAAGGGATCGTTATATTTTTAACGATTTATCAGCACATATTATTATCCGAAACGACAATAGAATACATTAGTCATAATAACCGTTTTACATCACATATTGTGTTGTCATATCAATCATAGAAAACATTTACTTACACTTCCAAGCAATTGTCTTGTCATAAGTGTGCGTTTCCAAAACTAAGTCAGTTGTTTCTTGAACAGCATACGCACAATGCTCAAGTGCATTCCGCTCGTAAAGCGCATTCACAAGGGCGTGCCTTCAGTCTGGTACTAACTATTCCACAGTACCCCCCAAAATACCATCCCGAACGAAACACTCAACGGCCATAAACACAAGAGAACGAATAATATTGGCTCTATGATTATGAATAAAACAGTGAATAGTCTACATCTGCAATTAGTTCGCACCAATAATTTCTGTTTAGAGGCGTTCATTAGACAAAATTTCAAACCTTATTCTCTAGGATTAATTATTTTTACATTTATATTGTTTTATTGTGTTGTTAAGTTCCTATGCAGAACAAAAGCGTGCAGTACTTGGGAAATAAAAATAATTGATTACGACAGTAAAAGTGTTTTTTTTTATCTGTTTGGTCGGAAATGATACATGAAACATGTCCCAAATGACTATCGAATTTAAGATCAGTGTCATGATTTTCTGCGTTTACATGTTTGGAACAAAAAAAATAACAAACGTATATTTAATGTTCTAAGAAGCTCAAACATATAATATATATTGACTGACATCGTTTAACAACTGCGGGATTGTGAAGTACGAGTGAAAACAATTTGATTGTAAAATACAACTTATTTTTTATTGATTGTACCTTACAGTTGCTTTCACTGGTACGTATATTTGTTCATGGTGCCTGAATACAGTTAACGTATTTCTCTTAACAACAACAGTGTTAAATGAATATCGTTATCATAGTTATCTAAACTGACCAGTTGTAACTCAAAACTCACATAAAACACAATTCGCCATTTCCGAGACACATGCGTATCAAATCGATTATGTCAAAGTTTATATTGTTTGGAACCACTAAATATTACTCAATACTTTGTCATTAAGATTCTAAATTGTATTAAGACGAGAGACGACACGCGCCACGGCTTCCATCTGGATTCTCTGCCATGTATAATGTATGATGAAATGTCCAGCTTAATTATCCTGCTAATGGCCCATACGAAATAACACGTGCTAGTAGCCACCGACTACCAAAGCTGCATCTCTATCGGTTAGTAAATGCGCACTGCTTAAGATACATGCAGTTTTCTACCACCCACCTTTCCTGCTTTTTTTTCAAACTGGCAACTGAAATTGCCGAATATTTTGAGGAATGTCTGTTTTAACACACGGTATTTTAATTAATACAGTGCTGTTATTTATTTCTTAATGGTGTATGTATTGTGCACAGATTAGTTGCTCTATAAATATTAACTTCACGCTGAGTACAAAAGAATTTTAATTGACCTCATAATTGCTCTGTTCATTGCTGTACTAATGAATAAAAACAAGCACGACAATAATACAATAATAACTCGTGGCGCTTGTTTGAATGCTCCATGCGGATGCGCGGTTCATTTAGTATGAATACAACAGCAGTTAAATGTTTGATGATGTAACCGTTAACCGTAACATTTTATTGACAGGCAGACATGAAGCAGATGTTTATCGGGTATAAACAAACATGTCGCTATCATAAACACGCACTTTTTATAAAATATTCAAAGCTATCACAATTCATGTTTGCAATGTTATTATTATATATCAGTCGATTTAAATTATATGACCATGTGGCGTGGCCAGATTTAACCCCAAGGGCATGATTTCAACAATAGTTGTATAGGACTACTATCTGATGATAGTGAAACAAAAGCTCACCCTGTGCAGGCATGTTGTGCACACGTGAGCTTAAGATAGAATGACCTTCATTCCTTATTCCTACATGTATATTTGACAAACCATTGTATACAATCTTTACAGAAATAATTCTGTATCCGTAACTAGCATTGTAATGCAAAACCTTATATCTGAACACCGCATAAGGAAACGCCTGAATACTTTAAATTCCGTTGCTCCGTATAAAACAATTCATTATTCCCAGAAAGTAAGCAATCCAAAAACAGAGTAGTATGACATTGCACTTGTATAACTCGGAATGATCGAGAAAGAAAATCGCCTTTGTAATGACAGTGTTAAAACAATCGATACTCGTTCCTGGGATTAAGATAGAAAGTACGAGGATCTCCTGGTCTGCCTTATTGCGGATCTACAAAACACGCAACTGTATGAACTTCTTTCAAAAGCATGCGATGATATTAACGATCTTTTCCGTTTGATTGAATATCTTGTTGTTCCAGTATTAAGCCATTTGTGTCGTGATTCATTTGCGTGATAAAAACATAGATATTAGATTTTAAAAAATCATCATTACATTAGCGAAGGTGTAACTTAAATATTTCAAAATGTCACACTTTCTTACACCCCCTCCCCCCTACTGGAGCGTGACGTACTAAATGGACAGCCCCTATGTTCCTCTCAATTAGTATAACAATTTATAGCAGCGAGGGAGAAACAACCATCATAACAAGATCAATATTTCCCGCGTTTAAGGACAACAACCAGATCCAGTAAGCTCTAAAATCTCTAAAGCTAATGGACGCTTCAGAGAACCTTACTAATATTGCCATTCAAAACAAAAAGTCAGCCTTTTGATACAGTATAATATCAGTAAATCATGGTTAAACCTTAGGAAGCAATACAAATAGTTAATGATTACAATAATACGATAAAGGTTTTGTTTAAGAAATACCATTGACAGAAAATTTCAGCTGTTGGAGAGAATCTAAAAATCATTCAATGCTGAATTTCAGTGATGTTAAGGATATAATTTTAAAATCTTGCGTTTAAATACATTCAGTTTCAAAGACTTTCAATTACAACGTAAAAGATGACCATTTTGAACATGAGGTTTTGATTCAAAATAGACCTCAATTTAAATGCACTTGCATATTTATTATTTTGCGATTTTACGAACAATTTGGACTTAAACATCGAGATTAAACAATGTATAGCAAAATTGAATGAAATTGAAGGTCATGACAATTACCTCAATCAAAGATAATATTCTTCATTTCCAAAACAACATTGTGTTTACCAAGCTTAAATGCATAGACATTTGTTTGCAAAACAAAACTGCAGCAATATCAAGTCAATTCATCTTTGTTATAATAAACAAAATGAATCAACAAAATTGGAAGAATATTGTATACATGTCATTATAGCGAAATAAGTTGTTTCGTTATGATGACAAGTATTTTCGTCATTGGCTCAGAAAAAGCAGCTGACGTTTTAATAAGATACATGTTAATGGTCTAATCAACTTTACATTATTGCATTTCCGCTGAAGCCGAACATGAAATATCCAGTGTGTGTCATCACAGTTTAAATTAATGAAATTGATTTTGATCTTGTTGAAACCTTCTCAATTCCTGCCGGAGTTTTTATTCCGAAAGCGGTTTTGATTGATTGAATTTTAAATTAGAAGCAACTCTAATAAATGTAATGAAATTTTGTGTATCTCTTATGTTGCTCCCATTTTATGTGCTCTTATAGGAATAACAAATTTTCTATTCTTTGTTAATCGGTTGAAATATCATAGTTTACAGACATTTTTATTAACGTTAAAATCCGTTTACAAATGTCCTTCATTTATTGAAAGTGGAATTTGTTAATGTGTTCATATTTTGTTTGTTTTTTCTATTGTAAGATTAACGTTTTGTCAAAATACATTTCAAAGTGAAAGATAATGTCGAACAAAGATAAATAATGAAAATGAAGGACAGTGTGGTGAAACTTAATTCTTGCCATACTAGTGGAAACACGTCATACTGTTTTCAATCATTAAACACGCATTATAAATTGGTTTATATTCTTAAAACCATTTTCATAAATATTGACACTAAAATACTATAAAAGTACTTATCATAGGACACGTTCATTAAATGATTTGAATAAGCTATAATTGGGATTAAATGCTCCCATTATCCGGATAAAAAAACGCACTATCTGATTATATAGGTAAGCTTTTGGGGTACATATATAAATCTTTTTGCGATATGCAAATATTTTCTTATTGTTGCAACCAAGCGATAAACGTAAAGTTTCCAAAGTTTGACACTCTGAAGCTCATGTGTAATTATTAGTATTAATAAGTGCGAATATTTCATCATGCAATAGGTTAGTTCTTTTTAATTTCTCGAACACAGTGCCGATGTTAAATGTCTTCACAGATGTAAACATATGTATACACTCAGTCAGCGGACAGAAGACGAAAGATAATGGCATGAATATCTTAATCGTTTCCTTATCGCCTATCGCATTCTGTTTGTCTGGAATGAAATTGCATCTTTTTAACGAAAGGTTATGAAACTGTAAAGCAATTTAGGTGCCTTATTTTATTGCTTAATAAAATTGGTCTAAAGATTTGGAAACAGATCAACAATCCTGTCAGACTATACCTTTCACGAGAATTTGCAACATAATACTACATAGGAGTTTTATATCGACTTTAATAAAGAACATAAATGCTTTGAATTATTTAATTGCAATTTATTTTGCGCTACAATTCAAAAATGGAAATTTATTAAAGCCCATGGAACTGATTTCGGATACTGTACAAGTGATCGAAATTGGTTGAACCAAAACTGCTTTGGTAATTAAATGGTGGGCACATGGCATCGTGTTGTTGTGTTTTTGCAACGTTACGTATTTTTTTAAACAAATTGTTTAATTAAACAGGCCAGATCCCACAAAAACAAGATAGAATGAGATATTTTAATCAACGTGAAATGTTAGACGCTTAAGTTAGCAAAAATGAGTTCTCGTCATTTCAATTGACCTTGTTTTCAAGCGTATTTTAGTAATAATAAATTGTCATGCACCCTTATAGACGGTATGACGAAAACAAAATCCGATCACGAATGCTTTTTATTTTCGGAAATTCGTCTAGTTATGTATGAAAATAAAAATCAAATTTACATCTGGTGTGTGTTCGTTTTCAAAAAATACAAATTCATATTCAAGCTAAACATATTTCTGGTAACATGGAAATCTACTCAAAATGATATTATATTAAATCGTTGCACCATACCACATAAATTCATTATAATTAAATATAAAGATTGTATGATTCCCTATATATGTTTGCACTTTTATACACGCAAAACATATCTGTTGAGAAATTACCTGTTGCGTTATTCTGCAGAACGCCCACGTGTTAATATCTCGAGATATTTATAATTCTCTAAAGAAAAACATAACAAGAAGAAACAAAGCCAACATATACATTGAAATAAATGTCAGTCATTAAATTCAGCCATTCTTTTTTCATACTAATGGTTATGTATTCCTTAACGGTCGATCCTTTTTGCAAATGAAGCCTGTTTGCAAAATGCACATTTTATTTAAATGTAGGACATGACTGGTTGTTTCGATTTTTTAAAGCTTCATTAATGCGTTCTGCCCTAAGGAGGTTTTTCTCGATTGCGATTCCCAAAGGCCCTAGCTTGCGACTGGCATCTCTTTCATCCATAAATATTTGATCAACCATCACTTCGCGCTAAAGCTAAATTGTTTAAACGATTACTCTATGGATGCAACTTTATTATTTCTTATTATGCAACAAATCTTGGATGTACTGTTTCTGCAAAGTTGACAAATGTTAGACATAACATGCAGACCTATAAAGCAAAACCAAGGGTAATTATCAGTCCTTCGAATGAAATATTCAAATACGTTTTACAAAATGTAACTTATCATAATTTAAATAAAAATAATTATTTACAATTTAGATTAAATTCGTGTTAAAACATGAATGCACGTCGTTCATTACAATGTTGACAAAAACTCAAACATGACACACTTGACTTACAACAAGAGGGACAAGATCGTCCTAAGCTCTTTATTGAGTTCAAGGTGCATCGACTTCGGAGAGTTGCCCCGATGACCTATGTGTTGAACAACTTGACCCAGATTCAAACAATGCATTGATATTTTCGAATTTAATAGTCTGGCCATGTTTCACATTTTTTTTAAACAGAAATGTGGCTAATAAAGTGGTTATACGGTTTTTCTAAGATTTGACATGTTAATGTCAGATTTTGGACGCACATGACACTAATTCAAACTCAGTCTAGATAAACATTTTGACAAAGTGTCATCAAGACTAAGTCAAATATGTGGCCTCTAGAGTGGTAACACGTTTTTTTTTACATTTTACCTGGTAACCAATTTTTAGGACGCACGTGAACAAGATTCGAACTCTTACTACCTGGATATTTCAAGATAAATATTCTGAAAAAATATCGTAAGGTTTGGATGCAAAATTTAGCCAAAAAATAAAATAGTAAAAATTGAATTCCTTTAACTATCTTAAAAAGGTTTAAGTCTAATTCCCTCGGTCCAAAATTGGACATTACACAAATCTAATGATAATGGTGTAACTGCTTTTTTGGATTGTAGTTATTCGTGTGAACTCATAATTATTTTGTAAACCTCTGACGAAACGTCCACATTAAACGAAACATAGTTATCAAAATATGACAAAACAAATATGTTAAATGTAATGTGAGAAATAGCACAACATGAAATTAAAATGTTTGAAGCCAGGGCAAACCATTTATTTATCCTCTTATTTGACGGAATAATTCTATTTCGGATACCAGACAACACGGACAATGTTTATATCAAATTAATTGATCGTGTTTTACAGCTGGCGGAATATTGGCCAATAACAGCTGATATAAAAGCGGCCACCGTCATGTTAAAGAATCGTCTATTTAATTGAATCTGATGGATCAATAATAGCGAATTCTGAGGGCATAATTACGCAATACTTCTATTGATAGTCTTAAAAAACATGGTTTCTTTTGTGAATGATAATTGTCTTTAAAAAAGAAAAAAAGACTTGTTGATTAACGTTTTTTGCTTGTTCAAAATATGGATTCAACAATATAGCATCACGTTAAGTTGACGTTACTGAGATCAAATGAGAACAATTGCATACAATCGGAAAGTTTTGTCCCTGAAAAGCCTGTCGGACCCAAAAATGTATCGACAATAATATAACTTTGTTTGCGCATGTTAATAGTATGTGTTATATTCGAAATCGAGATACGCCTATTCGACAATGCTCATAAGTATGACAAAGGTTATCAATAGAAGTTGAAAAAGTTGCACTTATTTCATATAAGTAAATTTTTTAATATTCATACGTGCATATTTCTTTTGTAACTATAGCTTCTTGTTTCGTTATCAACAACGTACATTTACAATTGTATCAGTTATATTTCTAGTATAGAAGCATTCAGAACAAAAATACATCTAGTTCATGCTAAATACAGCAGCAGTATTTATTGAGAACCCTGTACATTCCAGCTGTGCACAACTCGGCACGCGCTGGCGTGTGTTTCCGCGACAAAATGCACACTGCTATTGATTGTTTCTGACGTTCTGGAGCAGCGAAACTATTTGTAACGGCGAAACGAACTGTAACATCAGGTAGCATGAGACCGAACAGCTGTTACCAGATATTCCACTGCATTATATCTTACAAATTAGACACTTATGGTAACAAATAAAGCTTGCTTCTTGCAATAACTCAAAGACGTTCGTCAGTTTGTTGCGCAGCAAATTTCATAATGTAAGATGATGCTTAAGTCAACAAACTAGTATTATTGAATATTTTTTATATATCGGTTTAATCCATAAATAACGATCTGACGTTCTCGTTCTTCTAGATATAATTGCAAGTAAAACAATATGACAATTTGTATTTGTTTATTACAAAAATTCAGTCATTAAAGAAATTGCCATTTAAATGGGAACGATACTTTTTTTGGCAGTGCACGAATTCTGTGATTGTTGTTTTCGGGTAGTTTACTAACGATACTTTTGTTCTTTGTTCATAAACAAACTTTGGAGCATTATGTAAGAGTTTTTACTAATTTCTTGTTTACTATAATATGTTATACCGAATGAACATGTTTGAACTTAAGATAAAACGTTAAAAACAAATAGGTTGTAGTTATCCTATGAAACATTTATTTAACACTGTACTATCAAAGCGCTGAAGGCACTAAAGTTATTCGCTGTTGTCGTCCTTGATTAGCTTGTGCGCATTGTACAGGCTAATCTTATTTGACAAGCATTAAGCCCCGTTTTCCCTGAAAGCAGCGAATATGTACACATTTCAATGATAAACACTAGACTGGCCAATGTCGTCTTACAAGCTGGTAAATACACTCACTGCAGGAGTAGAGCAGATGCTCCTAAGCCATGAAAGCATTCGTTGTCTGCTGTGCAGACAGGCAGCGGTAATCGTTCCTAGAATAGTGAGTTACAGTTCTTAGCGTAGCTAAGGCTTCTAGGCACATACTAATTTGTAAAACATGCTCTGTAACTTTAGTCGTGAGCTAACGCTCACAACTAAAAAAGAGTGAAGCAGTGCTGCCGAAAGTGTGGCGTTTAATGCAACGTGACCAATACTGGAATTATACGGTAGAGACTATATGAGCCTCTCTCTGAGAAAAGGGGGTTTAATGAACGTACGAAACGTATCGTCCCAGATACGCCTGTGAAGTCCGCACACGCTTATCAGGGACGACACTTCCTGTTTTAATGATATTTTTCGTTTAAAGAAAGTTTCTTCTTAGCAGAAATCTATTTTAAGCGGGAAGGGTCGTTCCTTATAAGCCTGTGCGAACTGCACATGCTAATGTGGGACGACACGTTACGCACATGCATTAAACCCTTTTTTCACATAGCTCAGTAAAATTTAAAAGGGCAGATATATCTTAAAGGCCTTCTATACTTGAGCCTAAATAAAAACGTTAGATATTGATCTTCTGTGCATTGGTTATCTGATGTTATCAGAGTCTTAGACTGAACATAGTGGAGGGACTGCACTGCTGCCATTGGAACACTGCACTCAGACATTGCTCTGTCGGTTGAGATAAGCATATACAGTTGCAAGAGTTAATGGTGCCCTAATACACGGACAATACAAAACGATCATGATGAGACCAGACATATTACGTTGTTTAAACCAGAGCGCGCTGTCGAATTAAACAAACTTACCAGGGCATATGGTTGCATTGATTGTGTTTGTTAATACAAATAGATGCACGCTCTATCCAATATAAACCATGGAGTTGAGTGCAATTGTATCTAGAGACAATACTGCTTTAAACTACGTATTCTCTTCACGAGTGGTTTCATTTGACAAGTATGTTTACTTTTCCAGTCAACTATGCAAATACACTGTGCTACGTAGTAAACTATTGTGTATTGCTATAACCGTGTTGTTAAAAACGTCTTAAGATTCTTGCATTCATTCAACAAATATGAATACGTATATAGCCACACATACAAACTATTATACTGTGGCCGACCCCTGGGAGTAGATTGGCTAGAAGTGGAAATGTTTTCACACTAATAAATAATTCATGGTCTGTTATTTTCATACCACCCAGGGAAGCGGCGGTAATATCTTGAGCTAAAACATAGATGTTGCGATTGGATAACATATAATATTTGAATCCCATCCCTTTATGTCATATACGTAATACTTAATAGTACATCGTATTCACCTGCATGCATTCTCTGCTTATTCAATGTGGCAAATATGATTTTTTACACCCTTGAAATATGTCGATATAATTTATATAACGGTAACAAGAGAGCCCCAGGGCGTGACCAGTTTTATCTCTAAGGTTATGTTTTGAACAAATTTGTTGGAGGATCAACGACCGATGTAACATGCAACTATAACAGCTCTTGGAGTTGTCGTTTTGGAGAAGATTTTAAATGAATTTTCCTATATTAGTCTCTACAAATCATTTGACCCCTGGGGCGTTTCCATTTGTTAACTTAGGGGCGTAACTTATGGAAATGTAGTAGAGGGCCACTAGTCAATGTTACAAATCAAATATTAACGCCATGAACCTTGTGGTTTTAGAGAAAATTTATGAAGTTTTCATTTGTTAGATATATCTTAAGTTCTGATGACCTTTAAATGTTATTGATCGGATGATTTGAACTTCTTTGAACGAATGTCACCCAATGATAATTCTTGTGAAGTTGCCTTTTAATTTGCCTAGCAGTTGAGAAGCATAAGTCGTTCGACGAAACCTTTTACGGACACTCTACCACACGAACTGATGGACGTCGGCCATCATGTATCCTAACATCTCCCCAATAGCACTATATTCCATACTCGCTTGGACAGTAATGGACGTGTGAACGTCTAGGCATTCATAGAAAGTAAAACACCGCATCACTGTTCTATGCTATCACTATTCTCAGTTGTCAGAAAAAGAACAATAACGAGGCAGAAAACGAACAATTACGACACATAAGTATGACAAATCTCACGCAATATAGAAAACTTTTATTTCAAAATAGCGTGAGCATTAGCAATAATACACCGGCTTCAAACTCAGCATATTTCTGTGTATGTACAGGCTGATCCATAAACAACACAGACTGTTAAAGTATGTTTCCTGTTTGTAACTCTTTGGCACTTGCACTTGTTCTTTAGTACAAACAAATTAGGAACGGAGCACTTGAGAGCCTTACACTGATGTATACGATACTGTTTATTATGTTGAGACACTACTTTCTTTTAATGTTAAATTAAGTTTTCTCTTTTCACCGTGACTACATGCACTTGTAACTTTGAGGCCAATTCCGGGCTTTCTTAGGTCTTGATAATTCCCAAAAAATAATTAATGATTGCTTATTTGTCCGTTTTATAATATTTGCAGTTTTCCTCTCTTTAACTTCTCACCAAATGTTAGAATAGTCATAAAGATATTTTACTCACTTGATTTCAAAAACAAAAACATACTTATACGTGTTAAATCAATATATCATTTCAGGAGAGAAAACGTCTCAGTGCAATCCAAGCGCTTCTAGTTTATGTTGCTATTAATGACGTTCACACGAAAGCTGACAAGATAATAACAGGGCATCTGTGAAATCAATATTAAGTCTCAGGATTATCAAACACTGTTAATTATCCGCGTTTAACGTTTACATGCGTACAGAATCAATAAATAACAGCTCCTGAATAGCCGTAGTGCATGAATCTAATCGAATATCTGTTCAGAATTTCACACTATTCAAAAACACATTGTTATACAGCTGTTAGTTACAATCGCCCGAGTGTTGTAACTATTAGCTATCGACTGTTACATATATATAACTCATTTCGGGTCTTTATTTTTTCTTGATGTTTTTGTTTTCACCTAAACAACGCTCAATTCTCAAACACAATAAACAATTTTGTAACTCGTAGCATATGTTCTACATATCTACTATATATATTCTTTTTATTTCGTCAGTATAACATACATTATGTATCCAATACAAGTATATATATTGCTGTATGATAAAGGCTGCACTCCATATAGTGTCTTAGTTTTATAAATGTGACGCACATCCTTAGAAGCACGTACATATGTGAAACAAATATGAATTTACAAGAGTGTTTAGTATTTTTCATCATTATGTTTAATTGTCCTAATGTAATTACACTGAAGGTGTCGAATAAATATATTGCGTACTATATTATTTTGTGTTGTTGATTTGTATTCATAAAACTACACCATTTGTTGTTTTTTCTGGATCATAAAAAACGCCATAGTTATTATTCCATAATTGACATCATATTGTATCATAGTAAGAACTTAACTTACATATAAAACAAATGAACATTGATTGTAAATTAACAAGTTGCGTGTCGTCAATCAAGGACTAAGTTGACCAGATAAGTCTTCATATTTAAGTGGTCAATAACAGTACATGGTTATACGATTAAATCAATGTACTTAAAATCGATGGAAAAACAAACGCTGAAAGCAGAAAGGCGAAATCAACTTCAACACTGATCAACTGCGCTTGAAAATACGTTCCGATATTAGTCCGGTCATTCCCCCAAGATAACACATTATTAGTTGTAAACATGCTTAACTCTACAAAGACCGCATGGTAGCGATTGCAATGCATATGCAAGCGCAATTAAGCGCACTTAATATGAACCACTTGCATTAGCTCGGGAGGTGCTACGCGCCGAATTGGAAACATGTGATTAAGTCGTATGCATATGAGGACAGGTATACTGTAGCGATATGGAGCATCATCAGATGTGCATTTTTTTCCTGCCGTAGAACAAATTTCCACTTTATTAACGTTTGTTTGGAAGAACTGCTACGTTATGATAAACATGTTTCTTTATAGTTCAACTGATCGTTTATTCAATATTACAAGTGCTGCATAACTTGAAACGTGCTATAAGGAAAACTAAATGGATGCACATAATTAATTTACCTGGAGTATTTATATTCCCTACTGATTGTGTACAAGCGGACAATGTAAACATGGTAGCAAGGACGAACACAGACATCGCTATTCATTGACGTGTTATTCATCTCTGCTTTGTTGGTTTCAACAAGTCTTCAACATCAAAGCCAACGAGCATAACTAAATCAGCGTGATGTCAATCACTCGTTAACCCTCGTGGCAACTGCAAAGAGGATCCTCAAAGCAATTAGCCCTTTGGCGGCATTCATTAGCTCTGCTGCTATTTCATTTGATGTAATCATGTCCGTTACGTGCAAGACGATTATATGATCGCATTATCAAACTGAGCACGTTAGAACAAGCTTCACCCAAATGATCATAAATGCCTGAAATGATAATGGTAAGCGAGACGACAAGCTGCTTATGTCATCTCCGTACAGCTCATCTTTAGATTCTGCCCATTAATGACGAAAGCATAAACATCTTGTATATTAAGAGCGACTACTGACCTTTACGTTCATCAACCATGGAATTAATAATTCACTTAAATAAAAAATAGTTTCTGTTATTGTTTGATCATTGTTATTTGACATCTCAATAAATGCAGCCAATTGTTTTTATAGAGATCGTATTATATAAACGGTGTACCTGCAAATATTCATATACAAAACGACAGTAGAACACATTGGTCACAATGACCTTAACTTATTGTGTTGTCACATCAATTAAACAAAGCAAGCACTAAGACTTCAAAACAATTGTCGTGTTTCATGCGTTACCACAACTACGTCAGTTGTATCTTGAACACCATACGTAAAAAGCTGAAGAGCATTCCGCTTATAGAGCGCATTCACAAGTGTGTGCCTTCAGTCTGGTACCAACTATTCTACAGCCCCTAACAAGTTCCCATCACGAACAAAACACTCCAAGGTCGTAAACACATCAGGACAAATACTATTGGCTATATGAATATGAATTAAACAGTGAATAGTCTAAATCTGCAATTTGTTCGCAACCAACAATTGCTGTTTACGGGCGTTCATTATACAAAATGCCAAATCTAATTCTCTAGGGTTAAGTATTTGAACATTTATACTGTTTTATTGCGTTGTTAAGTTCCTAGGTAGAATAAAAGTCTTCAGCACTTGGGAAGTGAACATAACTGACGATAACAGCCAAAATACGAAGTGTTTTGGCCGGAAATAATACCTAAAATAAGTCCCAAATGACTATCGAATTTCAGGTCACTGTACTGATATTTGGAACAAACACCCAACAACAAAAGTATATTCAATAAGAAACTATAAGGTATAAACACTGTATTTAACAATACAATTGTATTAATTCTAACTTCGCAATTACGCAGTTGTTAGATGATGTCAGTCAATCGTTACATGTTGTCAGCTTCTAAGTATCTTATACTTGTTCGTTGTTCCAAAAAACGTATTTATCTCAACAACATCATTGTTATAAGGATATCATTACCATAGTTATATAAAAACAAACCAGTTGAAACTCACAAATCGTTTGAATGAAACACAATTTCCGAGACACATGCTTTTCAAACCGAATATGACACATTTTATGTTGTTTGGAACCACTAAATATAATTCAATAAATTATATTTAAAATTCTTCGTCGCATTAAGACGATAGGCTTAACGCGCCACGGCTTCTATCTTGTTCCCTGACATTTATATTGAATGATAAAAAGTCCAACTTAATTATCCTGGTTAATGGCCCCTATGGGAGATCATGTGTAAGTAATCGCCGACGTCCCAAAATGCAGCCCTATCTGTTAGTCAATGCGCACTGCTTAAGAAACATGCAGTCTTCTATCAAACGCCTCCCCATGTTATTGATGTTATTCAAACTGAGATATTTTAGTAATTAAAAACATTGTGAAAAGATCAGGGTGAATGTCAGTGTTCAAACAATGTATATAACTAAATACGGTGCTACGGTTGTTTTATGGTGTAGGTGTTAACATAGGTTGCTTAATAAATATGAACTTATGTCATTAATTGCTATTGCGCTTACCACACGGGTATAGTTTATATGTTACAATTAAGTGTGTGTTAATATTCTATACATGTGTTTGCTGTACGAATTATGAGCGCAAATATTCGTTACTGCTTTTCCATTGTGAAAGGTTCGTATGCTCGCATTATTGTATTCTTTACTATTTGGGTGCGCGCTCCTGCAGTTTGGAGCTGGAGTAAGTATACGGATACAATAAGGCTCCCCCTCTCTTATAGTGTTTAATCTTTCGTTTAACTGCAAGTAACTTCAAATCTGAGGCCTTTTTGCAACACAAACAAAAGCACATTTAGGAACCGTAACAAGAAATCTAATAAACTACAAGGTTATAGGGACTTGTTCACAGATTTTGGCATGTTTTTGAGTTTGTCATGTAATGCTTTAAATTGATAAAAATAGATATCAGAACTAAAGAGCTCCAATATAAAAACAAGAATAAAAGTTAAAAAAAAAAAAATTGACCACACCAGGGCTCGAACCACTGACCCATTGAGTAAAAGCCAAGCGCCGACACCACTCGGCCATCCGTCTTCACGTGTGTGTGTGTGTAATTCAGAGTTTGTGTTCGGGTCGTCGTTGAGTCTTTACGATTACATTATGTGCGGACCTGACCATCCGTCTTCATATGGGTTGCCATTTGTTTTATACTTTGTATAACCATCCACGTGTTGTTACAAAATATAACGATAACCCAAGAAATCGAAATTTTTATATCGTTTCGCGTCTGAGACGCTTCAGAAATTTAACAATTTCTAACGATGATTTTTCGTTAACGAAAATGTTTTTGCTGTATAAGTCTGCGGCATTAGTGTTATTTCGCACAATGATGTACATTGTTCATTTATTTCTTGAATCTGTGACAAAAAGTTGAAAAATTCTCAAATAGATAAACTGTAAACAAGTCCCTTTAATTTTGTTATCAATACTATTCAAATGATGAAAACAAGCAAGACAATAATACAAGTATGACTCGTTATTCATGTTGGAATGCTACGCGCAAATGTGCGGTTCTTTAAGCGTGAATACAGAAGCAGTTAAATGTTTGATGATTTAACCGTAGACCGTAACATTTTATTTACAGACAGACATGAAAGAGAAGTTCATCGGTTATAAGCATATAAGTCGCTATCATAAACATACCATGTTTATGAACTATTTAAGGGTATCACGATTCATATTTGTAACGTTTAAGGCCCTTTAAAGGTGAGATCCGTAATTATTTACCGATTTTTAAATATTTTTTTTATTTATAAAGGTTATCAAAAAACAATATATATATATATATATATGCTATTGGGCATTACCATAAAAAAATTGAGCAATACAACTTGTTTTGAGCTCAAAAGACAGTGTCCTCCAAGTCTATGGTGTTTACAAACAATCCGTTTATTTACATCGCTGTTTACTCGGGAAAGTATATCATTGATTTTTTAACGTTTTCCGGTATCACTCACAAAGTAGGTCTCTTCTAAATGGTTTAAACGCTTGCAGAGATCTAATAAGTTACTTTATGCTGGTAAAAAGTTGTTTAAAATAGAATTTAAATTGATTTTCTGTCGGCTATTTTTAGCATACGTCACCGCTTGGAGGCAACATACCACGTTAGTTGCAAAGATGTAAACATTTCTTCCAATTATGAAACGGGTATATCTTCCATAATTCTTGACAACGTTGCACCTAAGCTGTGTTATTAGCATTTTATATGCAAAAGTAACTGAAATCCGGTAAAAATTAGACCAGTTTATATGCATAATAATTAGATTTGTCACCTTTAAAGGGCCTTTAACGTTATTTTTTTTTCCAAGAACAAAAAGACAATAGATAAATATTTGATATATATACAGCGAGGTCAAAACACAGTATTTTCTTTATCTAGAAACGGTTATGTAGAAACTATGATGTAGACTTATTTGAATATAAAGAAGTGAAACTCCAGAAGCTGCAGCAGTATTGCATTTCTATCATACACACCTTCGTGGTCCTTTATTTATGGCAAGGAACCAATTGCCAAAACGGTACAGTACGGCACAAAACCAAACAACTTATACACATAATAGAATCAAGCTGTGGTCACCGCCTTGGAACGGTCAATGCTAAGCACTGGGGGTTTAATCCGGTTATAGAGCGCTCAACCTCACACTTGGCCCAGCAATATTCATGATACATTTAAGTGTAAATAAAATTTAACCTCATAGCATTGCAACTCAAATAAAACAGCAATAAAAGGGAATTAAAACGCATTCAATTTAATTACTATTTAATTACTCAATGGTAGAAAGGAGACCAGAGCAACAGAGTTACAACTTTTTGAGGCACGATGAAATGAAATTACTAACACGCATCAACTACATCCCTTTTTTTTACAAAAAGATTTAAGAATATAGCATCATATAGTTAATAGTTCAGATCATCATCGCGCACCTACAGGAAGAAGCAGCAATATTGGGTGTAAAAGATCCAAATTACCTACTTGATTGTTTATGTGACAGTAATATACTAAAATGAAAATTATCTTTAAACCTAAAAAGAATAACCGTATAGACTGAGGCGATAATTTATCAAAGTGAAAATTATACTAGCAATGATAAAAAAATGGGTGCAGCGTGATAAATACACGCGTATATTATTCAAAATAAATAAAACGAAGCTTAAAAGGAAATCGATCAAGAAACTACCATCAGAGAAATAAATATATTAATAAAATTGACCGATATAAACTAGAGTACATGTACCTATCATGAAATCCTTTCGATAAGAGCGTTCAATAAAATGGACCATAGATGCTTTAAGCAATATGGCGTACATTTCAAACGAACATCTGTTAAAAGCAGGTCTATAAATGATTTAAAATAAAACAAATAATAAAACATCAGTTATAAAGATACACTAAACAGAAGGGCCAATATGACATTATATATAGCTCAACTGTCTATTGGGGGCGTAGTCAGTTTCAAACCCTAAGGCACGATTATTACCGTTACAATCTTTGGTTACAGAGAATATGTTATTTTGCTATATAAGTCAATATAAGACAGAATTGATTTTTAACTCAAGGGACATAATTTGAGAACAAAAATGTGGAGGATTTATATGATGCTACATGACACATATTTCCCATCTTGACCTTGTTGTTCTTGAGAATAAGTTTTTAGATCATTTCAATGTATCAGTCCATATAAATTATGTGACCCTCGGGCGTGGACAGATTTAACCCCGTGGACACTATTTAAACAATATTTATAGAAGACTGCTTTTTGATGAAAGTGAAACAAAAGCGCACACTGTGCAGGCACGTTGTGCACACATGAGCTTAAAATAGAACGACCTTAGCTGTAACCGTTACTAGCATTGCAATGTAAAACATTCTATCTGAACACCGTATAAGGAAACGCCTTACTACTGAAAGATCCGCTGCTCCATATTAAACCAGTCATTATTCTCAGAAATCAAGAAATACAAAAACAGAGGAGTATGACAATGTATCTGTATCCCTCGTAATGATCTAGAACGAAAATCGCCTTTGTAATGACAGTGTCTAAACAAATCGATACTCGCTTTTTCGGATTAAGTGAGAATGTACGATATCAGACGAGGATCTTCTGGTCTGCCTAATTGTTGCTCTACAAAACACGCAATCGCAGGAATTTCTTTCAAAATCATTCGATTATATCAACGAACGTTACCGTTGTGTTGTTCCAGTAAGCCATTGTGTGGTTATTCAGTTGCCTGACAAATACGTAGATATTAGACTACAAAACAACAACGTCAAATTATCGAACTTGTAACTGAACTATTTCTAAATGAAAATGAGAAAACAAATGAGTATAAGCGTGCGCAAGCGTTGATAATACGTGTGTGTGAAGTGAATTATGAAATGTTATTAGACATCCCACACAGAGTACGTTATTGAGTTCCCATGTGTACTTCTAAGTCTTGAATGACCAGAACAAAGGTAATAAAGTCTCCAAAAACCATGTAATTTCCAGACACGGTCCAATATTTGCTATCGCGAGAAATGATTCTGAATATGAAACAACAACAAGTAAATTAACGACATGTTCCTCTCAATAAGTTTTACAATTTTATTGCATCGAATGAGAAGCAACCATCATAACGTGGAGAAAGCGCTTCATCAATATTTCCCGCGGATAAGGAGCACAGTCAGATCCACTTATCTCGAAAAACACTGAAGCTCATTAACGCTCCAGAGAATCTAGCTAATATTGCCACTCAAAACAAGAAGTCAGCCTTTTTATTCAGTATAAAATTAGTAAATCATGTTTGAACCTTAAGAAGCAATACAAATAGATGACAAGTATTTTCGTCATGTGCTCAGAAATAGCAACCGACGTTTTAAAAGGATACATGTAATGGTTTAATCAACTTTACACTATTGCGCTTCCGCTGAAGCCTAACATAAATTATCCAGCGTATTTTTTAGTTTAGAAGCAACTCTCATAAATTTAATGAACGTTTCTGAACTTCACGAAGATATGTTACTCTCATTTTAAATGTCACGCTCTTTTAGGAATAACCAAGTTTCTATTCTCTGTCAATCGTTTGAAATATCATGGTTTACAGACATGTGCACTAACGTTAAAATCCAATTTATTGTAAACATATACACGTTAAGAACATGTTGTTTAACATACGATCGTATTTGATAAGAACATAATATGCTTTTGGAGCTGTTTATGAATAAGTTACTAATTTAGACTTTGGGCGTATACAAAAACAATGTTCTTCATTCATTGACATTTGTTAATGACTGTGTTGATGGTTAGTTTTTGTTGTTTTTTTCTATTGTAAGATTAAGGTTTTATCAAAATAAATTTCAAAGTGAAAGGTTATGTAAAACAAATATAAATAATAAAAATGATGGCCAGTGTAGTAACACTTTATTCTTGCCATATAATTGTATACTGCAAACACGTCGTACCGTTTTCAATCATAAAACACGCCATATATAATTGGTTTATATTCTTAAAACCTAAAATTATTATTATTATCACTAAAATACTAAAAATGCACTTATCATAGAAAACGTTCATTAAACGATTTGAACAAGCTATATGTATGATTATAAATATCCCGGTATCCGGATAAAAAAATCTGATAATATAGGTTAGCCATGGGTACTTATTGAAATCCTTATGCAATATGTCAATAGTTTCTTATTGTTGCAACCAAGCGGAAAACGTAAAGTTTCCAAAGTTTTATACGTTGAAGCTCCAGTGTAAGTATTGGTATTACTATGGGATAATATTTCACCATACAATATGCGTGCTTGTGTTAATTGTTATCTGGAACACATTGCCGATTTAAAAAAAAATCACATCTGTTTACATATTTATACACTAAGGCGGCGGACAGAAGACGAAATATAATGACATGCATATCTAAATCGTTTTCTTAGCGTCTTTGAAATCGCTATCGTATTCTGCTGTCTGGAATGAAATTGCATTTTGTGTGACGAAAGGTTATGAACTGTTTAGCAATGTATGTGCCTTATGTTTTTGTTTAGTAAATTGGTCTTAAGATTTGAACCGAATAAAACTTCTAGTTAGACTGTACCTATCATGTGAATTTGCAACATAATAATATATAGGAAATTTGTATGAACTTTGATAATAACATCTTACTATTTAATTGCGATTTATTTTGCGCTACAATGCAATAATGGAATATTAACGCCCTGGGAACTGATTTCGGATTAACCCTCTTTTAGAATTGGAAGTATGTTTTGATTGTTCTCAAGCAAACATTAGCATGTGGGCCAACAATGTTTGGTTATTGTATTATACTATTTGTGCATATACCTTGTGCATTTAAATAGACTGAGAGGAAACATGCGTTCAACACTAAGCTGTTGCACGATGCAAATGAACACTGTCAGTCATAATGTCCATTCGTATAGCAATAAGACCAATGCAAATAATCATAATATGAAACAATCAGATACACTTGTAATAATTTAAATATGCATCCTTTTTTTCCGGGCATGCGTTTTAGTATAAGAGTTTGTTTATGTATTTTAAAGATAATTATATGCTCAGACAAATCACTCTTTCCTGATATGTTCCGCCCAATAGGCTTTTTTAAAGTGTGTTTCAATAAATGAACTACATGTTCTTTATATTACTCAACAAAACAGTTGTATATTGAAGTCAAATTGTGAAATAATAATATGCATAGACTTTCTTAGAAAAGAGGACCATGACGACCCTTTACCTGAGTTCAAGGTCAATCAATTATCAAACACTAACTTGACACGATTACCTAGTTGTTTTACTACACTTCACTGGACCCATATGCAAACAATGTTTGGACGCAAGTGACCCAGAGTTGAACTCAGCATAGTTTATGGCTTTTAGATTGGTAACACGTTTTTTTTTTAATTTTGACTTGTTGACCTAGATTGTAGACGCATAGGACCCTGATTCGAACAAGGCATCGACATTGGACAGATAAACATCAAGCTTAATCAAGATATAGTTACAAATGTGGCTTCTAGAGCGGTAACAAGGTTTTTCTCAAATTTAAATATTTCGCTTTGGTCCATGAAACGTACGAGAGAAGAACTATTTGACGATTAAGTGACGAAGTAACAGATTATTGGCAACAAACTTGACGTCAATACCATTTTAATTAAACTGCTAATCAACGAGACTATGCTTTTGATCGGTGATGAATTCGAAAGTCTGTCTGCTTTGCTCACCAAATAATGTTGCATACATGTATAATGACTATTCGCACGATGTGAATATATCTCGGAAATAATAAATTCTCTTCTTAATTTGTATGGGATGACATACACGAATGCGATATAAACTTGGGGAAAGAAACAGTAAAACGTTGATACAGCTGCAATCATATTTGGAACTGTTTTTCAATGCTTTATGTTTAGAATTAGTCTTTGCACACACTTTCCCCCACTTTTACAAAAACATCAATATGGGTTAGCTTAAGACAGAAACATAAAAGACGTCCTAAAGAAAATGCGTTCAAACAAGAAAACAGAATATGACATTGCACGTTGCTTTCATACAAAGTAAAAACAGCTTGTTATAGATAATCGACTATGTCAGGTTGTGTTTTCATATCATAGCATTGGACTCTCAAGTCAGATGAACGGACTAGACCGGACAACAAGTTAATATACCACTGTCCAATCGTGAAAACGATGAAATGAAACGCTTTATAAATACATCCCATATAGTATTATACGATTTATTTCCAGAATCGATTTTGACACATGAACATGTGTCTATGGTTAGATTCAAATCAGTAAATATGATATTAATTTTATTCATACGTATATTGTATCAGTATAATAAATGTACCAAAACTTACATGCACGCGCACGAATATAATATCCCGAATAATATCCTAAACCCCCTATATTTTCTTCAACCAAATATTGTATTAAACTTTCCAGTATTCCTTATTTATTTTCATATAGTCCGTTCATCACGATTGTCGTTAATATATTCTAATCTAAAAAACTGCTTCATATTCTTGATAAAACATGGATCACGATTTTAAATTTCGTAATGGATCGTCTACAACTCCTTTAAAATATCAGATCTGAATCTACAGATATATCCTCTGCATCCAGACACTGTACACGTGATCGAAATTTGTTGAACCAAAACTGCCTGGTTAATTAAGTGTTGGGCGCAAGGCACATGACATCGTGTTGTTTTGTTTATTCATTGCAACATAATTGTTAAAAGAATTGTTTCCTTAAACAAGCCAGATCCCACAAAACAAGATAGACTGAGATATTTTAATCAACGTGAAATGTGTACACGCTTAGGTAAGCAAAAACGATTTCTCGGCATTTCAATTGAACTGTTTCCAAGGACCATTGTTTATAAGCGTATTTTAGCATTAATTTATTGTCATGGACACTTAAAGATGGTAAGACAATACACAATATTCTGACGAATGAGTTGTATTTACGAAAATTCGTTAATGTTTGCATGTAAATAAAACAAAATTACATCTAGTGTGTGTTCGCTTGTTACATGGAAATCCACTCAAAATTGTATAATATTAAATCGTTTCACCATACATTCATCATAGTTATATATAAAGAGTATATGATTTCCTACATATGTTTGCACTTGTATACACGCAAAACATAAATCCTCATACATAACCTGTTACGTTATTCTGAAGAGCGTCCATGTGTTTATATTTCGGGACTATAATTATCTGTAGAAAAACATAACAAGAAGCAACAATGCCCACTTAAAATTCAAATAAATGTTAGTCAATAAATTCAGTCACACTTTTTTCCATAATAATGGTTTTGTACTCCTTAACGGTTGGGCATTTTTGCAAATGAAGGCTTTTTGTAAAACGCTCATTTTATATTAATGTAGGACATGACTTGTTGTTTCGATTTTTAAAAGCTTCATTAATGCGTTCTGCCCTTAGGAGGTTTTTCTCGATTGCGATTCCCAAAGGCCCTAGCTTGCGACTGGCATCTCTTTCAACCACAAATATTTGATCAACCATCACTTCGCGCTTAAGCTAAAAAATTTAAACGATTACTCTTGGGATTCAACTTTATTTCGTTTTTTTTCTATGTACACAGAGTATTGCCAAACAATTTCCACTGAACACTAAGAATACGCAATACATCATTTTAAATTTAACTTGAAATCGCGTTAAAACATAACTGCATTGCGTTAAACACAATGCTGACAAAAAATCAAACTAGACAAAAGGGTCTTAATAACAAGAGGGACAAGATCATCCTCAGTGCTAAACTGAGTTCAATGTGCACCAATTGTCGGAGAGTTGACCTGTTGACCTATTTGTTAAACCAACTTGGCCCAGATTCCAACAATTCATTGAATATGTAAAATTAAATATGTTGGCAATGTTTCATCAAATTTCAGTAAACATGTGGCTTTTTAAGTGGTAATAAGGGTTTTCTGAGATTTGACATGGTAACCTAGATTTTGGACGCACGTGACCAAGATTCGAACTCTACCTGGATATTTCAAGATAAACATTCTGATACAATGCCGTAAATTGTGGATGAACAATAAAGCCCACGACACATGTCGACGGACATCGGGTCACTACAATACATGATCTTAAAAAAACAACAACAAAAAAACATTGTAAGCCTTCAACTATCTTGCAAATGTTGAAGTACATTTATTTCGGTCCAATATTGGACACAACAAACGTAAATCTAATTTAAAAAAAATGGCGAAAATGTTTTGGGGGGATTTTAGTTAGTCGTGTTAACCCATAATTATTCTCAAAACCTCAGACGAAAAGTTGAAATGAAAGGAAATATAGTAATCAAACGTTTGACAAAAAAAAATATATAATTTATTTGTATATGTCATAAGGGAAATAGCACAAAATGAGATTACAATGGTTGACGCCAGGGCAGACCATTTATTTAACCCCTGATTTAACGGAAGAGTTATATTTCGGACACCTGGCAACACGGACAATGTTTATATCAATGAAATTATGTGATCGTATTTTACAGCTGGTGGAATATTTGCCAATAAAAGCTGATATAAAAGCGGCTACGGTCATATTTAAGAGTTGTCTATTTAATTGAATGTGATGGATCAATACAGAACGAATTCTGACAGAGCGAATTCTGAGGGCATAATTACGCAATACTTCTATTGATAGTTTTAGAAAACTTGGTTTCTTTTGTTCGTGAGCATTGTCTATGAAAAAGAAAAGTAGGCCGGTGTATTGACGTTTTTTGCTTGTTCAAAATATGGATTTAACAAGATGGCATCACGTTAACTTGACATTACTGAGATCAATTGAGAAAAATACCATAAAAGCGGGAAATGTCGTCCCTGATAAGCCTGTGCGGACTGCACAGCTAATCTGCAAATGCATTTAGACCAGTTTTGCAAAAACGAGGCGCAAATGATGTTTATGTAACGGCAATAATAACTTTGTTTGCTGATGCTTATATTGTGTTTTTTATATTCGAAATCGAGATGCGCCGATCCGACAACGCTCATAAGTATGAGAAAGGTTTTCTTTAGAAGAAGAATACGTGGAAATAATTTCATATGAGTAGACTTTTTGAATACTCATACTTGCGTATTTCTTTTGTTACTTAAGCTTCTTATTTCAACAACGTACACTTATACCAGTATCAGATACATTTTTAGTAAAGAAGAATTCATAACAACGAAACATGTAAGAACGTTTCTATTTTATGCTAAGTACTGCAGCAGTATTTTTCGAATACCCTGTTAATTCAAGCTGTTTCACAAATAGGCACGCGCTGGCGTGCGTTTGGGCGACAAAATGCACACTTCTATTGATTGTTTCTGGCGTTATGGAGCAGCGAAGCTATTTGTAAAGGCGAAACGAACTGTAACATCAGGTATCATGAGACAGTACAGCTGTTATCAGATATTCCACTACATTATATCTTGCAAATTAGACACTTATTGTTATAAATAAAACGTGCTTCTTGCAATGATTTAAATACGTTTGTCAGTATGTTGTGCATCAAATTGCATAATCCAAGTTGATGATTAAGTCAACAATGAAGCATTACGAAATATTGTTCAATATATCGGTGTTAAATAATGATTAACGATCTGAAGTTCTCATTCGTTTATTAGTAGTATTGCACGTAAAACACTAGGACAATTTGTATGTGTTTATTACCAACATTAAGTCATTAATGATATTGCCATTCCAATGGGAACGATATTGTTATTTGCGGTGCAAGAATTATGTGTGTTTTGTTTTCGGGTAGTTTAATAACGATATTTTTGTTATTTGTTTTTTGACAAACTCGTGAAAATAATATTACAGTTTTCACTAATTTCTTTTTAACTGTTATAAGTCATACTGAATGAACATGTTGGAACTTTAGATAAAACGTTGAAAACAAAAAGTCAGTAGTTATCCTTTACACCATTTCAATAACACTGTACTAAGTGAAGCAATGCTGCTGATATGGTGGCGTGTAAAGCAACGTAACCAACGCTGACATTAAACGACAGAGACTTTATGAGCCTCGCTCTGAGAAAAGGCGGTTTAATACACGTAAGTAAAGTATCGTCCGAGTTCGCACAGGCTAATCAGGGACGAAACTTTCCGCTTTAATGATATTTTTCGTTCAAGGAAAGTCTCTGCTTAGCAAAAAATCAGCTTAAGCGGCAAGAGTCGTCCTTGATAAACATGTGCGGACTGAACATTGTGGATGGACTCCACTGTTGCCATTGGAATAGTACACTAAGACATTGCACTGTCAGTTGAGAAAAGCATTTACTGTTGCAAGAGTTAATGGTGCCCTAATACACGGAAAGTACTAAACGAGGATGAGACCAGACATGTTATGTGGTTTAAACCAGAACACGCTGTCGAATTAAACAAACTTACATATGGTTGCATTGATTGTGTTTGTTTATACAAATAGATGCACGCTCTATCCAATATAAACCATGGAGTTGAGTGCAATTGTATCTAGAGACAATAATTCATTAAACTACGTTTTCTCTACACGAGTGGTTTTATTTGACAAGTATGCGCACTGATGACGACACACACAGTTTTCTACCACCTACACTTCCTGTGTTGTTGTTTTTTTTTCAAATTGAGATGTGTTAGAAATTGCGAATATTTTGGCATGATCAGTAGGGATGTCTGTTTTAACACAAGGTATTTTAATGAATGACGTGCTGTTATTTATTACTGTATGGTATATGTGTTGTGCACACAGAAGTTGCTTTATACAAATTAACTTCACGCTCACTACAAACGAATTTTCATTGACCTCATAATTGCTCTGTTCATTGCTATGCTAATGGATGAAAACAATAATACAATAAAGACTCGTGGTGCTTGTTTGAATGCTCCACGCGAATGCGCCGTTCATTTAGTTTGAATACAACAGCAGTTAAATGTTTGATGCTGTAACCGTTAACTGAACATTTAATTGACAGGCAGAAATGAAATAGATGTTTATTTGGTATAAACATACACTTGTTATAAAATATTCAAAGCTATCACAGTTTATGTTTGTTATGTTATCAGTATATATCAGTATATATCAGTCGTTATAAATTATATGGCCCTGTAGCTTGGCCAGATTGAACCCCATGGGCATGATTTGAACAATATATGTAGAGGACTACTGTCTGATGTCAGTGAAACAAAACGTTGTGCACACGAGAGCTAACAATAGAACAACCTTCATTCCTTTAATATACTTCACAAACCACTGTAAACCATCTGGAAAGAAACGATTCCGTAACCGTACCTAGCATTGTAATGCAAAACATTCTATCTGAACACCGCATAAGGAAACGCCTGCTTACTTAAAGATCCGTTGCTCCATATGAAACAAGTCATTATTCTCAGAAAGCAAACAATACAAAAACAGAAGAGTCTGACAATTCATTTGTATCACTCGCAATGATCTAGAAAGAAGGAAATCGGCTTTGTACAAATGTAATGACAGTGTTAAAATAAATCGATACTGTTTCCTCCGATTAAGGGAGACAGTACGATATCAGACGAGGATCTCTTGGTCGGCATTATTTTTTATCTACAAAACACGCAAGTGTATGAATGTCTTTCAAAATCATGCGATAATAGTAACGAACTTTTTCGTTTGATTGAATATCCTGTTGTTGCAGTGTTAAGCCATTGTGTCGTGATTCAGTTGCGTGGCATATACAATACACATTAGATAAAAGAATAACAACATTACATTATCGAACGTGTAACTAAAATATTTCCAAATGAACATTTATAAAAAAATCAAATGAGTATAAGCGTGCGCAAGCGAGGATAAAACGTGTGTGTGAAGTGAATTATGAAATGTTATTAGACATCCCCCACCAGAAAAATGACCAGAAAAAAAGGTAATAAAGTCCACCGAAACATGCAATTTCAAGACATTGTCTAATATTTGCTATCTTGAGAAATGATTCTGAAAACGTAACAACAACAACTAAATAAACGATTCAACAAGATGGAATCACGTAAAGTTGACTTTACTGAGATCAAATAAGATAATACCATAATAGCGGAAAGTGTTGTCCTTGATAAGCATGTGCGGACTGCTTAACGCACATGCATGTAGCCCAGTTTTTCAAAAACGAGGCGCAAATAATTTCTATGTACCGACAATAATATAACTTCGTTTGCTCATGCTAATATTATTAGTAATATTCGAAATCGAGATTCGTTTATTCGACAACGCGCATAAGTATCATAAAGGTTATCTATAGAAGTACAATAAGTGAATTGAGTTAATATGATTATACCTTTTAAATATTCATATTCGCGTTTTTCTTTTGTTATCTATGAGATATGTTATCTATAGAAGAATCTATTGAATTTGTAGCTGTTTAATTCGTAATCAACAACATGCAATGATACGTGTATCAAATATATTTTAGTAAAGAAGAAATTCAGAACAACGATATATGTAAGAACGTTTTAATTTCAAGCAAAATATTTCAGCAGCCTTTGTAGAGTACCCCTGTAAATTCAAGGTCTGCAGAAATAGGCACGCGCTGGCGTTCGTTTGGGAGACAAAATGCACACTGCTATTGATTGTTTCTGACATTATGGAGCGGCGAAACTATTTGTTACGGCGAAACGAACGTTTACATCGGGTATCATGAGACCGAACAGATGTTACCAGATATTCCACTGCATTATATCTTGCAAATTAGACACTAACTGTTAGAAATAAAGGGTTCTTCGTACAATTACTCAAAGAAGTTCGTCAGTATGTTGCGCAGCAAACTGCATACTCCAAGTTGATATAAAAGTCAACAACGTAGCATTACAGAATAATTATGTTTCGCCCTAATTTACGGAATGTACTACACGATGATGAGACCAGCCATGTTACGTGGTTTAAACTAGAACACGCTGTCGAATTAAACAAAATTACCAGGGCATATGGTTACATAGATTGTGTTTGTTTATACAAATAGATACACGCTCGGTCCAATACAAACCATGAAGTCGGGTGCAATTTTAGCTAGAGACAATAAAGCATTAAACTGCATATTCTGTTTACACGAGTGATTTAATTTGACAAGTATGGGTACTTTCCCGGGCAACTATACAAAAACATTGTGCTACGTAGTACAGTAACTTTGAATTGATTTAACCATGCCGTTTTACAAATTTCTTTGCATTGATATATTCATTCAAGAAATATGAATATGTATATAGCCACCCATACAGACTATCAGACTGTGGTCGACCTCTGGGAGTATCTTGGCTAGAAGTGGAAATGTTTTCACACTCATTAATCATTCATGTTCCGTTATTTTTATATCATCCCACAGAAGCGGCGGTAATATCATGCGCTTACATATAGATGTTGCAATTGGATAAAATATAATATGTGTATCCCATTCCTTTATGGATCATCATCATCATCATCATCATCATCATCATCATCATCATCATCATCATCATCATCATCATCATCATCACCATCACCACCATTATCATCACCATCACCATCATGATAACGTCGTTGTCATCGTCATCACCATCACTACTATCATCTTCATTCTATGCTTAGTGTGGTTCGGCCTGTTCTAAAATCAGTTTTAACCAATCATTTGCCTTTAACGGTGATCTGGACTTAAACACTGTTGTATGTCTAGTATTAAGGTGTATGCATTGTCCTGAATTCTTAAGCCCATAGGCCCTTTTCGCATGATTATTTCTTTGGAAATAATTATGTTTATATTAAAAAGAGGTTAAAGAGAAAATATTTTAGATCATTTCGTCCGTACACTAGTACATTATTTATGTTTCAGCATGGCAAAATATGGTAAAATACCAAGCAATAAAGAAACAATTACCACTTCACAATTTACAATGACCTTCATGAATCAGCCTGAAATGTACATAACGTTCATAAGGCATTGTATTGTATTCTTTAGGAAATGTTTGAGTACGTGCCCTGTATGGAGAAGAGTTTTCGTTATGAATTAATCATCGGTAAAAAAGAAGTTTTTTTCTACTACATACGACAAAATAAAGTAAATTCCCATTTACATGGTGGTAATTGCATTCTTTAAAAAAAAAAAGGTCTGTCATTTGTTTATTACGTGACCTTAAAGTTGTCTAATATATATGTTTAATTGTTAATATAAATATAAAACTATGTATGCATATATTGAAGCTGGTGTTGCTTATTTATTAAATAATATGCCTTTTTTTATTAAAAACCTACATTTATCATGTTTATCTGATGATTGGATGTTTTGTTTATTAGTGTTCATTTTAGTCCATTACATCTGTATGGTGATTTTAACCAATATTTTAATTTTGCTAAATAGCTTCAATCCCGCAAAAATATGTCATTAAATGATTTTTAAATAACAAATTTGATGTTTTTTCATCTAGGTTGTTTCTTTCTATTAGCCTTAAAAACTCATATAATAAAAATTTGACAATACATGTAGGTGTATGGTGTGTGTTTTCGTATATAACTGTCTGAAACAACAAACAAGAACAGACAAAATAAAATATTTAATATTCAAAGCATCATAAAAAGTCAACGTAAAAAGCAAATTGCAATTGAAACATAATTATATTACAACAACTTTTTAGGTCGCAAAGAGTGACCCCAATAACTCATCATTATTACTTCAAAGCATTTTATATAAGCCCAACAAACGAGCCAAATATATATCATAAGCAAAATTGAGAAGAAACAACATTTTGTTCTCACTACGTGCGCATCGTCAAATCACCGTAAGATACGTTTCCAATCTGTTTCGTTCCAAGTTTTATTAACTCAAGTATATGCAGCTGTTTTGTTAATCTAATTTAATATAAAGCCTTTTGAAATCTTTCATAAAAAAATAAATCTATACCATGTATATACGGACTCGTAATGATGTGTTCTAAACTGCACTTTGTTAAGCTTGAAAAGTATACGTTTCGTTTATTTTGATTTGTAGGTAAATATTTTGATTTATTTTTCCCTCAGTTATGGTCAGTAATGTCACTCATTAGTGACCAAATGCTAGGCCCCTGGAAAGAACTTAGCAAACGTTTGTGTCACAAGTAGGCGATTGCACACATAAGTCTCACTGTCGACGCGTTAAGCGAGGTATTTCTCTTTGGTCCATGACAACGCACGAGCGTGGAACTGTATGCGGATATTTGTGACGACATTATAGATTATTGGCAATAGACTGTGCATTTCCGGACGTGAAGTTAATCTTCATTTAATTGCCAATCAATGAGACTATGACCTTGATCGGTTATGAATTCGAAAGTCTCCTTTGTACAACAAATAATGTTGCATACATGTTTAATGAATATTCGCATGATGTGAATATATCTCAGAAATACTACATTATCTTCTTGATTTGTGTAGGATGACATACACAGTAAAATGTGATATAAACTTGAGAAAAGAAACAATAAAACGTTGATAAAGCTGCAATACTATTTAGGACGGTGTTTTCAATGCTTTATGTTTATAATTTGATCTATGAATGATATTTGTATTATAAAATAGTTAAATGTATCTTCGAATATTTGATACAGAAAACAATTAGGTATTTAGCTCATAAATAGAGCGATGTTTTTTTTTTGTCTATAACGTACCCCATTCATTAAATATTATGCTAGTATTTGAACATATTATCTCCTTTTATTACATACAGTCATTTGCTTACGACAGAAACATTAAAAAGCCCTAAAAGAAACTGTGTGCGTTCAAACAAGAACAGAGCTTATGACATTTCACATTACTTTCATATAAAGTTTCAAATGCTTATTTTAAGGACTCGACTAAGTCAAGTTGTGTACATATATAAGGAGTAGTAATATGTTTATCGGTTCGCAAACCAGTGGCCCCAACAGTCAGATAAACGGACTAGACCGGATAACAAATAAATGCACCACTGGCACCTAAATACATAACCCATAATGTTATAAGATTTATTTCCAGAATCGAAAATAGACGCACATGAACATGTTATCCTAAATAATACCCTCATTCCCCTCATCTATTCATTGACAAGATATTGTATTAAACGTTTCATGCATGCTTATTTGTTTTGATTTAGTTCTTTCATCACGATTGTCGTTAATATATTTTAATATAAAGCCAAATGTTCGGGGAACAGTTTCATATCTTTGATAAAAACATGGATCACTTAAGATGTTTACATTTCGTTATGGATCGTCTACAACGCCTGTAAAAACATCAGCTCTGAATCTAAAGATCTATCATATGTATCCAGACACTGTACAAATGATTACAATTTGTTGAACCAAAGCTGCCTGGTTAATTATTTGTCAGGCACAAGGCAGGTGGCATCGTGTGGTTTTGTTTACACAACGTTACGTATTCGTTAAAAGACAGCCAGATCCCACACAAACACGATAAAGTGAGATAGTTTAATCAACCTGAAAAGTGTACACGCTAAGGTTAGCAAAAAAAGATTTATCGTAATTAAAATTAACCTATTTACTAGGATATGTGTTTTCAAGCGTTTTTTAGCAATCATTAATTGTCATGGATTTATATAGACGGTATGATAATAAAACATATTCTGATCACGAATGATTTTTATTTTCGAAAATCCGTCTAGTTATACATGTTAATAACAATCAAATTTACATCAAGTGTGTGTTCGCTTCCAAAGAATACAATTAATATTGAAGCTAAACATATTTCATTAAACTTGGAAATTCAGTCTAAATTATATTATATTACATCGTTGCACCATACCCAATTAATTCATTATAATTATATATAAAGGTTATATGATTTCCTGTATATGTTTGCACTTTCATTTACGCAAAACATAAATGCTCAGAAGTAACCAGTTACGTAATTCTAAACGCCCATTTGTTTATATCTAGAGATTTCTATAATAATCTAAAGAAAAACATAACACGAAGGAACAAAGCCAACATATAAATTTAAATAAATGTAAATGATTAAATTCACTCTTTTTCTATAAAAATGGCGTATTATTACTTAACGGTTGGGTATTTTTGCATATTAAACCTTTTTTGCAAAACACACATGTAAGATTAGGACATAACTGTTTTTTTTCGATTTGTAAAGGCTTCATAAATGCGTTCTGCCCTAAGGAGGTTCTTCGTCGATTGCGATTCCCAAAGGACTTAGCTTGGGACTGGCATCTCTTTCATCCATAAATATTTGATCAACCATCACTTCCGCTAGAGCTTAATTGTTTAAACGATTACTCTTGGGATATAACTTTATTTCGTTTTCTGGCCATGTACACAGTGTATTGCCAAACAGTTGTCCACTGCAAACTAGGAAAACACAATAAGATACGATGATACATAACTGAATTAATTGGTGTTCACAAACCTTGGAGGCTCTGTGTATGCCCATTGGACACATATTTAGGCGTGACATGTAAACCTATAGGGCTACACCACGGGTTCAGTCCTTCGAATGACATATTATAAAACATTTTATCAAAGGAAACTTGTCATAATTCCAATAAAAAAATCATATTAATTTTCACTTGAAATTGCGTTAAAACATGAATGTATAGCGTTTAACACCATGTTGACAAATACTCAAACTAGACGAATGGGCACTTACAACCAGAGGGACAACATCGCACTTAGAGCTCAACCTGTGCATCGATTGTCGGAGAGTTGACCTGGTGACCTATGTTTCGAACCAACTTGACCCAGATTCCTACAATTTATTGATATTGTCAAATTAAGTATTCAGGACATAAAGTTTCAGTTAGAAGTGTGCCTAATAAAGTGATTATATGTGTCTTTTTCTAAGATTTGACATGGTAACATAGATTTTGGACGCACTTGACCCAAATTCAAATTCAGTCTAGATATTGTCAAATAAACATTTTGACAAATGTCATCAAGACTAAGTCAAATATATGGCCTCTAGAGAAGTAAAAAGGTTTTCCAGATTTGACCTGGTAACCCATTTTGAAGACTTAGGACGCACGTGAACCAGATTCGAACTCTTCCTGGATATTTCAAGATAAACATATTGACAAAATAACGTAAAAGTTTGATGACAAATGTAGCCTCTAGAGTTGTGATGATATTAATGTAGACACATGACGACAGACTCCACACGACGACACACATATGGTTACAATTATACGTCACAATGATCTTAAAAAATAAAATAATATAAGTTAAATTCCTTAAACTTTATTGAACAGGTTAAAGTCCATTTCTCTCGGTCCAAAATTGGACGCAACAAACGTAAATCTAATGACAAATGGCGAAAATGCTTGTTTTGATTGTAGCTAGTCGTGTTAGCCAATAAGTATTCTGTAAACCTCAGACTAAACGTTAAAATGAAACGAAACAAAGTGATAAAAAATATGACAAAAAAAAGAGAATACTTTATTATTAAATGTCATGTTCCCACAAATAACACGAAATGCAATAGCAATGTTTGACGCCTGGGCAGACCATTTATTTTTTTTCTTATTTGACGGGAGAATTATAATCCGGACACTAGGCAACACGACAATGTTTATTTCAATGAAATTATTTGATCGTATTTTACAGCTGGTGGACGAACATTGGCCCATAAAAGCTAATTTAAAAGCAGCTACGGCCATATTTAAGAGTCGTCTGTTCAATTGAATCTGATGAATCAATACAGAGCGAATTCTGAGGGCATAATTACGCAATACTTCTATTGATAATGTTTGAAAACGTGCTTTCTTCTGTTTTTGATCATTCTCTATGAAAAAGAAAAGAAGGCCTGTGTGTTAACGTGTTTTGCCTGTTCAACATATGGATTCAATGAGATGGAATCACGTTAAGTTGACTTTACTGAGATCAAATGAGAAAAATACCATAAAAACGGAAACTGTCGTACCTGATAAACACGTGAAGACTGCACAGGCTGATCTGGGACGACACTTAACGCACATGCATTAAGCCCAGTTGTGCAAAAATAATATAACTTAGTTCTCTCTTGCTAATATTATGTTTTACATTCTAAATCGAGATACGCCTAGTATGAGGAGTATGAGAAAGGGTATCTATAGAAGTAGAATAAGTGGAATAAATTGCAAATCAGTAGACATTTTTAATACTCATACGTGTGTATTTCTTTTGTTAATATAGCTTTGTATTTCGTTTTCAACAACTTTACAATTATAACTATATCAGATATATTTCTAGTTAAGAAGAATTCACAACGATACATATAAGAACGTTTCTATTTCATGCGAAATACTGCAGCAGTATTTGTCGAGAACCCTGTTAATTCAAGATGTGCTCAAACAGGCACGCACTGGCATGCGTTGCCGCGACAAAATAAACACTGCTATTAATTGTTTCTGACGTTCTGGAGCAGCGAAACTATTTGTTATGGCTTCTAGTCATCATTCAAAGGCGTTCGTCAGTATGTTGCGCAGCAAATTGCATACTCCAAGTTGATAATTTAGTCAAACAATGCAGCATTAAGATTATTTTCCGATATATCGTTTGTTTATCAAAAAATAACGATCTGAAGTTCTGTTGCGTATATGGATTATGACAAGTTATACAATAAGAAACCCTTTATGAGTGCATAATGAAAATTATTGCATTAAAGAAATTGCCATTGAAATGAGAACGATATTTTTTTTTGCAGTGGATAAGAAGTTATTCTGGTGTTGTTTTCGGATAGTTTATTAACGATACTTTTGTTCTTTTTCTCTAGAAAGACTCATGAGCATTATGTTACAGTTGTCACTAATTTCTTATGTACTTTAATATGTCAGACTTCATGAACATGTTTGAACTTAAGATAAAACGTTGAAAACAAATAGTCAGTATTTATCCTATACAATAGTTCTATTACGCTGTACTAAGTGAAGCAATTATGCTACCACTGCGGCGTATAAAGCAACGTTACCAACACTGCCACTATACTGCAGAGACTGTATGAGCCTCGCTCTGTGAAAAGAGGGTTTAATGCATATGCATACGGTTACGTCTAAAATAAGCCTGTGCAGTCCACTAATGCCATTAGAACAGTGCACAAAGACAATGCTCTGTCAGTTGAGACAAGCATGTATTGTTGCAAGAGTAAATGGTGCACTAATACACATAATGAACTACACTATGATGAGACTTGTACCGTGGTTTACACCAGAACACGCTGTCGAATTAAACAAAATTACCAGGGCATATGGTTGCATAGATTGTGTTTGTTTATACAAATATATACACGCTCGATCCAATACAAACCATTTCATTGAGTGCAATTGTAGCTAGCGACATGAATGCATTAAATTACATTTTCCTATAACACGAATGATTTCATATGACAAGTACGCGCCTTTTCCCAATCATCGATACCAAGACGTGGTACTACGTTGTACAGAACATTTCAATGCTATAGCCATATCGCTACAAAGGTTTTTAGATTTATGCATAGATTCAACAGATATATTTATGTATACATGAAACACATACAGACTGTAAGATTGTTGCCGACCTCTGAGAGTATCATGGCTAGAAGTGGAAATGTTTTCACACTCATTAATCATTTATGGGACGTTATTTTTATGCTACCCAGACGAGCGGCGGTAATATCAAAGGCTATAACATAGATGTTGCGATTGGATAAAATACATTTGTATCCCATGCCTGAAGGAATCTCCCACTTTTATCTTGCAAACGACCCGNCCGTTTTGTTGCGGTATATGCCTGTTATATTGATATTTAGCTTACTCGTCGATTGAAAGTAACTTTTTGTACAAGAATACTTTACACACAATGGACACGACAACAAAACTGCGAGTTACATTGAATGTTTATATCACCTTATGCTTATCTGCATTCATTGCATGGAGACCTACGGTAGCGAGGTAATGAATGGTCAATAATATCGATCGCCTTGCAAATGTTTAGCGTATATAGAAAGTTGAAGACGTAAGCTACAATTTTCGAGCCCGCGAGCGTATGTAGGAAGGAACTAATGAAAATCTACAAGCCATCTTGTTTGTGGAGGATAAATCCGTTTGCGCTGTATTTAAATCGTGTGTGGAAAAAAAAACTAGTTTATCTTAGTTTTAATTCATAAATTCGGAGTGCACGTATGTCTTTAAATATTAACTTCCGGAATGAAAGTTAAACCTTGTTTTGCGTAACATTAAACCAAACAATGGTTTCAATAATCGCTTTCAATATTTTTTGAATTTGGAATATATTAGAAATGCAAAGAATCATAATACCGCATGTAAACTGTAAATGTATACGTCAAATTGTGTTTGAATTACCTTTTCATTACTTGAACAAATCCATGCAGGATTCACAAAGGACTTGATCTTAACTTCATTGTATGCTTAGTGTGGTTCGACCAGTTATAAAATCAGTTTAAACCAATGTTTTGCTTTAACCGGGATTGAAAACGGTTTTATGTCTAGTATTAAGGTGTATGTATTTTCCTATATTCTTAAGCCCATAGACCCCTTTCCCCTCATTATTTCTTTGAAAATCATTTGGTTTTTATACTCATAATAGTTCGAAGAGAATGTTTTACATCATGTCTTCTATACCCTAGTAACTTATTAATGGTTCATCATGGCAAAATATGGTAAAATACGAAGCACTAAAGCAGCAATTACCACTTCACAATCTACAATGACCTTCACACGAGTCATCCTGAAATGTTACGTACAAAGGTTATATCCTTATTGTATTCGTTAAGACATTTGTGAGTACGTGCCCTGGTTATATGGAAAAGAGTTGCCTTAATGAATTAATCAATAGTAAAAATGAAGTAAGTTACGGAATTCGCTGCACGGCTTAGACGTATATCATAACATTACAACAACTATTTAGGTCGCTTTGATTTGTAAAAATGTACCATTCGTCCTCGGTGAAGTATGTGTATTGGTAACAGAGGCACTATCACTAAGTGATGGTCTGTCCGAATTCCTTTTTGACCTTAAACTTGATGCCCGCGACCCTTTGACCTTGAGTTTAATGCTATTTAGACTAGAACTAGTATCATATTGGTCTCGTGTGCAAGTGGCACCCTCAAATTCCAAACAAGAACTAGGCGGGCAAAGGCTAGAACTTATTTCATTTATGCTGGTGTTCGTAGTATCTTCGTCGAAGTAGGGATTGTATGTATATGTATAGCCCTTCATAGGAACACGGGCCTTCGTATCGTCTGCAATATATTGTTGTGTTGAGCATGTATTAAGTGTGATTTCCTCAAACGACGTGGGTAGGCGATTGCGGTCTGTCACAATGCCACTGTCAGAACAAAAATGTCCTTTCAACGATCCGCCGTATAATTGAAGATTGTGTCTGCCGTCCCTAGAGCCATCGCTACAGATTACTTGGCTTTTCAAAGGAACTATTTCTTGGTTCGTATATCGCGAATGAAGTGAACTGCGATCTTCGTTTAAACACCGTGAATCGTTATTATGCGAAAGAGGTTCTTTGAACGTGGCAGATGCGTTTCGTGGCATGCATAAAATGGAATAATAAGACCGTCTGGTACAGAAAGTCCCACTATCGTATGGCGGTGTATTACTTATGTATTTGTTATAATGCGACATATCGGATGAGCTACCGGCTACGGAATTGTGTCTGTCTGATTGCCGGCGGTGGATCAGGGAATCGCTCGACGGGTCTTGTTTGGACATGGCCTGCTTATCTCGCCATTAGATCCGCTCGTATCCCTGTCGGCTTCGGTTGGTACTCAGTGTGCTCTGGTGGGAGGCGTTGTGTTGGCACTGGGAACACGTCTCGTCAAAAGGGTATTCCTGTTGGGTTGGCACTTGCTATACTGCTTGAATGAGCCTTGCTTCTACACCGTTCTCAGTCGATCTAATCTTGAATTATAAGTATAATATAATACATAAGATTATAACTATATATCGGCGTCAAGTTATTCATCATGTTATTATATTGATAAAACAGTACTGAATCCTTCAATGGAAAAACGTCAATGTTGTTAATTGGAAAACTTAAAGTCATTCAAAGTAGTATCCATTTGTTCATTACGTCTTATGATTACTTTACTTGCTCTTTCTTTCCTTAGGTTCTTAATTTATAAATTCATTTGCTATTATTTTGTATTAGTACGTGTTTCCATTCATCGTTTTTGTTTTTCGTGTTTTCAGACTGTCGGTCGAAAGTGCGTGCGTTCTTTTATTCGTGTATGTATTCGTTTAATCGTTCGTGTGTTAATAAATATATAAATATATTCATTAAAATGTGTTTGTCCTTGATTCAGCAATCACGATGTCTGCTCCGCATCGTTTGCGTGTGTACCTCAAAGGGAAGGCCGCGGCGCTCCGTAATGTTTCCCGCTCGGTAGTAGTACTGACTCTGTACGTAGTATCGGCTCAGCTGCGTGTGAAGGCTGGGGTCGTCGACACTCACTTTCTTAGTGCACGTAGTCTGCACGGTGCTTTTGTCGGCTCAACGGCGGAAAGTAGCAAATTTATTTATTCCGTTCATTAGATCCAAAATATAAAATCCCTATATTGTTAATTCAGGAACATCACTAGGTCAAAACAGTTCTTGCACGTTGAATGCAAGGGCGGCACAGTACACACTTATTTTGTTCATAGACATTGACGAAATATGTTTGTAGTATTGTATATAATTCAATCAACTTGAGTAAAATTGAATTGTGTGATAGATATGATTTCATTACTCACTCAATTGTAATTGATGGCATCTGTTCTCTTTCTTGATTTAAAAATAATTAAATTCACGTAAAATTCTTTACTGTGTTAATAAATAAATGTGTATGTATCTTTGTTTGTTGCCTTTTAATAGAAACTTTAAGATGATATTTCCTTTATAAAAAGGAATTATGACTTTATTAACAAGAAACATTAAATTATACTTTAGTTTGAAACATCCGCATCCGATTTGAGTAAATGATATGCGTACAGCCAACAAAGGAGTTATAGAGTATGCTAAATGCTTAATATTGTTAGCCTTAGTATTACGTGTGAAGAAGTCATATATAGACGCACCAAAACAGATCACCACACTTTAGGTGCATGACACCCTTATATAAGTACAATTATACTCACACATATCTGTAGCACACAACCACTAGGATGCAGACGAACAGCAGATATATGCAGACAGGAATGATGGCTATCCGCACAGCCCGAGTAAGGAGTAGAAGCTATCACACGAGTTCAATGAGTCTGCCAATATCAGTGACGTCACATCCACTTTGCGTCGTTTCGCTACGCGGCGGAAGGCGAGACATCCGTATTTCAGCCCAGCGCGTCCAGTCCAATCCAACTCAAGGAGAGGCTTGGCTTTGTCTCCGACCGGTGGCGGGCATGGGAACTGGTCCCAGAGCAACATTGGTTCCCGCACGTAGTCCGGCGCGCCCCTCCATCTGTCACATTTCTGACAGCGCAGACACGTATCGTCGCCTATGGAGACCGTCATAATTCATCTGGGTCTCTGGAAAGAGAACGAGCAGTGGCATTCTGTAAGTCACAATGCAGTACATAATTTACACGAAATGATTCGCACTCTACAAAGGTATGGTAATGTTATGAACGTAATATGTCCTTCATTTAATTATAAACATAAAATGTTTTGTGAATGTGATACTTAGTTTTAGTTATAAGAAACATAGAGTTGGTGCAGATAATTACATCAAAACTCGCTTAAGTTAAAACAAGTTTGTTTGATGTACAATAAACTCCGCCGCATTATCTTATATATATATATATAATTTTAAATACTTTATCGACATACATTAGGTCTACATGATTATACATGTTCAGTATTATAGGCGATACCATATGGCTTATATTAAATTATTTTTGTAATTTTATTAAAGCACTTCATAAGTACAACGCCCAAAGGCGTTGTGCTGTTTCTCAGAACACGAGGGCCTAAAAGCCCTTAGTCGCTCACCTGAGATATGTCGGAGTTAAATTAGTATGTGCTGATTTTGTAATGGTTGTGTTATAATTGTGTTTGTTCTAGTTTTTGTCCTGCATGACACAGAAGATTTGAAAAGGATGCCTTACTATTACAACAAATGATCTGAAATTTTATCTGAAGGGGAAGGATTATAAAATAGTAACATGTGTTGTCAAAGTGTACAACCTATTTCAAAATTGTTATATACATTCGGTTTGTTATTTAAAGACGCTTATAAACATAGGAATAGTGGCCCTAGTCATTTGTTTTAAATCTACATTTATATAGAAGTTTCCTTAAAATTTGCCTATCAGTTGAAAAGCATAAGTCGTTCGACGAAACCTTTAACGGACACTCTACCAAACGGGCTGATAGACGTCGGCCATCATGTATCATAAAATCTCGCCAATAGCACTATATTTCAAACACGCTTGGACAGTAATGGACGTGTGTATGTCTATGCATTCATAGAAAAGAGAAAACTCTGCACTTGAACTTGTTCTGAACTACAAACATATTAGGAACGGAGCACTTGAGAGTCTTACACTGATATATACGGTACTATTTATTATGTTAAGACATTACTTTCTTGTAATATTTAACTTTCCTCTTTTCACCATGACTACATGCACTTGTAACGTTGAGGCCAATACGGGATTCCTTAGGTTTTAATAATTCCCCCAAAATAACTAACGATTTCTTATTTGTTCAATTTCCCGTATTATAAGATTTGCAGTTTTCCTCGTCTTTAACGTCTGACCAAATGTTAGAATAGTCATAAAGACACTTTACTCACTTGATTTTAAAAACAAAAACATACACATACTTGTTAAATCAATATATCATTTCAGAAAACATTTTAAGGCAATCCAAGCTCTTCCAGTTTCTGTTGCTATTAATGACACTCAAACGAAAGCTGACAAGATAATAACAGGGCATCTGTCAGATCAATATAAAGTCTCAGAATTATCAGACATTGTTAATTATCCGCGGTTAACGTTCAAATGCGTACAGAATCAATAAGTAACAGCGTCTGAATAGCCGTAGTGCATGAGTCTAATCGAATATCTGTTCAGAATTTCGAACACACATTGTTATGCAGCTGTTAGTTACAATCGCCCCAGTGTTGTAACTTTTGAGCTTTCGAGTGTTATATACATATAACTCTTTCCGGGTCTTTATTTTTCCTTGGTGTTTTTGTATTTAGCCTGATAACAATATAACTATGCTTTGCAGTATGTAATGCTTATGAAAACGTTGATCTTTGCTGAGCAGTTGTTAGATTGCTAACGTTGACTGGTAGCATAAGCATGATTAGCACTCTAATTTTTTAATGGATTGTTAGCCTGTAAGCATGGCAATGTTAACTAATAACCTAAACATGTTTTGCATGCTAACGTTAGAGAGTTGTACTCGTCTCTATTCGATATACGCTTAATAAGGTACTATTATACAATAATATTATTCATTGGTCTTCCTTTTATTATTGTTTAATTTGAGTTACAATGATATGACGTTAAATTTTATTTACACTTAAATGTTTTATGAATATTGCTGGGCCAAGTGTGAGGTTGAGCGCTCTATNTATATGTGTTATGCTCTCCGTGAATGGAGGAAATAAAGAATCTATCTATCTATCTATGTGTGTATCTTTATATGAAAAAATATACCATATACTTTAATTTCCTAACCATATACCAATAAAACAGTTCACAATGTGCAATTAAAATTTATGTAGTAGAAGTGACATAGCCGAAACTTTTGTGCACAAACCACCCCATTCATTCCATATGTTAAAGCAAAGAAGTTATCGTTATTTATATAATTTGCTGAATTGTGGGCTAGGGCTGTTTGGTTTCATTTAAAAGTCTATTATTGTGATTTGGTAAGTACTGCCCACAAAACATTCGTTTTGTAATAGTTACTGTTTTGTCTTGTCTATACATTATTTTAATATACTTAGCACTTGCAACGACATAAACGTAGTTACATTTCTGTTACTGAAAGCAAATGATACAATACATTGTTTTTGATTGTGCATGCACGTGTAAGTAGGCGTTCGTTCTTTAATATGTTTACTCCTTAGAACGTACAGAATATAAGTGAATGTATATAGTATGTATTAAAATGTCACCAGAAGGCAGTAAACTACATATGAATCTGGCTCGATTTATATTGACTGCCATTTTTAATGTACATAATATATGTTTGCGTTTCATTATCTAACACAAGCATATCAACATGCTCCAATTCATCGTTGCAAAATTCTTTGATTGGTAATCATTTTTATGCAATTTCTTGCAGTATATGAAAAATATAAAACAGTCCAGTGGATATGAAGCAACGCTAAATTATCAAACACATTGAACCATTTTGTAACTCGTATCATATGTTCTACATACCTTTTATATATATTATTTTTATTTCGTCAGTATAACAAACATTATGTATCCAATAAAAGTACATATATTGCTTTACGATAAAGGCTGCACTCCATATAGTGCCTTAGTTTTATAAATGTGACGCATATACTTGGAAGCACGTACCGATGTGAAAAAATATAAATTTACAAAAGTGTTTAGTATTTTCCATCAGTATGTTTGCTTAATGTAATTACACTGATGGTGTCGCATATATATATATGTATTATACTAGTGTATCGTAGTGAGAACTAAAATTACATATAAAACAAATAAACATTGATTGTTAATTAAAAAGTTTCGTGTCGTCGATCAAGGATTGAGTTCACCAGATAAGTCTTCATATTTGAGTGATAAATAACAGTACATGGTTATACAATCAAATCAATGTACTTAAAATCGATAGAAAAACAAACGCTGACAGCAGAAAGGCGAAATAAACTTCGACACTGATCAACTGCGCTGGAAAATACGTTCCGATATTAGTCTGGTCCTTCCTCCAAGATAACACATTATTAGTTGTAAACATACTCAACTCTACAAAGACCGCATGGTAGCGATTGCAATGCATATGCAAGCGAAATCAAGCGCACATAAAATGAACCACTTGCATAAGCTCGGGAGGTGCAACACGACGAATTGGAAACATGTGATAAGGTCGTATGCATATGAGGACAGGTGTACTTTTTTCTGCCGTAGAACAGATTTCCACTGTATTAACGTTGTTTGGAAGTACTTCTACGTTATGAAAAACATTTTCTATATAGTTCAACTTATCGTTGATTCAATATTACAAGTGCTGCAAAACTTGAAACGTGCTGTTAGGAAAACTAAATGGATGCACATGATTAATTTACCTGGAGTATTTATATTCCCTACTGATTGTGTACACGCGGACAATGTAAACATGATTGCAAGGACGAACACAGACATCGCTATTGATTAACATGTTATTCATATCTGCTTTGTTGGTTTCAACAAATCTTCAACATCAAAGCCAACGAGCATTACTACAACAGCGTGACGTCAATCACTAGTTAACCGTCGTGTCAACTGCAAAGAGGATCCTCAAAGCAATTAGCCCTTTGGCGTCATTCATTAGCTCTTCTGCTATTTCATTTGATGTAATCATGTCCGTTACGTGCAAGACGATTATATGATTGGAGAATCAAACTGAGCACTTTAAAACAAGATTCACCCAAATGATCATAAATGCCTGAAATGATAATTGAAAGCGAGACGACAGGCTTCTCATGTCATCCTACAGCTCATCTTTAGACTCTGTCCATAAATGCCGTTAGTATTATTTACTCTGATTATCTTGTTTAATAAGAGCAACCACTGGCCTTTACGTTCATCAACCATGGAATTAGTAATTCACTTGAATAAAAAATAGTTTGTGTTATTGTTTTATCATTGTTCAATCGCAATAAATGCAGTCATTTTTTTTATAGAGATCGTTATAATATAAACGATTTACCTGCAAATATTTATATCGAAAACGACAGAAGAACACATTGGTCTCAATAACTTTAACATATTGTGTTGTCACATAAATTAAATAAAGCGAGCACTAAGACTTCAAAACAATTGTCGTGTTTCATGCGTTACCACAACTACGTCAGTTGTATCTTGAACATCATGCGTAAAGCTGAAGAGCATTCCGCTTATAGAGCGCATTCACACATGTGTGCCTTCAGTCTGGTACCAACTATTCTACAGCGCCCCAAAAATTACCATCACGAACAAAACACTCAAAGGTCATAAACACATCAGGACAAATACTTTTGGCTCAATGAAAATGAATTAAACAGGGAATAGTCTACATCTGCAATTTCTTCGCAACCAATAATTGCTGTTTACGGGCGTTCATTATACAAAATGTCAAATCTAATTCTCTAGGGTTAAGTAGTTGTACATTAATACTGTTTTATTGCGTTGTTAAGTTCCTAGGTAGAATTAACTAAAGAGCTCTAATATAAAAACACGAATAAAAGTAAAAAAAAAAAAAAAAGAGAAAAAAAGTTAACCACACCAGGCTCGAACCACTCACCCATGGAGTAAAAGCCAAGCGCCGACACCACTCAGCCATCCGTCTTCACGTGTGTGTGCGTGTGTGTAATTCATAGTTTATGTTCGGGTCGTCGTTGAGTCTTTACGACTACATTATGTGCGGACCAGACCATCCGTCTTCACATGGGTTGCCATTTATTTTATACTTTTTATAACCATCCACGTGTTATTATGAAATATAACGATAACACAAGAAATCGAAATTTTTATATCGTTTCGCGTCTGAGACGCTTTATAATTTTATCAATTTCTAACGATGATTTTTCGTAAACGAAAGTATTTTTCCAGTATAAATCTGCGGCATTAGTGTTATTTCGCACACTGATGTACATTGTTCATTTATGTCTTGAATCTGTGATAAAACGTTTAAAGATTCTCACAACGATAAACTGTAAACAAGTCACTTTAATTTCGTTATTCAAATAATGAAAAAAGGGGGGGGGGGCAATAATACAAGTATGACTCGTTGTTCATGTTTGAATGCTAATGCGCGGTTTTTTAAGAGGGAATACAGCAGCAGTTAAATGTTTGATGATGTAACCGTTAACCATAACATTTTATTGACAGACAGGCATGAATGAGAAGTTGATCAGGTATAAACATATAAGTCGCTATCATAAACATACCATGTCTATGAACTTTTAAAGGGTATCCCCATTCATATTTTCATTAAATTACATCAAGTGTGTGTTCGCTTGTAACATGGAAATCCACTCGAAATTATATAAAATTAAATAATCTTTTTTCCATAATAATGGTTTACTCCTTTACGGTTAGGCTTTTTTGCAAATGAAGGCTTTTTGCAAAACGCTCCTGTTATGTTAATGTAGGACATAACTGGTTGTTTCGATTTTTTAAAGCTTTATTTATGCGTTCTGCCCTTAGGAGGTTTTTCTCGATTGCGATTCCCAAAGGCCCTAGCTTGCGACTGGCATCTCTTTCATCCATAAATATTTGATCAACCATCACTTCGCGCTAAAGCTAAATTGTTTAAACGATTACTCTTGAGATTCAACTTTATTTCGTTTTCTTTCTATGTACACAGAGTTTTGCCAAACAGTTTCCACTAACACTAAGAATACGCAATACAATGTAATAAAAAAAAAACTGAAGTTATTTTAAAAATTTTCACTGAGCTTGCAAATTCTGTTTCTGCACATTTTACACATATTTTAGCATACCATATCTATAGGGCAAAACCACGGTTTACTATAAGTCCTTCGAATGAAATTATCAAATACGTTTTACGAAAGGTTACTTATCATAATTTAAATAAAACTAATCATTTTAAATTTACCTTGAAATCGAGTTTAAACATAAATGCATTGCGTTAAACACAATGCTGACAAAAAATCAAACTAGACAAAATGGTCTTTATAACAAGAGGGACAAGATCATCCTCAGTGCTAAACTGAGTTCAATGTGCACCAATTGTCGTAGAGTTGACCTGTTGAACTATTTGTTGAACCAACTTGGCCCAGATTCCAACAATTCATTGATAATGTAAAATTAAATATTTTGGCAATGTTTCATCAAATGTCAGTAAACATGTGGCTAATAAAGTGGCTAAGGTTTTTCTGAGATTTGACATGGAAACGTAGATATTAGACGCACGTGACCCAAATTCAAACTCAGTCTATACATTGTCAAGATAAAGATTTTGACAAATTGTCATCAAGACTAAATCAAATATGTGGCCTCTAGAGTGGTTACACGGTTTTCTCAGATTTGACCCGGTAATCCATGTTTAGGGCGCACGTAACCAAGATTCAAACTCTATCTGGATATTTCAGGATAAACATTCTGATAAAATGCCGTAAATTGTGGATGAACAATTTAGCCCCTAGAGTTGTAATAATCTAAATGTTGTCGCCTAAAGACGGACGACACACGACACATGACGACGGACATCGGGTCACTACAATACGTAACAATGATCCTCAAAAGAAAACAATATCGTATGCCTTCAATTACCTTATAAAGCTTAAAGATCATTTCTCTCGGTCAATATTGGACAGACACAACAAACGTTAATCTGATGAAAAATGGCGATTTTTTTTTCCTCTTAACCTTAGACGAAAAGTTAAAATGAAACGAAACTTAGTAATCAAATGTTTGACGAAAAGGAATATAATTTATTTGTATATGTCATATGGGAAATATCACAAAATGAAATAACAATGTTTGACGCCAGGGCAGACCATTTATTTCTCCTTTGATTTGACGGGAGAATTATATTTCGGACATCATACACGGACAATGTTTATATCAATGAAATAATGTAATCGTATTTTACAGCTGGTGGAATATTGGCCAATAAAAGCTGATATAAAAGCGGCTACGGCCATATTTAAGAGTCGTCTATTCAATTGAACATGATGGATCAATACAGAACAAATTCTGACAGCGAATTCTGAGGGCATAATTACGCAATACTTCTATTGATAGTTTTAGAAAACTTGTTTTTTTTTGTTCGTGAGCATTGTCTATGAAAAGAAAAGAATACCGGTGTATTAACGTTTTTTGCTTGTTCAAAATATGGATTAAACCAGATGGCATCACGTTAATTTGACATTACTGAGATCAAATGAGAAAAATACCATAAAAGCGGGACGTTTCGTCCCTGATAAGCCTGTGTGGACTGCACAGGCTAATCTTGGAAGACAATTAACGCACATGCATTAAGCCCAGTTCGGCAAAAACGAGGCGCAAACTATGTCTATGTATCGTCAATAATAACTTCGTTTGCTGATGCTAATAATGTGTGTTATATTCGAAATCGAGATGCGCCAAATCGACAACGCTCATAAGTATGAGAAAGGTTATCTATAGAAGAAGAATAAGTAGAAATAATTTCATATGAGTAGACTTTTTGAATACTCATGCATGCGTGTTTCTTTTGTAACTAAAGCGTCTTATTTCAACAACGTACACTTATAACTGTATCAGATAGATTTTTAGTAAAGAAGAATTCATAACAACGATACATGTAGGAACGTTTCTATTTCATGCTAAATAATACAGCGCTGGCGTGTGTTTGGGCTACAAAATGCACACTGCTATTGATTGTTTCTGGCGTTATGGAGCAGCGAAGCTATTTGTAAAGGCGAAATGAACTGTAACATCAGGTATCATGAGACAGTACAGCTGTAACCAGATATTCCACTACAATATATCTTGCAAATTAGACATTTATTGTTAAAAATAAAACGTGCTTTTTGCAATGATTCAAATACGTTCGTCAGTATGTTGCGCATCAAATTGCATAATCCAAGTTGATGATTAAGTCAACAATGAAGCATAAACGGAATATTTTTCAATTTATCGGTGTTTAATAATGAATAACGATCCGAAGTTCTTGTTCGTTTAGGTAGTATTGCAAGTAAAACCATAGGGCAAATTGTATGTGTTGATTACCAACATTAAGTCATTAATGACATTGCCATTTCAATGGGAACGATATTGTAATTTGCGGTGCAAGAATTATGTGTGTGTTGTTTTCGGGTAGTTTAATAACGATAATTGTGTTCTTTGTTTTCAGACAAACTCGTGAACATTATATTGCAGTTTTCACATATTTCTTATTTACTGTAATACGTCATACTGAATGAACATGTTGGAACTTTAGATAAAACGTTGAAAACAAAAAGTCAGTAGTTTTCCTATACACCATTTCAATAACACTGTACTAAGTGAAGCAATGCTGCTGATATTGTGGCGTGTAAAGCAACGTGACCAACACTGCTATTATACGGCATAGACTATATGAGCCTCGCTCTGAGAAAAGGCGGTTTAATACACGCAAGTAAAGTATCGTCCGAAATAAGCCTGTGCAGTCCGCACAGGCTAATCAGGGACGACACTTTCCGCTTTAATGATATTTTTCGTTCAAAGAAAGTCTCTGCTTAGCAAAAATCCAGCTAAAGCGGCAAGTGTCGTCCTTGATAAACCTGTGCGGACTGAACATTGTGCTGCCATTGGAACAGTACACTAAGACATTGCTCTGTCAGTTGAGAAAAGCATTTACGGTTGCAAGAGTTAATGGTGCCCTAATACACGGAAAGTACGAAACGAGGATGAGACCAGACATGTTTTGTGGTTTAAACCAGAACACGCTGTCGAATTAAACAAACTTACCAGGGCATATGGTTGCATTCATTGTGTTTGTTTATACAAATAGATGCACGCTCTATCCAATATAAACCATGGAGTTGAGTGCAATTGTAGCTAGAGACAATACTGCTTTAAACTACGTATTCTCTACACGAGTGGTTTCATTTGACACGTATGTGTACTTTTCCAGTCAACTTTAAAAATACACTGTGCTACGTAGTAAATTAGTGTGCATTGCTAACGTATTTCACTCAACAACAGCAGTGTTAAATGAATATCGTTATAATTATTTTCTAAATAAACCAGTTGCAACTAACAAAACGTTTAAATAGAACACAATTGGCCATTTTCGAGACATATGTGTACAAAAACGATAATAACAAATTTTATTTTGTTTGGAACCACTTAATATGACTCAATAATTTGTCATTTAAGATTCTTAATTGTATTCAGACGTGATTCTTAACGCGCCGCGGCTTGTATCTGGATTGCCTGCCATGTATATTGTATGATGAAATGTCCAGCTTAATTATCCTGCTTATGACCCCTATGAAAGAGCACGTGCTAGTTGCCGCCGACTTTTCAACCTGCAGCTCTATCGGTTAATCAATGCGCACTGATGACGACACATACAGTTTTCTACCACCCACACTCCCTGTTTTTTTATTTTTTTCAAATTGAGATCTGCTAGAAATTACGAATATTTTGGCATGATCAAGATGTTTTAACACACGGTATTTTAATGAATACAATGCTGTTATTTATTACTGTATGGTATATGTGTTGTGCACACAGAAGTTGCTTTATACAAATTTTCATTGACCTCATAATTGCTCTGTTCATTGCTATGCTAATGGATGAAAACAATAATACAATAATGACTCGTGGTGCTTGTTTGAATGCTCCACGCGAATGCGCGGTTCAATAAGTTTGAATACAACAGCAGTTAAATGTTTGATGATGTAACCGTTAACTGAACATTTTATTGACAGGCAGAAATGAAAGAGATGTTTATTGGGTATAAACATACAAGTCGCTATCATAAACATACACTTGTTATAAAATATTTAAAGCTATCACAGTTTAGGTTTGAAATGTTATCAGTATATATCAGTATATATCAGTCGTTATAAATTAAATGGCCCTGTGGCGTGGCCAGATTTAACCTCATGTGCATGATTTGAACAGTATATGTAGAGGATTACTTTATGATGTCAGTGAAACAAACCGTTGTGTACACGCGAGCTAAAAATAGAACGACCTTCATTCCTTAAATATACTTCACAAACCACTGTCAACAATCTCGAAAGAAACGATTCCGTAACCGTAACTAGCATTGTAATGTAAAACATTCTATCTGAACACCGCATAAGGAAACGCCTGCTTACTTAAAGATCCGTTGCTCCATATTAAACAAGTCAGTATTCTCAGAACGCAAGCAATACAAAAACAGATGGGTATGACAATGCATTTGTATCACTCGCAAAGATCTAGAAAGAAGAAAATCGCATTTGTAATGACAGTGTAAAAATAATTCGATACTGTTTCCTCTGATTAAGGGAGAACCTACGATATCAGACGAGGATCTCTTGGTCGGCCTTATTGTTGATCTACAAAACACGCAAGTGTATGAAGGTCTTTCAAAATCATGCGATGATATTAACGAACTTTTCCGTTGGATTGAATATCCTGTTGTTGCAGTGTTAAGCCATTGTGTCGTGATTCAGTTGCGTGGCATATACATACATATTCGATTAAAGACCAACAACATTACATTAGCGAACGTGTAACTGTAATATTTCCAAATGAAAATTTAAAAAAATCAAATGAGTATAAGCGTTCGCAAGCGATGATAATATGAATGTGTGAAGTGAATTATGAAATGTTATTAGACATTCCCCAACAGAGTACGTTATCGAGTTCTCATTTGTAATCTTATGTCTTTAATGACCAGAAAAAAGGTAATTAAGTCCACCAAAACATGCAATTTCAAGACATTGTCTAATATTTGTTATCGCGATAAATGATTCTGAAAAAGTAACAACAACAATTAAATAAACGATTCAACAAGATGGCATCACGTCAAGTTGACTTTACTGAGATCAAATAAGATAATACCATAACAGCGGAAAGTGTCGTTCTTGATAAGCATATGCGGACTGCTTAACGCACATGCATGTAGCCCAGTTTTTAAAAAACGAGGCGCAAATAATTTCTATGTACCGATAATAATTTAACTTCGTTTACTCATGCTAACATTATGTGTTATATTCGAAATCGAGATCCGCCCATTCGACAACGCGCATAAGTATTAGAAAGGTTATCTATAGAAGTACAATTAGTGAATTAAGTTCATATGAGTAGACCTTTTTAAAATTCATACGTGCGTATTTCTTTTGGTATCTATGAGATATGTTATCCATAGAAGAATCTATTGAATTTGTAACTGTTTAATTCGTAATCAATAACATGCAATCATACGTGTATCAAATATATTTTTAGTAAAGAAGAAATTCAGAACAACGATATATGTAAGAACGCTTTTTATTTCAAGCAAAATATTTCAGCAGCCTTTGTTGAGTACCCCTGTTAATTCAAGCTGTGCAGAAATAGGCAAGCGCTGGCGTTCGTTTGGAACACAAAATGCACAGTGCTATTGATTGTATCTGACGTAATGGAGCATTATATCTTGCAAATAAGACAATTATTGTTATAAATATAGAGTGCTTCGTAAAATGACTCAAACAAGTTTGTCAGTATGTTGCGCCTCAAATTGCATACTCCAAGTTAATATAAAGTCAACAATGTAGCATTACAGAATATGTTTCGCCCTAATCTAATCTACAAGTCTGGGTACTTTCCCAGGCAACTATACAAATACATTGTGCTACGAAGTACAGTATTTTTGAATTGCTTTGCTACTATGCCGTTTTACAAATTTCTTTGGATTCATGCATTCATTCGAGAAATATTGATCTGATATAGCCACCCATACAGACTATCAGACTGTGGTCGACCCCTGGGAGTATCTTGGCTAGAAGTAGAAATGTGTTTTCACTCATCAATCATTCATGGTCCTTTTTTTATACCACCCAGGGGAGCGCCGGTTATATCATGCGTTAAAACATAGATGTTGCGATTGGATAAAATATATTATTTGTATCCCATCCCTGTATGGATCTCCCACTTTCATCTTGAAACGACTCATTCTTTATTCAGATATGATCACTGTGCGTAAATGTCAAAGATAACTGCTGTTGCCCTAACATGTTACTTGTTCTCATGGTTTTTATACACTATCATAGCTTTTCCCACGCGAATAGACACAGTGTTAGTGTCGCTTGGACAGTAATGGACGTGTGTATGTCTATGCATTCATAAAAAAGAGAAAACTCCGCATCACTGTTCTATGCTATCACTTTTCTCAGTTGTCCGAAAAAGAAAAATAACGACACATAAGTATTACAATGCAAGCATTATTGAAAACTTGTCTTTCAACATAGCGTGAGCATTAGCAATCAAACACCGGCTTCAAACTCAGCATATTTCTGTGTACATATAGGCTGATCCATAAACAGCACAGACTATTAAAGTATGCTTCCTGTTTGTAATTGTCTGGCACTTGAGCTTGTTCTGAACTACAAACAAATTAGGAACGGAGCACTTGAGAGCCTTACACTGATATATACGGTACTGTTTATTATGTTAAGACACTACTTTCTTTTAATAGTTAACTTTCTTCTTTCACCATGACTACATGCACTTGTTACTTTGAGGCCAATACGGGATTTCTTAGGTTTTAATAATTCCCCAAACATTATTTACGCTTTCTTATTTTTTCAATTTCCCGTATTATAGTATTTGCAGTTGTCCTAGTCTTTAACGTCTCGCCAAATGTTAGAATAGTCATAAAGATATTTTACTCAGTTGATGTCAAAAACAAAAACATACACATACGTGTTAAATCAATATATCATTTCAAAAAAGAAAACATTTCAATGCAATCCAAGCGCTTCCAGTTTCTGTTGCTATTAATGACGCTGAAACGAAAGCTGACACGATAATAACAAGGCATCTGTCAGGATTATTAGATACTGCTAATTATCCGCGGTAAACGTTCAAATGCGTATTGAATCAATAAATAACAGCGTCTGAATAGCCGTAGTGCATGAGTCTAATCGAATATCTGTTCAGAATTTCAAAAACACATTGTTATGCAGCTGTTAATAACAATCGCCCAGGTATTGTAACTTTTGAACGTTCGATTTTTATATAATTAATTTTGGGTCTTTTTTTTCCTTGATGTTTTAGTATTTAACCTGATTGCAATATAATTATGATTGGTCTCTAATATAATGTATAATGAGTATGAAAACGTTCACCTTGAATGAGCTATTGGTAGATTGCTTACGTTGACTTGCACTCTAACTTTAGTTTGGAGCGTTAGAATATTAGCATGGTAATGCTAGCTTACACCATTAACATGTTTAGCATGCTAACGTTAGAGCAGTTGTACTAGTCTTTATTCTGTATCCTTAATTAGGTATTATTAAACAATAGTATCATTTATCAAACTTATATCCAAAGTTTTGTATAAACCTTTACTATTATTAAATTATTTACACGGTAAAGCATGTGTGTATCTTTATTTAAAAATATACAACATACACAGACATACACAGACATCGCCATTCATTGACGTGGCATTCATCTCTGCTTTGTTGGTTTCAACACGTCGTCAACATCAAAGCCTACGAGCATAACTAAATCAGTGGTGTCATTCACTAGTTAACCCTCGTGGCAACTGCAAAGAGGATCATCAAAGCAATTAGCCCTTTGGCGGCATTCATTAGCTCTATTGCTATTTCCTCTGTTGTAATCATGTCCGTTACGTGCAAGGCGATTATATGATCGTATTATCATACTGAGCACGTTAATACAAGCTTCACCCAAATGATAATAATGCCTGAACTGATGCTGATAAAAGAGACGACAGGCTTCTCATGTCATCTCCCGATATCTGTCCATAAATACCGTAAGCATTATTCGACCTGAACATCTTGAACAATAAGAGCAACTACTGATCTTTACGAACATCAACCATGGAATTAATATATCACTAATATAGAAAGGGTTGTGTGTTATGGTTTGATCATTGCTTTTAGACTATCGCATTTAATGCAGCCAAGATGAAGTACAGAGATCGATATATTTTAAACTATTGACCTGCACATATTCATATCCAAAACACATTGGTAACGATAACCGTTTTTTCATCACATACATTGTTGTCAAAACAATCATAGAAAACAAGCTAAGTCAGTTGATTCTTGCACTGCATACGTACAACGGTCAAGAACATTCCGAACATAAAGGGCTTTCACAAGTGTGTGCCTTCAGTCTGGTACCAACTACTATACAGAGCCCCAAAATTACCTTCACGAACAAAACACACAAAAGGTAATAAAACATTAGGACAAATACTATTGAATCTAAAGATTTGAATTAAACAGTGAATAGTCTACATCTGCAATTTGTTCGCACCAATAATTGCTGTTTACGGGCGTTCATTAGACAAAGTGTCAAATCTAATTCTCTAGGGTTAATTTTTTGTACATTTATATTGTTTTATTGCGTTGTTGATTTCCTATGTAGAACAAAAGCTTTCAGTACTTGGGAAATGCAAATAATTGACGAAGACAGCCAAAAGACCAAGCTTTTTTGCCGAATTTCAGATCACTGTCATGTTTTTCTGCGTTTAAATGTTTGGAACAAAAAAAAAACAACCGTGAAAACAACTTTATTGTAAAGTACAACATATTGTTTGATTGATTGTACCTAACAGTTGCCTTATAATGGTACTTCTATTCAGGGTGCCTAAACAAACAGTAACGTATTTCTCTTAACAACAACATTGTTAAATGAAAATCTTATCATAGGTATCTAAAAACAAGTTGCCACTCACAAAACATTTAAATAAAACGCAATTCGCCATTTTCGAGACACATGCGTATCAAACCGATTCAGACACATTTTATGTTGTTTGGAATTACCAAATATAACTAAATAATTTGTAAAAAAGATTCTTAAATGTATTGCTTAAGATACAAGCAGTTTTCTACCACCCACCTTTCCTGGTATTGTTTTTTTCAAACTATGATCTGTTAGAAATGACCAATATTTGTGCATGACCAGGGTAAATATTTGTTTTAACACAATGTATATTTAATTAATGCAGTGTTGTTATTCATTTTCTTTATGGTGTATGTGTTGTGCACACATAAGTTGCTTATTAAATATTAATTTATATCACGATCAGTACACACGAATTTTCCTCGTCCTCTAGATTGCAGGTATATCACTTACTTTGTTTATCATTATTCCGCTTACCCTACGGGTATACTTTATATGTAACGTGCTATTATTCTAAACATGCATTTGCGCTACGATTACTGACCGTGAAACGTTTATTCCGAGACCATTGTGAAAAGGTTCGTATGCTCGTATCGTTGTATTCTCTACTATGTATGTGCGCGCTTTTGTAGACTTGAGCTGTAGTTTGTACAAAGATACAATAAATCTCTCTCGCCCCCTTTATATTGTTTGATCTTTCGTTTAACTGCGGGATGAAATAACAACGAATTTGCAGCCTCTTTGCAACAGATACAACAAATCAAATGAACTATCAACGTAACATAACAACAAACAAACGTTCACGTTAATTTCGCTATCAGTATTATTGAATTGATGAAAACAAGCAAGACAATAATACAATAATGACTCCTAATGCATGTTTGAATGCTACGTGCAAATGGTTGGTTGATTTAGGGTGAATACAACAGCGGTTAAATATTTGATGCTGTAACCGTTAACCGTAACATTTTATTGACAGGCATACATGAAGCAGATGGTCATTGGGTACAAACATATAAGTCGCTATCATAAACAAACCATTTTATAAACTATTTAAATGTCTCACGATTCATATTTGTAATGTTAACGTTATTTTTTTAAGTATTTGCCAAGAACAAAAATACAATACATCACTTTATGATATATACAGTAAAGTTAAATACAGTATATTCTTAATCTAGGAACAGTTATGTAAAAAATATGATGAAGATTTATATGAAATCCTGTCGTTTAGTACATCAACATTTAATCAAGTTTACCATAGCTGCTTTAAGCAATAAGGCGTTCATTTTAAACGAAAATATGTTTAAAGCAGGTCTATAAATGATTTAAAATGAAACAAATACTAAAAGCGCAGTTTTGAAGATACACTAAACAGAAGGGCCACGTCACACTATATAGCTCAACTGTGTATAGTGGCGTGGCAAGTTTTAAACCCTAGGGCACGATTGTAAAAACTTTGGTTTCAATGAATATGTTATTTGGCTATATAAGTCAATAAAAACAGGGAGGATTTACACCTCAAGGGACATGTTTTGAAACAAAATGTAGAACATCAGTATATGATGCTATTTGACATATATAACTCATCATGACCTTGTTCTTGACATTGTTAAAGTCATTTCAATATATCAGTCTATATTAATTATGTGACCCTGGGGCGTGGCCAGATTTAACCCCACGGGCATGATTTCAACATTATGTTAGAGGACTGCTGTCAGTGAAACAAAAGCTCATCCTATGCAGGCACGTTGAGTACACGTGAGCTAAAAATAGAACGACCTTCACTCCCTTAATAATTGAGCCTTGCAGTTCACAGACTTATTAGAGACGACACTTTTCGCTTTTATGACATTTTTAATTTAAGGAAAGTATCTTCTTAGCAAAAATCCAGTTTAAGCGGAAATTGTCACCCCTGATAAGCACAGGCTAATCTGGACACTGTACGCACAAACATTAAAATCCCTGTTTACAAAGTGCGACTGATATAATTTACAAACCACTGTACACCATCTCACAATGCCGTAACCGTAACTAGCATGATAATGTTAAACATTCTATCTGAACACAGCATAAGGAAACGCCTGCTTACTTAAAGATCTGTTGCTCCATATAAAACATTTCATTATTCACAAAAAGCAAACAGTACATAAACGTAGGAGTATACCAATGCATTTGTATCAGTCTTAATGATCTAGACACAAAATTGCCTTTGTAATGACAGTGTTAAACTAATCGATACTGGTTTCTCGGATTAAGGGAGAACGTACGATATCAGACGAAGATCTTCTACATGTCTGCCTAATTGTTGCTCTACAAAACACGCAATTGTATGAATTTCTGTCAGAATAATGCGATGATATTAACGAACTTTTCCTTTGGATTAAATATTGTGTAGTTTCAGTAAGCCATTGTGTCGATATTCAGTTGCGTGACAAATACATAGATATTAGACTAAACAACAACAACATGACATAAGCGAACGTGTAATTGGATTATTTTTAAATAAACATTAAACAGCAAATGAGTATAAGCGTGCGCAAGCGTGGATAATACGTGTGTGTGAAGTGAATTATGAAATGTTATTAGACGTCCTACACAGAGTACGTTATTTAGTTCTCATTTGTACTAGTAAGTCTTCAATGACCAGTAAAGAGGTAATTAAGTCCCCCAAAAAACATGAATTGTTTTAAGAGACTTTCTAATATGTATTATTGCGAGAAATTATTCTGAATGTGAAACAACAGCAACTAAATTAACGACATATTCACTATGTTCCTCTTAACTTATATAACAATTTATGGCAGCGATGGAGCAGCAACCACCATAGCGTGGAGACAGAGCTAGATCGATATTTACCGCGGATAATGAGAACAACCAGATCCACTTATCTCGAAAATCACTAAAGATTATTAACGCTCTAGAGAACCTAACTAATAGTGCCACTCAAAACAAAAAGTAAGCCGTTGTATACGGCATAAAATTAGTAAATCATGTTTTTACCTTAGGAAGCAATTAAAATAGCTTTTGATAAGAAAAAATCGATAAAGGTTTAGTTTTTTTCTTCAAATACCACTGAAAAACAATTCCAGCTTTTGGAGTGAAGCTGAAAATTATTCAATTCAGATTTTCAGTGATGTTAAGGATATAATTTTAACTTAACCTACATGTTTAAAGACTTTGCATCAACACGTTAAAGATGACCGAAGTTTTTATTCAAAATAGACCTCAGTTTAAATGCACTTGCATATTTATTATTCTGCAATTTTACAATCAATGTGGGCTCTCAAATCGAGATCAAACAATGTATAATAAAATTAGATGACGAAATCAAATGTCATGACAATATTCTCAAACAAAGAAAGATAATATACTCTTTTTGTAAACATAAATTTGTGTTTCACCCACCTTAAATTCACGGATATTTCTTCAAAACAAAACTGCAACAATATGAAATCTATACATCTTTTTTGTAATAAAAACAACACCTGAATCAACAAAAAATGAAAAATAGTGTATAAATGTCATTTTAGCGAAACGAATAGTTTGGTTATGATGACAAGTATTTTCGTCATGTGCTCAAAAATAGAAACTGACGTTTTAAAAAGATACATGTTAATGATCTTATCAACTTTACGTTATTGCATTTCCGCTAACGCCTAACATGAAATATACAGCGTGTTTTCTCACATTTTAAATTAATGAAATAGATTTTGATCTTGTTGAAACCTCTATTCCTGCCGGAGTTTTCACTCCCAAAGCGGTTTCGATTGATTGAATTTTAGTTTAGAAGCAACTCTAATACATGTAATGAACGTTTCTGTAATTCTCGAAAATATGTTGTTCTCTTTTTAAAGTTCACGTTGACAAATGCTCCTACCGGAATGACCAAGGTTCTATTCTCTGTTAATCGGTTGAAATATCATGGTTTACAGACATTTGTATTACCGTTATTATCCGTTGATTATATGCATATTATAAACGTTTAGAGCGTGTTGCTAAACCCAAGACCTTATTGCATGAACATAACATGCTCTCGGAATAATGTATTAATGAGTTACTAATTTATACTTTGGACGTTTACCAAACGATGTTCTTCATTCATCATGCGTCAACATCTAGGTCAACAGGTCAAAGTTTTGAAAAACCTTGTAACCAATCTTGAAGCCATACACTAGGCTGAATTCAAATCTGGGTCATATGCGTCCAATGTTTTGTTAAATATGGGTCTAGTGAAGTGAAAGTGATTCGAACTAGGCATCGATGGCAAGATAAACAGTATAATTAACTTTAATCAAGATATAGTTACAAATGTGGCTTCTAGAGCAGTGACAAGGTTTTTCTCAAATTAAAGCTGGTGTCAATGTATTAAATGGACGTGACCCAGATTCAACATTTGTCTACATATTTATATTTTATATTTATTGTTTATTTTAATAAGATGAACAACTTAACAAGTTCATCTCAATCGGATGACAAATGTGGCCTCAAGAGCCGTAACGAGCTACAAGTTGACGACGGACGACATATGATTGACGACGCACGACGACGGACGCCGGACATACAGTGACCACAATAGCTCACCATGAGTAGCATTTTATATAAGCCCAACAAACGAGCCCAACAAAAATCCTACAAAAAAGCATGTATATATCATTAGCAAAATCGAGAAGAAACTACAGTTTGTTCTCATCTTTGTGCGAATCATCAAATCACCATAAGACACGTTTCAAATCTGCATCGTTCCAAGTTTTAGTAACTCATGTATTTTGCGGCTGTTTTGCTCATGTACTTTGATATAAATCCTTTGAAAAAATTCATTAACAATTATAAGTCTACTACATATATAAACGGACTCGTAATGATGTGTTCTATACTACACTTTGTTGAGTTTGAACATTATACGTATCCTTTATTTATATTTGCAGGTCAATTTCTTTTTTAATCCGTCACTCAGTGATGGTCACTAATTTCACTCAGGAATGCTCCAATGCCAGGCACATTGAAAGAACAAAACAAAACGTTACGTCACAAGTCTGCAATGACATACATTCGTATCACTGACAACTTGTTAAGGGTGGTTATTCGCTTTGGTCCATGAAAACGTACGAGCATGGAACTGCTTGCGGATTAAGTGACGACGTTATAGATTATTGACAACAGACTATGCATTTCTTGACGTCAATACGATTGTAATTAAACGTCCAATCAATGAGACTATGCTTTTGATCGGTGATTAATTCGAAAGTTTTCCTGCTTTGCACACCAAATAATGTTGCGTACATGTTTAATGAATGTTCACCTCATGTGAATATATCTTTGAAATAATAAATTCTCTTCTTGATTTGTGCAGGACGACACACACGGTTGAATGCGATATAAACTTTGGGAAATAAACAGTAAAACGTTTATACAGCCGCTATAATATTTGGAACGGTGTTTTCAATGCTTAATGTTTAGAACTATATCTATATATGAGATTGTTATGTGAAATATTTGAATGTCTGTTAACGTACTTTTGCCAGGGAAAATGCGGTAGTTAAGTTCATTAATAGAGAGAAGCATTTTTTCTATAAAATATCATATTAATCCAATATTATGCTAGTCTTTGTGCATACATTTTCCCCTACTATTACATAAACAGCAATCTGGGTTTGCTAAAGACAGAATATAAAAAACATACCAAAGAAAGTGCATGAGTTCAAACAAGAAAAGAGATTTTAACAGTGCACGTTGCTTTCATACGGAGTCCACACAGCTTGATTTAGGGACTCGACTAAGTCAGGTTGTGTTTAAATATTATAACAGTAGACTCTCAAGTCAGATAAACGGACTAGACCGAACAGCAAGTTATTTTTACCGCTGTCCAATCGTGAAAACGATCCAATAAAACGATTTCTAAATACATCCCATATATTGTTATAAGATTTTTTTCCAGAATCGAGATTGAAAATGAAAATGAAATGTGTCTATGGTTAGATTTAATTAATTGAATATGAAATTAATTTGATGCATACGATATTTGTATCAGTACGGATAATAAATGTACCACGACGTACATACACGCTCACGAGTATACACAACCAAGTTATATCATTAACCCCCTAACCTATTTATCAACAAGATATTATATTAAATGTTCCATTATAGCCAATTTGTTTTCATATAGTTCGTTCATTACGAGTGTCGTTAATGTATGTTAATATAAAACGAACTGTTCGGGGCAAAGCTTCATATCCTTAATAAAACATAAATCACTTAAGATGTTATAATTTAGTTATTGATCGTCTACAACGCCTCTAAAAACATCAGCTCTGAATCTACAGATCCATGACCTGTATCCAGACATTGTACACATGATTAAAATGTGTTGAATCAACAACTGCCTGGTAAATTATATGTCGAGCACAAGGCAGATGGCATCGTGTTGTTTTGTAAATTCATCGTAAACTAATTGTTAAAAGAACTGTCTACTTAAACAAGCAAGATCAGACTAAAACAAGATAGACTGAGATATTTTAATCAAAGTGAAATGTGCGCACGCTTAGGTTAGCAAAAGCGATTTATCGTCATTTCAATCGACCTATTTACGAGGACAATTGTTTTCAAGCGTAATTTGGCGGTCAATAATTGTCATGGGCACGTATAGACGGTATACAAATTACATTTTAAATTTTATTTACGAAAATCCGTCTAGTTATGCGTGTTAATACAAATCAAATTTACATATGTTGTGTTCGCTTTAAAAGAATACAATTCATATTCAAGCTAGACATATTTTTTGTAACAAGGAAATCCAGTAAAAATTATATTAATATATATTAAATCGTTGCACCATACCACATACGTTCATAATAATTATATGTAAAGATTATATGATTTCCTATATATGTTTGCACTTTTATACACGCAAAACATAAATGCTCAAAAATTACCTGTTACGTTATTCTGAAGAACGCCCATGTGTTTATATCTAGAGATTTTTTATAATTATCTAATGAAAAGCATAGCAAGAAGGAACAAAGCCAACATATGAATTAAAATAAAAATGTGAGTCATTTAATGCAGCCACCTTTTTTTCAATAATAATGGTTTTGTAATCAGTACCGGTCGGGTATTTTTGCAAGTAAAGCTTTTTGTAAAACGCACATTTTATTTAAACGTAGGACATGACTGGTTGTTTCGATTTTTAAAAGCTTCATTATTGCGTTCTGCCCTAAGGAGGTTGTTTTCGATTGCGATTCCCATAGGCCTTAGCTTGCGACTGGCATCGCTTTCATCCATAAATATTTGATCAACCATCACTTCGCGCTAAAGGTAAATTGTTTAAACGATTACTCCTGGGATTCAACCTTATTTCATTTCCTTTCCATGTACTCAGTGTATTGCCAAACATGTTTCCACTGAAAACTTTCTGCATATTTGACACATATATATATATTTATAACGCATTAACCTATAGGGCCAAACTACGGATTCTTCGAATGAAATTATTAAATACGTTTTAGGAATGGTAACTTATCATAATTTAAATAAAAATAATCATTTTAAATTTACATTGAAATTGAGTTTAAACAGGACTGCACAGCGTTCAACACAATGTTGACAAATAATCAAAGAAGACAAGAGGGACAAGATTGATATTAGCACTCAAATGAGTTCAAGGTGCACCGATGGTTGGAGAGCTGGCCTGGTGACCTTTGTTTTTAACCAACTTGACCCAGATTCCAATAAGTTGTGTTAAACCATAGTTATTCTGTAAACCTAACCCGAAAGGTTAAAATGAAACAAAACATAGTGATATGTAAAATATTTCAAAAAAATAAATAAATAAAACCTTTTCATGTGAGAAATAGCACAAAATGAAATTACAATGTTTGACGCTTTGACAGACCATTTATTTATCCTACTTTAACGGAAGAATTCTATTTCGGACACCAGAAAACACGACAATGTTTGTATCAATAAAATAACTTGATCGTGGTTTACAGCTGGTGGAATATTGGCCAATAAAAGCTGATATAAAAGCGACCACGGCCATGTTTAATAGTCGTCTATTCAATTGAATCTGATGGATCAATACAGAGCGAATTCTGAGGGTATAATTACGCAATACTTCTACGATAGTATACGAAAACATTATAACATTAATTTTGTTCTGAGCATTGTCAATGAAAAATAAAAGAAGGCTTTAAGGTTAAGGTTTTTTGCTTGTTCACAATATGGATTCAACAAGATTGTATCACGTTAAGTCGACATTACTGAGGTCAAATGAGAAAAATACCATAAAAGCGGAAATTGCACGCACATGCATTAAGCCCAGTTTTGTCGAGTCATCCCTGTTAATGCAAGATGTTCACAAATAGGCACGCGCTGGCGTGCGTTTGGGCGACAAAATGCACATTTCTATTGATTGTTTCTGACGTTATGAAGCAGCGAAATTATTTGTGACGGCGAAACGAACTGTAACATCAGGTATCATGAGTCCGAACAGCTGTTACTGGATATTCCACTACCTTATGTACTGCAACTTAGACACTAATTGTAAAAATGAAGCGTGCTTCTTGCAATGACTCAAAGGCTTCGTCAGTATGTTGCGCAGCAAATTGCATAATCCAAGTTGATGCTTTAGTCAAGAATCCATCATTAAGGAATAGTTTTCGATATATCGTTTTTTCCAATTAATAACGATCTGAAATTCTGGTGCGTCTAGGGATTATTTCAAGTAATACACGTAATACAATAGGGCAATCGCTATATGTTTAATATGAAAATAAAGTCATTAAAGAAATTGCCATATCAATAAGATTGATATTTTAATGTCAAGTGTTTGGGATCAATATTTCTGTTTGTGTTTTTGTTTCGAGTAGTTTATTAACGATACGTGTGTTCTTTCTGTACAGAAATACTAGTGTGCAAATAGTTTTCACAAATTTATAAATTACCATAACACGTCATACTGAATATACATATTTGAAATTTATATAATGCGTTGTAAGCAAATAGTCAGTAGTTGGTAACCTATACAACATATAAATTACACTGTACTAAGTGAAGCAATGATGCTGACAGTGTGGCGTATAAAGCAACGTGTCCAACACTGGCCGAGTACTGTACATGTGGTAACGATAAGATGGTTTGAATAGACAGATGTCTCCTAAAGGGCTGATGTTATCCTTCTGTACTTGAGCCTACATCAAAACGTGAGATAGTGTTCTCATGTGCATTGGTTATCTGATATAATCAGAGTCTGAGACTGAACAATGTGGAAGAACTCCACTGCTGCCATTGTAACAGTGCATTATAAATTGCTCTGTCAGTTGAGAAAAGCGTGTTCTATTGCAAGAGTTAATGGTGCCATAATCCACGGAATGTACTACACCATGATGAGGCCAGACATGTAACGGGGTTTAAACCAGAACATGCTGTCGAATTAAACCAAATTACCAGGGCATATGGTTGCATAGATTGTGTTCGTTTATACCAATTGATACACGCTCAATCCAATACAAACCATGTTGTTGACTGCAATTGTATAGAGACAATCATGCAATAATCTACATGTTTTCTACACGAGTGGTTTCATTTGACAAGTATGTCTTATTTTCCAGTCAACTATACGAATACATTGCCTCGCAATTCAGTACTTTTCATTGCTAAAATCATGCGGTTTTAATTTTCTTTAGATTCATGCATTCATTTAACAAATATTTATATGTATGTCTACCACACATACAGACTATGAGATTGTGGCCGACCCATGGGAGTATCTGGGCTACAAGCGGAAATGTTTTCACCCTAATAAATCATTTATGGTCCGTTATTTTTATACCACCCAGAGGAGCGGCGGTAATATCATTCGCTCAAACATAGATGTTGCGATTGGATAAAATAGTATAGTTGTATCCCATCCCTATATGGATCTCCCACTTTCATCAGGCGAACGATGCGTTCTTTTTTTTATATATGATCAAAGATAACTGAGTTGCACCAAAATGTCACTTGTTCTCATGGTTTTTATATATTAGCATAGCTTTTCCCACGCTCATCATCATCATCATCATCATCATCATCATCATCATCATCATCATCATCATCATCATTACAATTATCATCATCATCATCATCATCATCATCATCATCATCATCATCATCATCATCATCATCATCATCATCATCATCATCATCATCATCGTCATCATCATTACAATCATCACCACAACCATAAGTTGAAGCAATATACTCACACATATGAACATATAAGTATTAATTCGTGTACAAGTTAATAAATCACTAGCTTCTACTAGGAATTGACGCCGACTTTTTAGCATGTAAGTATAAGTTCGTGTAAAAGTAAATACATCACTAACTTGAAATGATTTTTCTTTACAGATGCGACTATATTATAAATTTGAATCCTTAGTTTTATATATACTTTAACCATACCAACACAATCACCAATTATATTATTCAGATATTTTAGATTTCAATTAATTGTCTTATACGGAAGCATTGTCCGTTTTGTTAAGGTACGGTATATGACTGTTATAGTGATATATTTAGCTTATTCGTCAATTATTTATCCTCACTTTTTTTTACATGAATACCTTACAAATACTGAACACTCTTATAAAACTGCGAATTAAATTAATTGTGTCGATCACCTTATGTGTATTTATTGCATGGAGACTTACGGTAGCGAGATAAAGAATAGTCAATAGTATCGATCACCTAGCGTCTATAGAAAGTTGAAGACGTATACTGCAATTCTCGAATCAGCGAAAGTATTTTAAAAACTAAATAACATCTACTGGCCATCTTCTTTGTGGATGATCATGTCTAGAAAAACTAGTCTTTTTTAGTTTGTATTCATTAATTTGGAGTGTACTTATGGCATTGAAGATTAACTTCCGGAATAATAGTTAAACCTTGTTTGATGTAAAATTATAGCAAACCATGGTTCTTATATTCGCTTTCAATATATGTTTTGAACTTTGAAATATATTAAAAATACAAAGAACTTTAATACTGCATGTAAACGGTATATGTATACGTCAAATTGCGTTCGAACATTTTTATTACTCGAACAAATCTGTGCAGGATTCAAAAATGACTTGATTTTAACTTCATTCTACGCTTAGTGTGGTTCGGCCAGTCCGAAAATCAGTTTAACCAATTCTTTGCCTTTTCCGGTGATTCGGGCTTAAACACTGTTTTATGTTAAGAATAAAGATGTATGTATTGTCCTGTATTCTTAATCCCATGGGCTTCTTTCCCCAGATTATTTCAGATCTTTGAAAATCATATTTTCTATATTAAAAAAAAGTTGAAGAGAAAGTTTTAGATCATTTCTTCTACACACAAGTACATTATTTATGTTTCAGAATGGCAACATATTGTAAAATACGCAGCACTTAAGCAACAGTAACCGATTTACAATCTACAATGACCTACACACGAGGCAGCCTGAAATGTTACGTACAAAAGACATTGCCTTATTGTATTCGTTAGGAAATGTGTGAGTACGTGCCCTTTTTGTATGGAGAAGATTTGCTTTTATGAATTAATCAACGGTAAAAAGAAGTAAGTTACTGAATTCGCTGCATGGCTTATACATATGGCAAAATAAAGCGAATTTCCATTAACATGGTGGTCATTGCCTTTTTTAAGAGCATTGGTCAGTCATTTTTTATTTAATAATGGCTATTTTAGTAAATTTACTCTGTATGATTTTGTTTAACCAATATTTTTGCTAAATAGTTTCAATCCCACAAAAGCATGTTATAACATGATATTTAAATAACATATATTTGATGATTTATCAGCTATGTTGATTCTTTTTATCAGCCTTAAAACCTAATTAAGAATCAATTAAATACAAAACATGTTTTTATCGACTTTCAATTTCCGATCAAAACTTAATATTTCCTATAATAAACATTTGACAATAGCTGTATGATGTGTATTTTCGTATTTAACTGTCTGAAACACAACAGACATTATAACATATTTAATATTCAAAGCATCATGAAAAGAAAACGTAAAAAGTAAATTGCAATTTGAACATCATAACATTACAACTATTTAGGTCGCTTTGATTTGTAAAATGTACCATTCGTCCTCGGTGAAGTATGTGTATTAGTAACAGAGGCACTATCACTAAGTGATGTGCTGTCCGAATTCCTAGTTGACCTTAAGCTTGATGCCCGCGACCCTTTGACCTTGAGTTTAATGCTATTTGGACTAGAACTAGTATCACATTGGTCACGTGTGCAAGTGGCACCCTCAAATTCCATACAAGAACTAGGCGTGCATGGGCTAGAACTTGCTTCAGTTCTGCTGGTCGTCGTAGTTTCTTCGTCGAAGTAGGGATTGTATGTGTATTTATAGCCCTTCATAGGAACACGGGCCGTCGTATCGTCTGCAATATATTGTTGTGTTGAGCATGTATTTACTGTCATTTCCTCGAACGACGTGGGTAGGCGGTCTGTCACAATGCCACTGTCAGAACAATAATGTCCTTTCAACGATCCGCCGTATACTGGAAGATTGTGTCTGCCGTCCCTAGAGCTATCGCTACAAATTACTTCGCTTTTCAAAGGAACTATTTCTTTGTTCGTATATCGCGAATGAAGTGAACTGCGATCTTCGTTAGAACACCGTGAATCGTTATAATGCGAAAGGGGTTCTTTGAAAGTGGCAGATGCGTTTCTTGGTATGTATAAAATGGAATGATTCGACCGTTTGCTACAGAAGGTCCCACTATCGTATGGTGGTGTATCACTTATGTAGTCGTAATAATGCGACATATCGGATGAGCTACCGGCTACGGACCTTTGCCTGTCGGATTGCCGGCGGTGGATCAGGGAATCGCTCGACGGGTCATGTTTGGTCATTGCCTCCTTGTCTCGCCAGTAGATCCGCTCGTACCCCTGGCGGCTGCGGTTGGCACTCAGTGTGCTCTGGCGGGAGGCGTTGTGTTGGCACTGGGAACACGTCTCGTCAAACGGGTATTCCTGGTGGGTTGGCACTTGCTGTATTGCTTGAATGAGCCTTGCTTCTACGCCGTTCTCAGTCGATCGAACCTTGAATTATAAGTATAAATATATTACATAAGATTATTACTATATATCGGCGTCAAGTTATATATCATGTCATTATATTGATAGAAGTCGTATATGATAAAACAGTACTGAATCCTTCAATTGATATACGTTCAAGTTGTTAATTGGAAAGTTTAAAGTCATTCAAAGTATTATCCATTCGTTCATTACGTCTTATGAATATTTGCCCTTCCTTTCCATGGTTCTTAATTTATTAATTCGTTTGCAATGATTTCTTATTAGTATTTGTGTGCATTCATTTATGTACTTGTTGGTTTGTTCGTGTTTTCGGACTGTCGATCGAAAGTGCATGCGTTCTTGGTCTGTTCGTTCATGTATATTTTCGACTGTGTGTTAATGAATACATAAATATATCCATTAAACAATGTTTGTCATTGATTCAGAAATCACGATGCCTGCTCCGCATCATTTAGGTGTGTACCTCAAAGGGGAGGCCGCGGCGCTCCGGAATGTTTCCTGCCCGGTAGTAGTATTGACTCTGTACGTAGTAGCGGCTCAGCTGCGTGTGAAGAGTTGGGTCGTCGGCACTCACTATTTTCGTGCACGTGGTCTGCACGGTGCTCTTGTCGGCTCGACGGCTGAAAATGTATTTATTCTGATCATTAGATCGCTCCGAAACATGCATTCCCTATATTGGTTATTCATGTACATTACATTAACAAAAGCAGCTATTGAACCTTGAAGCCAAATGGTATAAACAGAACACAAGTATCTGGTTTAACAGACATGGACAAAATGTGTCTTGTTGTATTTTATATAATTCAATCAACGTGAGTAAAGTAAACTTGTGTGATCGATATGATTGTATTACTCACTAAATTGTGATTGATGTCATCTTTGTTCTTTCTTGACCTAACATATAATCAGTCATTCACGTAGCATTCGTATTGAGTGATTACAAAATTGTGTATGTATCCTTGTTTCTAGGCTTTTACTAGCATCGTTGAGATTCTATTCAAACATAAAATTCCTTAATAAATAAGAAACATGACTTTATAAATAAGAAACATTCAATAATTGTGTAGTTTGTCTCTAAGAAGGTTTTCCATACGTTTAACGAATGATGATCAATTGTATCAGTACAGCCAACTTATAAAACGTGTTAAAGATCAATGCTTACTTAATATATTTCTACTAAGTATACGGTGTGAAGAAGTTACAAATATACGGAACAAAATATATGACCGATGGATATAACACTCTACGATGTATGCAATCCGTATATACGTACAATAATACTCACACATATCTGCAGCACACAACAACCAGGATGCAGACGAACAGCAGACATATGCAGGCAAGAATAATGGCTATCACACACTGGGTTCCGCACAACCCGAGCACGGAGTAGACGCTATCACAGGAGTTCAATGAGTCTGGTAACGTCAGTGACGTCACATCCACTTTGCATCGTTTCGCGACGCGACGAAAGGCGAGGCATCCGTATTGAGGTCCAACGCGTCCAGTCCAATCTAACTCAAGGAGAAGCTTGGCTTTGTCTCTCACCGGTGGCGGGCATGGGAACTGGTCCCATAGCAGCATTGGTTCCCGCAAATATTCCGGCGCGCCCTTCCACCTGTCACATTTCTGACAGCGCGGACACGTATCGTCGCCTATGGGGACCGTCATGATTCATCTGGGTCTCTGGAAAGAGCAAGAGCAGTGGCATTTTGTCAGTCACGATATTGTACATCATTTACACGAAATCGGTCGCACGCTACAAACGTATGGTCGTGTTATCCATGTTAACTGTCCTGTACTTGATTATACACATCACGTGTTTTGGGAATGTGAACTTAGTGTTTTAGGTTGGTGCAGATAACTTTATCGAAACTCGCTTAAGTTTAAACAAATATGTTTGATGTACAATAAACTCTTCCGCACAGTCTCGCAATATAATTTCAAATACTTTATCCACATACATTAGGTCTACATTATCTTACATGGTCAGTATTATACGCGATACCCTATGGCTTAACACAACTTTAATGGTAATTGTATTTTAATTTTATAAAGCAGTTCATAAGTATAACGCCTAAATGCTTTGTGATATTTCCCAGAACACTAGGGCTTAAAGGCCATAAGTCGCTCACCTTAGAAATGAAGGAGCTGATTTTGTAATATTTGTGTAATAACTGTTATTTTTTCTATTTTATATTTGCATGACACAGCAGATTTGAATAGGATGCGTCACTATTACAACAAATGATCAAAAAAATTAGCTAAAGATGAAGGAGTTAAAAATAGTAATATATGTTGTAAAATTGTATAACCTATTTTCAAAAAGTTATCTACTTTCGGTTTGTTATTTAAACACGCTTATGAACACAAGAATAGTGGCCTTAGTCATTTGTTTTCTTTTAAATGTGCATTCATATCGTGCATTTTAAAATAATTTCTTTTTGACAACAACTATGTAATGTCACTTTATTCCAAAGACGACTGAACTACATTATTCGGGAAATTATAGCTGTGTGTGGATTTGATTTCTGAACGTTGACAAGCTGACCGTCCTCAGTAGTGATGAATTGACATACGAATAAGGAACAGACAGTTGTCATTTCAATAAAAACTGATCTCGATTGGGAGGAGATTTTAGGAAAAAGAAACATTAGTGTTGTTTTTAAATAGTCATATATTTTCGCGACCCTACAAAACAGTCAACAAGTCTGACAACATTTGTACATGTCTTGAAATAGGTGTTGGAAAATTAATACATCCGATAAGTTACAAGTTATAGTACATCTTAATCAACTGAATGCATTCTCTGCTTATTCATTGTGGCAATTATGATTATTTAAACCCTTGAACTTTGTCGATATATTTTATATAACGGTAACAAGAGAGCCCCAGGGCGTGTCCAGTTTCTTCCCTTAGGTCATGCATTGAACACATTTGTTGGAGGATCACCGACCGATGTAACATGTAAATATAACAGCTCTTGGAGTTGTCGTTTTGGAAAAGATCTTAAATGTTTTTCCTATATTAGTCTCTAGAAATCATGTGACCCCTGGGACGTTTCCATGTGTTAACCCATGGGCGTAACTTATGGAAATTTAGTAGAGGACCACTAGATAATGTTTCACACCAAATATTAAAGCTATGGTCCTTGTGATTTTAGAGAACATTTATGAAGTTTTCATTTGTTAGATTTATCTTAAGCTCTGTTGACCTTTATATGTAATTGATAAGATGATAAGAACAACTTTGAAAGAATGTCACCCTAGGATAATTCCTGTGAAGTTTCGTTACAATTTGCCTAGCGGTTAAGGAGGAGAAGTCATTCGAAGAAAACTTTTACGGACATTAAAACGCACGGACTGACAGACGTCGGACATCATGAATCCTAAATGCTCCCAAATAGCACTTTAAACCAAAACTCACTTGACCAGTAATGGACGTGAGTATGTCTAGGCATTCATAGCAAAGAGATAATTCCGCATCACAGTGTTATGCTATTACTCTTCTCAGTTGTTAGGAAAAAACAATAACGACGCAGACAACGAAAAATAATGACGCATAAGTATGAAAATGCACGCAATATGGATTTTTTTATTTAATATAGCGTGAGCATGAGCAATAATACACCGGCTTCAAACTCAGCATATTTCTGAGATAGTGCAATAGAACCCCGCAAAGTATGGCTAAGTTCGCCAAAGGCTGATCCATTAACAATACAGCCTGTTAAAGTCTGCTTCCTGTTTATAATTGTTTGGCACTTGAATTTGTTCTCTACTACAAACAAATTAGAAACGGAGGGCACGAGAGCCTTTCTCGGTTATGTATACGTTACTGTGTATTTAATCAAGACGTTTATTTCTTTAATTATTTAAGTTTTCTCTTTTCGAGTTGACGAGTAATAAAGATACTTAACTCACTTGATTTAAAAAACAAAAACATCCACATACGTGTTAAATAAAAATATCATTTCAGGAAAGAAAACAGTTCAAGGCAATCCAAGCGCTTCCATTTTCTGTTGCTATTAATGACGCTGAATCGAAAGCTGACAAGATAATAACAGGGCATCTGTCAGATCAATATTAAGTCTCGTATTATCAGAGACTGTTAATTATCCGCGGTTAACGTTCAAATTCGTACATAATCAATGAAGAAGAGCGTCTGCATAGAGGTAGTGCATGAGTCGATTCGAATATCTGTTCAGAATGTCAAAACACATTGTTTTGCAAATGTTAGTTATGATCGCCCAAGTGTTGTTACTTTTGAGCTTTCAAGTTTTATATAACTCAGTTTGGGTCTTTCTTTGTCCTTGATGTAATAGTATTTAACCTGAGCACAATATACGTATGATTTGCCTCTAATCTGTTTCATGCTTTCCGGTTGTTTATAGAAAAATATCAGTGAATAAAAACTGATAATTCACTGATTTAAACAGTGGACATCAACAGTGAAAATTATTGATTATTTTGATTGTTTTACGTATGTTTTTGTTTTTAAATGGCGTACTATATTATTTTGTGTTATAGAGTTGTATTGATAAAAGTACAACGGTTGATGTTTAAGTTTGTATATATGTTTCATTACAATACGCCTTTGTACTTTTCCAATATATATCATTATATTTGATAATATTGAAAATTAAACCAACACGTACACACAATTTTAAATAGATTGTAAATTAACAAGTTACGTGTCGCCAATCAAGGATTGAGTTGACCAGATAAGTCTCTATATTTGAGTGCTAAAAAACAGCATATGGTTAGGCCAAATAAAAAAATAGGTCCGTTTCCTGTCGCCCGACCGGGTCTCCAGAATCGGCACCGACCCTCAACTTTTTATTGGGGTCGCCAAAAAAAATTTAAAAATGTGTTTATTTTCGTTTATTTTGGTTCATTTCTCCATTCTAGTTCCCGAAAGACAAAAAAAAATCCCTTCCCACCGACCCTGTTTTTTTTCTTCCAAGGAGACCGGAAACGGACCTATTATTTTTTTTGGCCTTACACAATCAAATCAATAAATGTACTTAAAATCGTTGGCAAAATAAAGTTAACGTTGTTAAGCAGAAAGGCGAAGCGAAACCAACTTCGACACTGATCAACTGCCCTTGTAAATACGTTTCAAAATTAGTCTCCGCATTCCTCCTCGATAAAACATTGTTCATTGTAAAAATATTTAAATCTACAAAGACCACATGGTAGCGATTGTAATGCACTTGCAAGCGCAATTAAAATGAACCACTTTCATTAGCTCGGGAGGTTCTACACGTCTAATTGGAAACATGCGATAAGGTCGTATGCATATGAGGACAAGTATACTGTAGCGATATGGAGCATCATCAGATGTGCATTTTATCCTGCCATACACGAGATGTCCACTTTATTTACGTTTTTTGAACTATTTCTTCGTTATGATAAACATTTTTCTATATAGCTGAATGACCATTTATTCAATCATACAAGTGCTTCATAACTCGAAACAAAGACCTTTAAATAAACTCTTTGTTTGAAACGTGCAATTAGGAAAACTAAATGGATGCAAACGATTAATATACCTGAAGGGTTTATATTTCCTCTGATCCTACTGATTGTGTACAAGCGGACGATTTAAACACAGTTGCAAGGACGAACAGAAATCGCTATTCATTGACGTGGTATACCCACAATCTCTTCTATGTTTGTTTCATCAAGACATCAACATCAAAGCCTGGGAACCTTATTAAATCAGCGTGGTGTCAATCACTAGTTAACCCTCGTGGCAACTGCACGGGCGATTCACCAAGCAATTAGCCCTTTGGCGGCATTCATTAGCTGCGCTGCTATGTCATTTGATGTTATCATGCTCGTTACGTGCAAGACGATTATATGCTCGGATTATCAAAATGAGCACGTTAATACAAGCTTCACAGTAATGATAATAATGGCTGAAATGATAATGGTAAGTGAGACGACAGGCTTCTCATATCATTTCTTGACATCTCATTTTAAGACTCTGTCCATAAATGCCGTAAGCATTATTTGACCTGAACATCATGAATAATAAGAGACTAATAACTGACCTGATCTTTACGTACAACAACCATTAATAATTCATTTAAATAGAAAATATTTTTTGTTATTGTTTGATCATTGATATTTGACAACCGCAATAAATGCAGCCAAATTAAAATATAGAGTTCGTTATTTTTTAAACGATTTACCTGCAAATATTCATATCCAAAACGAAAGTAGAACACATTGGTCACAATAACATTCTTACATCACATATTTTGTTGTCATATCAATCAAAGAAAAAAAGAACTTACACTTCGAAGCAATTGTCGTTTTCATTAGCATTCGTTCCCACAACTAACTTAGTTGTTTCTTGAAAAGCATACGTAAAATGATCAAGGTCATTCCGCACATACACCGCATTCACAAGTGTGTGCCTTCAGTCTGGTACCAACTATTCTACAGAGCCCCCTAAATTAACATCACGAACCAATCACCAAAGGTCATAAACACATTAGGACAAATAATATTGGCTCTATGAACATGAATTAAACGGTGAATAGTCTACATCTGCAATTTGTTCGCACCAATAATTGCTGTTTACGGGCGTTCATAAGGCCAAATGTCAAATCTAATTCTCTAGGGTTAATTATGTGTACATTTATATTGTTTTATTGCGGTGTTTATGTCCTATGTAAAACAGAAGCTTCTAGTACTTCGGAAATGAAAATAATTGACGTCGACAACACAAATACGGATTTTTTTTGGCCGGAATTAATACCTTAAACAGGTCCCACATGACTATCGAATTTCAGATCACTGTCATGATTTCCTGTGTTGAAATGTTTGGAACACAAAAAAGCCGTATATTTTATATGCTTAAGCTGACAAAATATAACGATTGACTGACTGACCTCGTTTAACAACTGCGGTACTCAAGTACGTTTAAGTGCTTGTACCTTACGGTTGCCTTTCACTGGTACTTATATTAGTTCAGGGTACCTAAACAAACACAGTCTACACAGGCTTATCAGGGACGACACTTGTCGCTTTGATGATATTTTGCGTTTGAAGAAAGTCTTTTCTCTGCAAAAATCCAGCTTAGGCGGAAATTGTCTTTCCTGATTAGCACAGCGAGGCGCATATATTTTACTAACAACTGTACAGCATCTCAATCGAAATAATTCCGTAACTGTAACTAGGATTGCAATGTGAAACATTCTATCTGAAAACCGCATAAGGAAACGCCTGACTACTTAATGACCCGTTGCTCCATATAAAACAATGCATTATTCCCAGAAAGCAAGCAATACAAAAACAAGTATGACAATGCATTTGTTTCACTCTTAATGTTCTAGAAAGAAAATCGCCTTTGTAATTACAGTGTTACAAAATCGATACTGATTCCTCGGATTAAGGGAGAACGTACGCTATCAGACGAGGATCTAATGGTCTGCCTTATTGTTACTCTACAAAACACGCAATTGTATGAATTTCGTTCAAAATCATTCGATGATATTAACGAACTTCCGTTGGTTTGAATATCTTGTTGTTCCAGTGTTAAACCATTGTGTCGTGATTCAGTTGCTTGACAAATAGAAAGATATTAGATTTAAGAACAACACCATTACATAGGCGAACGTGTGTGTAACTGAAATATTTCAAAATAAAAATTAAAAACAGGAGGGCCATCAGGCCCTAAGGCGCTCACCTGAGAACCAAAGGAACTTGACTATTCTGAAAAAATGCAAAATGATTCATAAAGATTGGTCCAAAAAAGTGACTTAACATGTTTTTTTAGATTTGACCTACTGACCTAGATTTTAAGCTCATATGACCCAGTTTCAATCTCTGCCAAGATTTCATTTGGACAAATGTTCTGACCAATATAAAGAAGTGAAACTCCAGAAGCTGCAGCAGTATTGCAGTTCTATTATACACACCGTTGTGGCCCTTTATTTATGGCAAGGAACCAATTGCCAAAACGGTACAGTACGGCACAAAACGAAACAACATATACACAAAGTAGAATAAAGCTGGGGTCACCGCCTTGGAACGGTCAATGCTAAGCATTGGGGGTTTAAACCGGTTATAGAGCGCTCAACCTCACACTAGGCCCAGCAATATTCATGATACATATAAGTGTAAATAAAATTTAACCTCATAGCATTGCAACTCAAATTAAACAGTAATAAAAGGGAATTAAAACGCATTCAATTTAATTACTATTTAATTACTCAATGGTTGGAAGGAGACCAGAGCAACAGAGTTACAACTTTTTGAGGCACGATGAAATGAAATTACTAACACGCATCAACTACATCCCTTCTTTTTACAAAAAGATTTAAGAATATAGCATCATATAGTTAATATTTGAGATCATCATCGCGCACCTACAGGAAGAAGCAGCAATATTGGGTGTAAAAGATCCAAATTACCTACTTGATTGTTTATGTGACTAATTCAAAATAAATAAAACGAAGCTTAAAAATAAATTGATCAAGAAACTACCATCAGAGAAAAAATAATTATGAATAAAGTTGACCGATATAAACTGGAGTACATGTACCTATCATGTAGCTAAAACAGTGTCGGTTGTTCGTATCGATGACGTATTTAGGAGGAAAGACACGATGACGTCACCAGTAACAAAATTAAGCATTATTAAAGGGACTGTACTAAATAATCGAATTATCAACGAAATTAAATATTTTTAAAGTGACTGTACTGTATACTAGACTTACTAATAAAACCAGCTATGCTTATCAAACAATATAGAAGCAAACATATAAAATTGTCATTACATTAATTATACCAAATTTTAAGAGAATAAAGATATAATGAATCGAAAACTAACAAGCATGTGTTTTTAAGTAAATCAGTATCATATCCCTTTGATAAAAAGGAGCTAATTAAATTAAAAAGTGTATTACTAGCATTTGCTTTAAGATATTTACATTTGCGAACACGCTTCAAAAAATCTCCATAAAATGATGGTTGTGAAATTCCATTAGTTAAATGCCATTTTAAATAACATTATATTTTGAAATTAAATCACTATATTTAGAGTGAAATTTAGCGAATTTACGCCGAAGGTTATGAATCAAAAAACCATGTTTTAGCAATTTCTTCGTTAATATACGATTACGATCATTAACATCTTTAACACAAGAACATGCTCTAGCGTATCGTACCAACTGCGAAATGTAAATACCATAGGAAGGACCTTTAGGGATGTTACCATCTGGGAAAGGAAAATTCACAATTTCAAAGTTGAAGTCTTCCCGTTTGTCGTATAAACTTGTTTTTATCATCTTATTATTAATAGTTAGATGTTAGTCTAAAAATGCAGCATCTGTATTTGATTGAAACGATTTATTTAAGACTTGTTCTTTTAGATAGATATTGTGAATATAATGTTCAAAGTATGGATTATCTAAGTTCAGTATGTCATCAATGTATCTACTTGTTAGGTTAAACCGTTGAATCAAATCTAGTTGTTTAGTTTTCGATAATTCTAACATAAAATCCCTTTCATAACAATATAAAAATAGATCAGCAATAAGCGTTTCATGAAGATTGGCCAATAAATGTGGCTAATATAGCGTCAACAAGTTTTCACTATAGCCATATAAGGACAACTGACAGCCCGCCCCCCGGCGCCCATGTTTTTCAACGAACCATAACCATTTTCAAACTCAGCCAAGCTATTGTTAGAACAAAATTAATGTTCTGATCAAGTTTCATAAAGATTTGATAATAAATGTGACTTCTAGAGTGTTAACAAGGTTTTACTACATAGCCAAATAAGGAAAAATACCACGCCCCCTTGCGGTCATTTTTTTTAACGGATCTCAACCATTTTCGAACTCAGCCCAGATATCATTAGTACAAATATTCTGACCAAGTTTCATGAGCATTGGACCAAAAATGTGACCTCTAGAGTGTTGACAAGGGTTTACTATAGCCATATAAGGGAAACTGTCCCGCCCCCTGGCAGCAATGTATTTCAACAGACCAGAACTATTTTCGAACTCATCCAAGATATCATTTGAACAAATGTTCTGACTAAGTTTAATGAAGATTGGACAATAAATGTGACTTCTAGAGTGTTTACAAGGTTTTCCAATACAGTCAAGCCATATAAGGAAAACTGCCCCGCCCCCCTGGCGGCCATGTTTGTATTTCAACAGGAATCATTTTCAAACTCGTCCAAGATAGTATTGGGACACATATTCTGACCAAGTTTCATGAAGATTGGACTAAAAATATGACTTCTAGAGTGTTAACAATGTTTTACTATAGCCATATAAGGAAAACTGCCACGCCCCCTGGCAGCCATGTTTTTCAACCAACCGGAACCATTTTCAAACTCGTCCAAGATATTATAGGGACACGTGTTCAGACTAAGTTTCATGAAGATTGGACAAAAAATGTGACTTCTAGAGTGTTAACAAGGTTTAACAATAGCCATATAAGGAAAACTGCCACGCCCCCTGGCAGCCATGTTTTTCAACCAACCGGAACCATTTTTGAACTCGTCCAAGATATTATTGGGATACATGTTCTGACTAAGTTTCATGAAGATTGGACAATACATGTGGCCTCTAGAGTGTTAACAAGGTAAATGTTGACGGCGCACGACGGACGACGGACGACGCACGACGGACGACGGACAAAAGGCGATCACGTTGTGCTCAGGTGAGCTAAAAAACAAGTGAGAATAAGCGTGCGCAAGCGTGGATAATACGTGTGTGTGAATTGAATTGTGAAATGTTATAAGACGTTCCACACAGAGTACGTTATCGAGTTCCCATTTGTACTCTTAAGTCTTTAATGACCAGAACAAAAGTAATAAAGTCCTCCAAAACATGAACTTTCAAGACACGGTCTAATATTTGCTATGGCGAGAAATGATTCTGAATATCAAACAACTAAATTAACGACATATTCACTATGTTTCTCTCAATAAGTATAACAATTTATGTATCGAGGGAAAAGCAACCACCATAACGTGGTGACAACGCTAGATCAATATTTCCTGTGGATAAGGAAAACAACCAGATCCACTTATCTCGAAAATCACTAAATAAATTAACGCTCTAGAGAACCGAACAAATATTGCCACTCAAAACACAAAGTCAGCCTTTGGATAAAGTATACAATCAATAAATAATGTCTATCCGTAGGAAGCAATACAAGATAGCTTTTGATTATAATAATACGATAAAACAACAACATTTGTTTAACCATTGAAAGAACATTTCAGCTGTTGGAAAGAAGCCTTTTATCATTCAAAGCTGAATTTCAGTGATATTAAGGATACACATTCAAATTAAGCGTTTTAATATATTAAGTTTTAAAGACTTTGAATCAGAAGTTTTGAATATGAAGTTTTTATTCAAAATAGACCTCAGTTTAAGTTTAAGTGCGCAATTTTTGCACAGAAATAGAAACCGACGTTTTTATGAGATACATATTAATGATCTAATCAAATTTTCAGTATTGCATTTCCGCTGAAGCCGAACATGAAATATCCAGCGTCTGTCATCACATTTGTAATTAATGAAATCCATTTTTACCTTGTCGAAACATTCTCAATTCCTGCCGAAGTTTTTACTCCGAAAGTGGTTTAGATTTATTGAATTTTAGCAACTCTAATAAATTTAATGAACGTTTCTGTACTTCACGAAGATATGTTGCTCTCATTTTAAATTTCACGTTCAAATGTGCTCTTTTAGGAAAACCAAGTTTATATTTTCTGTTAATCGGTTGAAATATGATGGTATATTAACGTTGAAATCCGATTTATTATAAACATATAAAGGTTTAGAACGTGATGTTTAACATACGTCAGTATTTGACAAGAACATAGCATTCTTGTGGAGCAATGTATTAATAAGTAACTTACTTATTTAGACTTTGGGTGTTTACGTTTTGTCAAAATACATTTCAAAGTGCAAAGTAAATCAAATCTCGAACAAATATAAATAATGAAAATGAAGGACAGTGTGGTAAAACGTAATTTTCTTTCCATACTAGTGCAAACACGTCTGACTGTTTTCAATCATTAAACACGCCTTATAAATTGGTTTATATTCTTAAAACCGTTTAAAAAAGTATTGACACTAAAATACTATAAAAGTTCTTATCATAGGAAACGTTCATTAAATGATTAAATAAGCTATATGTGATATTATAATGCTCCCATTATCCGGATAAAAAACGCTCACTCTGATTATATAGGTAAGCTTTTGGGGTACATATATAAATCTTTTTGCGATATGCAAATATTTTCTTATTGTTGCAACCAAGCGATAAATGTAAAGTTTGCAAAATCTTACACGCTGAAGCTCATGTGTAATTATTAGTATTAATATGGGCTCATTGCGTCATACAATATGCGTGTTTGTTTTTATTTTTATCTCGAACACAGTGCCAATGTAAACTGTGTTCACAGTTGTAAACATATGTATACACTTAGGCGGCGGACAGAAGACGAAATATAATGACATGAACATCTAAATCGTTTCTTATCGTCTTTGTTATCGCTATTACATTCTGGTTGACTGGAATGAAATTGCATCTTGTTAACGAAAGGCTATGAAACTGTATAGTAATTAATGTGCCTTATTTTATTGCTTAATAAAATTGGTCTAAAGATTTGGAATCGGAATACACATTGTTAGAACATTTACGCTTGTTTTGAATAAGTAACGACTCTACAGTATGCATATTATATAGTTACCTTAATATATAAATGTTAAAAAAGCTGTTTATTTTGAAAATGCATGTCTATAGAGTTACCAATTATTTCGTTATAAATTGTTAATTTATATTGCCTAAAATAGTATATTTATATGCCTGTATGTCATTGACCACTGCTGCCTACATGGTGTTTTATATATATATGTATACTCATGGGCTTAAACCCTTATGATATCTGAATAAAACCATAAAACCATATAGTTCGTTCATTACGACTGTCGTCAACATATTTTACTTTTAAACGAACTGTTCGGGGCTGCACAGCATCATATCCTTGATAAAACATGGATCACTTAAGACATTAAATTTATTTATAGATCGTCTACAACGCCTCTAAAAACATTAGCTCTGAATCTACAGATCCATCACCTGTATCCAGACAATGTACACATGATTAAAATGTGTTGAATCAACAACTGCCTGGTTAAGTATATGTCGAGTACAAGGCAGATGGCATCGTGTTGTTTTGTTAATTCATCGTAACGTTATTGTGTACAAACTTTTTTTCTTTAACCCCCTTTACAAGCCAGATCCCACTTAAACAAGATAGACTGAGATATTGTAATCAACGTGTAATGTTTACACGCTTAGGTTAGAAAAAAGATTCTTCGTCAGTTTCATTGACCTATTTACGAGGAAAATTGTTTTCAAGCGTATTTTGGCAATCATTAATTGTTGACACTTATAGACGGTATGACAAAATAACATATTCTGATCACGAATTATTTTTATTTACGAACATCCGTCTAGTTATGCATGCAAATAAAAAGCTTATTTACACTAAGTGTGTGTTCGCTTTCAAAGAATACTAATTGATATTCAAGCTCAACATATTCTTTTAATATGGAAATCCACTCAATATTGTATTATATTAAATCATTGCACCATACCATATACATTCATGATACTTATATATAAAGATTATATGATTTCCTATATATGTTTGCACTTTTATACACGTAAAACATAAATGCTCATAAATAACGTGAAACGTTATTCTGAACAATACCCATGTGTTTATATCTCGAGACTTCTATAATTATCTTAAGAAAACACAAGGAAGAGTAAAGCCAACATAATAATTGAAATAAATGATAGTCATTAAATTCAACCACTCTTTTTCCATAATTATAGATTTGTATTCCTTAACGGTGGGGCATTTTTATTTTTTTTTGCAAATGAAGCTTTTTGTAAAAAACGCACGTTTTATTTAAATGTATGACATGACTGGTTGTTTCGATTTTTTAAATCTTCATTAATGTGTTCTGCCCTAAGGAGGTTTTCTCTCGATTGCGATTCCCAAAGGCCCTAGCTTGCGACTGGCATCTCTTTCATCAATAAATATTTGATCAACCATCACTTGGGATTTTTAAAACGTTCACAAACCTAAGAAGTACCGTGTCTGCACATTTGACACATATTTAGGCATAACATGAAAACCTATAGGGCCAAACCATGGGAAATTATCAGTCATTCAAAAGCAATAATCAAATACGTTTTACGAAAGGTATCTAATCATTATTTAAAAAAAAACAAAAACAATCTTTTAAAATTAAATTGGAATTCGCGTTAAAACATGAATTGCACAAATAATCAAACGTGACTAATGAGAACTTTTAACAAGAGGGACAAGATCGCTCTAAGCGTTCAACTGAGTTCAAGGTGCACCAATTGTCGGAGAGTTGACCTGGTGACCTGTGTTTTGAACCAACTTGACACAGATTCCAACAATTCATTGGTATTGTCAAATTAAACACTGTGGCCATGTTCCATAAAGTTTTAGTAAGAAATGTCGCTTACAAAGTGGTTATAAGATTTTTCTTAAAGTTGTCATGGTAACCTAGATTATAGACGCACGTGACCCTTATTCATACTCAGTCTAGATATTGTCAAGATAAACATTAGACTAAGTCAACTATGTGTCCTGTAGAGTGGTAACAAGTTTGTTTTTTTACATTTGACATGGTTATCAATTTTAGGACGCACGTGACCAAGATTCGAACTCTACCTGGATATTTTTAGGTTAACATTCTGACAAAATATTGTAAAGTTTGGATGAACAATTTAGCCTCTATTTTTGATGAGCTAAACGTTGACGCCTGACGACGGACGACGCACGACGAAAGACATAGGGTTACTACAATACGTCACAATTATCTTTAAACATAGATTATTGCAAATTGTATTCCTTTAACTATCTTAAAAAGGTTAAAGTCCATTTCTCTCGGTCAAAAATTGGCCACAACAAGTTTAAATCTAATGCAAACAAATGCTAAAATGCTTTTTTGGATTTGAAGTAAGTTGTGTTTACCCATAAGTATTATGTAAACCTCAGACAAAACGATAAAATGAATCGAAACACTGTAAAAAAAAATAACAAAAAAAAATAATTGCTGTTTAAATGTGATATGAGAAATAACACAAATTTAAATAACTATGTTTGACGCCAGGGCAGACCACTCAATTTCCTCTGATTTGACAGGATAATTCTTTTTCGGACACCAGATAACACGGCCGATGTTTATGTCAATGAAATTATTCTATCGTGTTAACAGCTAGTTCAATAAAAGCTGATATTAAAGCGACCACGGCCATGTTAAAGAGTCGTCTATTCAATTGAATCTGATGGAGCAATACACTAAGAATTCTGATGGCTTTATTACGCAATACTTCTATTGATAGTGTCAGAAAACAAGATTCCTTTTGTTTGTGAGAATTGTCGATGAAACAGAAAAAAAGTTTTGTGGGTAAACAGTTTTTGCTTGTTCAAAATAAGGATTCAACAAGAGAGTATCTTTTTAAGTGGAAATTTCTATGTATTGGCAATACAATTACTTCGCTTGATCATAAGATATGCGTTATATTCGAAATCGAGATACTCCTTTTTGTAAACGCCCATAAGTTTGAGTATGATTATCTATAGAGCAAACATAAGTTGACAAAATAACATATCAGTAGCATTTTAAGTTCTCATACGTTGGTATTTGTTGTGTAACTATAGCTTCGTATTTGTAAGAATATGTGAATTTCGTTTTTCACAACGAACAAATTTAAGTGCAAACAATATATTTCTAGTTTCAAAGAATTCAGAACAAAAGAAATGTTAGGACGTTTCTATTTCATGATTAATACTGCAGCAGTATTTGTCGAGTACCCCTGTTAATTCAAGCTGTGCACAAATATACACGCGCTGGCGTGCGTTGCCGCGACAAAATGTACACTGCTATTGATTGTTGTTGACGTTATGAAGCAGCGAAGCTATTTGTTACGGCGAAACGAACTGTAACATCAGGTATCATGAGACCGAACAGATGTTACCGGCTATTCCACTACATTATATCTTGCACATTAGACATTTATTGTTAGAAATAAAGCGTGCTTCTTGCAATGACTCAACGAATACTTCAGTATATTGTGCAGCAAATTGCAAAATCCAAGTTGATGCTTAAGTCAACAATGCATTATTAAGGAATAATTTTCGATATCTCGTTTTTTTATAAATGAATAACGATCTGAAGTTGTGTTGCGTCTAGGGATTTTTGCAAGTAATGCAATAGAACAATCGTTATGTGTTTAATATGAAAAATACTTGGGATCAAGATTATTTTTGTTGAACTATTTGTTTCTAGTAGTTTATTAACAATAAGTTTGTTCTTTGTGTACAGAAATACGAGTGAGCATATTTTTCATAATTCTCACTAATTTATTAATAACCATAATATGTAATACTGAATGAACCATAATATGTAATACTGAATGAACATATTTGAACTTAACATAAAACGTTGAAAACAAATAGTCAATAGTTTTTATCCTATACAACATATAAATTAAACTGTACTAAGTGAAGCAATTATGCTGACATTGTGGCGTATAAAGCGACTTGACCAACACTGCCACTATACTGCTGACACTATATCAGCCTCGCTCTGTTTTCACAGGCTAATCTGAGACGACACTATACGCACATGCATGCAACGCCCTTTTTACAAAGCGAGGCTCACATGGTTTGAATGGGCAGGTACCTCTTAAAGGCCTGGTGTTAACCTTCTGTACTTGAGTCTACATCAAAACGTGAGATATTGATCTCCTGTGCATTGGCTATCTGATGTAATCAGAGTCTGAGACTGAACATAGTGGAGGGACTCCACTGCTGCCATTGGAAAAGTGCACTAATACTTTGCTCTGTCAGTTGATGAAAGCATGTACTGATTCAAGAGTTAATGGTTCCCTAATACACGTAATGTACTACACGATGATGAGACCAGACATGGTACATGTACATGGTTTAGAGCAGAACCCGCTGTGGAATTAAACAAAATTACCTGGCCATATTGTTGCATAGATTGTGTTTATACAAATAGATACACGCTCGATCCAATACAAACCATGTAGTTGAGTGAAATTGTAGCTAGAGACAATCATGCATTTAACTACATACATTGTACTGTATTCTGTTTACACGAGGTTTTCAGTCAATATACAAATACATTCTGCTAGGTAGCTATTACAATGCCGTTTAAAACTTCTTTAGATTCGTGCATACATTCTACACATGTGTATATGTATATGTATATCTGCAGCATATACAGACTATACGACTGTTGCCGACCCCTGAGAGTAACTTGGCTAGAAGTGGAAATGTTTTTACACTCATTAATCATTCATGGTCCGTTATTTTTATATCATCCCACAGGAGCGGCGGTAAAATAATGCGCTAAAACCTAGATGTTGCTTTTTGATAAAATATAATATTTGTATCCCATCCCTGTATGGATTTCCCACTTTCATCAGCCGAATGATCCGTTCTTTCTTTCAGATAAGCTCGCTGTGCGTTAATGTCAAAGATAAATTATGTTGCACTTAAATGTCACTAGTTCTCATGGTGTTTATACATTATCATAGCTTTTCCCACGCGAATAGACATCAGTGTTTGTCACATGAAAATTTAAGATAATTTATGTTCATGAATATATAACTAAAAACTATTAACAAACATCATCATCATCATCATCATCACCATCATCATCACCATCATCATCGTCGTCATCTTCATCATCATCATCACCATGATAATCATCATCATCATCATCATTATCATCATCATCATCATCATCATCATCATCATCATCAAGATCATCATCATCATCATCATCATCATCATCGTCAGCATCATCATCATCAGCAGCAGCAGCAGAAGCAGAATCAACAGCAGCGGCATCATCATTATTTACATTATTATTATCATCAGCAGCATTATCATCATCAGCAGCAGCAGAAGAAGCAGCATCATCATCATCATCATCATTATAATCATAATCATCATCAATATCATCATCATCATCATTATCGGAAATTTCGATGTCACCATCAATGCCATCATCACCATCACCACCACCATCATCATCATCACCATCATTATTGCGTCGTCGTCATCGCCATCACCATCACCACTATCATCATCGTCATCATCATCATCATGATCATCATCATCATTACAATTATCACCAGTGACCAAAACCATAAGTAGAAGCAATTTACTCGTATGAACATATAAGTATAAATGACTGTACACGTAAATAAATCACTAACTTTTACAAGGAATATAAGCCGACTTTTGAGAATATAAGTATTAATTTTTTATCAGATGCTTCTATATTATTAATTTGAATCATAGGTTGTATACATACATAAATTCTACCAACACAGTCACCAATTATATTGTTCGGATACTTTTGTTTAGATTTGTTACGGTAAATTACTGTTATATTGAAATATTTAGCTTTTTCGTCAATTAATCTTTTCTTTTTTTACAATAATACATTATAAATGGTGAACACTCCAATAAAACTGCGAGTTAAATTAAATGTGTTGATCACCGTATTCATCTGCATTCATTGAATGGAGACTCACGGTAGCAATGTAATAAATGGTCACTATATTATCGATCGCCTTACAACTGTATAGCGTCCATAGAAAGTCGAAGACGTATGCCGCGATTCTCGAGCAAGCGAACGTATGTAGGGACTAATGAAAATCTACAAGCCATCTTCTTTGTGGATGATAAATCAGTTTGCGCTGTATTGAAACCGTCTCTGGAAAAACTAGTCTATTTTGGTTTTAATTCATTAATTTGGAGTGAACTTATATCTTTGAAGACTAATTTACGGAATGATAGTTAAACCTTGTTTGATGTAAAAGTATATCAAACAAATTGTTCCAATATTCGCTTTCAGAATTGTTTTCAACTTGGGAATATAATATTAGAAAAACAAAGAATTATAATATCAAATGTAAACTGTATATGTAAACGTAAAATTGAGTTCGAATTACATTTTTATTACTCGAACAAATCCTTGCAGGTTTAACAAAGGGCTTAATCTTAATATGTAGGAGGTAATGAAAATCTGCAAGCCATCTTCTTTGTGGATGAAGAATCCGCATGCGCTAAATTGAAATCATGTCTGGATATACTAGTCTATTTTAGTTCTAATTCATTAATGAGCCTAGCTAAAAACTGGTTTGTGTCTATTATTAAGAGGTGTGTATTGTCCTTTATTCTTAAGGCAATAGGCCACTTTCCCAAAAAATTTACTTTGAAAATAATGTTTCAATATTGAAAATATGTTGAAGAGAATTTGTTAGATCATTTCTACTATACACAGTGAAATTTTTTATGTTTCAGCATAGTAAAATGTGGTAAAATACCGAGCATTAAAGCGACAATTACCATTACACAATCTACCATGACCTACACACGAGCCAGCCTGAAATGTTATGAATAAAAGAAAATGCCTGATTTTATTCTTTAGAAAATGTGCGAGTAAGTGCCCTGTTTGGAGGAGTTTTGTGTATGGAGAAGGGTCTTCAGAAATTAGGCAATTGTTAAAAACTAAATACTGAATTCTTTGCACGACTCATAAACAAGACAAAATAAAGAGAATTCAAATTTACACGGTGGTCACGGCTTTTTTTCCAGTATTGGTCAGTCATTTTTTTCTGTGACATCATAAACATAATTAAGAAGGCGGACAAGTCTTAGAATTGGACAAAATAATTTTCTTTGTGGAAAGAGCTCATTAAAAATGGATCATTTTGGTCTCCACTGATTTGGTTGGGTGTTTTTTATGATTCGATTAAATGTCCTAAAGTACGTTAAACTCGGTAACAAAAGGTTCACTAACTTTGTAATGGTTGAAGAATTCATAAAATAATTGCGTTCCATAATATGAAAACAAATGGGTTGAACATTCTTAACAATTCTCAAAAAAAATTGTCATTGAAATAAAAGCATACCCTATTTGCATAAATAAACGTCAACTTAAGTTACCGGTATTCATCGCTGGACAAGTGGTGAAAAGATCTGACAGACTTCAGTCATTTTGTCATATCGTTTATTTAGTTATAATCATACACTCAGATACCGTTTTTCTGGTTTAATGACGCATTGCATAAGTCTGTCATGTTGTCATGGTGTGGTTTATAGAAAAGTTGTATTTACGGACATGTACATGTGTACAGTACTCTTTGTACTATAAGTGTGGCTTGCTAATTATGTATATCAAATACATATGCATGTGTGTGTAATGTAGTTATGATCGCAAAACGTATAATTATTATTATCTGAAGCGATATTGCACATTTAAAACTTGGAAAAGTACATCTTTCCTATTGGCGCTTCCAATCAAATATTGTGTGCCGTAAGGTTTATTCGGACCGACAGCGCCACATAGTATTGAAAAAATATACACAATATGAACAATTACAAAATTACATCCAAAGTTTGAACTGAAGCATACAATGAACCGTTTTAAATGCAGTTTCATCCATCAAATAATATTTGTATACGGTTTTCGTTATAATTCTTTATGAACATTTAATTTATTTAATAGTATGCTTTAAAGGAAATATCTTTGGAAAAAAAATACATTTCATTGGAATTTACAAATTCATAACTCATACGTTATAGTATGGTGTATATAATGCAAAATGTGTCTTGTATTAAAAAAAAAGCTTCTTAAATTATTCTAAACAATATATTATTTCTGGTGTTGTTTTTTTTTTTTTTTTTTTTTTTTTNATAGCATTTATCCTAATGCACTCCGTATCCATCGCAACCTTTAAAGTACTGCGAATTCTCAATAAATATATCACCCAGTAATTCCTTGAAACATAATTAACTGCACCGAACGCCACTAAAATCCACCACACACAACTACTCGAGAGAATAGTCCATAGCATGAACGCGAACCACACACAATAATGTCTCGCGACAGACTGCTCGGTGTATTGTGAAAGGCACGCAGAGGGAGTGGGCTACTGCACACAAAAATCCAATATCGCTTCCCCGCGCTCTCTGTTACTGACAGACGCTGTTATGTGTATGTATAACAGCGGTGGATGAAGAAATAAACAATGGCCCTGATATGTGAACGAGGAAAGCAGATTGTTGATTTTATATAAAACATTATGTTTATTTGAATACCATCTTTCCGGATAGGTTTAGCCGAGTTTTTTACCTACAGACTATACAAATTATAATGTGCTTACAACAATAAGGTTAATATAAAGAATTAAATGCTTTTTTTCTAAATAGTAAAATTTAATTAATACAAGTGGCAACATTACAACGATGAACGTATGTAGAAAACATTTGGAGATTCATTTTTTCGTGGAGGTCTCTCACTTACATACATGTCAATTTCTTGCATATGTTCATGCATATACTTCAAAGCAAAGAAACGAAAGTTTAGAAAATCCCATCGCAAACTATTGGTGGTGAAGCTGCTGTTGCGGTTGGCAATGCTATGATTATTGTTGGCGTTGATGTTGTCAATTATACATTGATTTATGAGTGTTACACTGCTTGTTCATTTTGCAATGAACGTGAGAGGAATGATACTTAAATCATCATGCTGAGGTAGATATAGTTGTTTTCAATTAATTATATAGACTTTAAGGAAGAATGTGTGCACAGCGTGGCTTTTCTTCTTCGTTATTTGCTTTATCACAATAATAACCAATAACAAAAGCGTTATTCTTGACAAGCTACAATCCATTTTAATACCTTCCACAGACAGCAGCGTTGATGTGAATATAATAGAAGTGGCCCGGTTGAATAAACAAGAATGGCGGTACTTGATGGATTATCCTAGCAATGTTGACTTAATATTCGTGATCTTAGTGCTTTATTATTATTATAATATATATATATGAGCCTCGTCCAGGGGGGTTAAGTGCATGTCCGTTAAGTGTCGTCCCCGATTAGCCTGTTCGGACAGGCTAATCTGGGGACGACACTTTACGAACATGCATTAAACCCCCTTTTCACAGAGCGATGATCATAATCTGTTTTGCGTACGAACCAAGAATAAACTATGTATCATATATATAATTGAGAAATGATTACAACGGCGATGCAATCAATAATATATGCATTAGCTGGGTTGATAAACATTATGGTACATATCTGATCTAATCAGATATTAACTCGGTTTCACATGAACTGATCTAACATAATTATAGCTTTCTTTATGCTTTTATATAATTTGTTTCTATGATAATGATCTATTAGACGAATAAACCATTTGTTTTGTTATGGAAATGTTAGATGGTATCAGGAACCGAGACACAATGTTGCTTTAATTTCAAATAACGATGTCGTCGCAAAAATAAGATCGGCTGAAAACAAATATACACAGGAATCTAGAAAAAATCTTGTCATAAATACATTTGCATCAGCTTTTATTTTTCCCATGCGCCGACGAATTGATTTAAATAAGGAAGCAATAAATCCGTGATATGTTTGTATGCCCTAATTGTATGATAAAATGCTTTTGTTAAGTAAACAATTTATTTAAATTTAAAAAATGACATGTTCGGCTTACTGTTGCCAATCTTGTTAAAAGTTGCGGAAGCAGTATAGAATGTCCATGCTTTTACACATTATAAATACTTACTGACAGAGCAAAAAGATGTTACATATGTTGATCCCCTATTATCAGAATGTGTCTACTTGACCGCCATTCGTTGTTGGTCTTGTTAATTCATGCTGAATATTGTCATCCTTGATCCTCTTAGCAGTCAGTAATGTGTTAAAGAAATGTATACTCGGACTAAGTCTGTGACACTAATGTTTCTCACGGATAAACGTTATTCAAATATTTGAGCCTCGATCTGTGAAAAGGGGGTTTAATGCATGTGCGTAAAGTGTCACCCTAGATTAGCCTGTGCGGACTCAGAGACGACACTTTCTTGACGAAAATCCAGTTAAGGCGGAAAGTGTCGTCCCTGATTAGCCTGTGCGGACTGCACATTCTTATCTGAGACGACACGTTACGCACATGCACTAAACCCCATTTTAAGAGAGCGCGAAGTAATTACGGAAATGTAAAACGTGTTTTATTAACCCAATAAATGATCACGATAACAAACAACAGTAGTATACATTACATGTACAAGTTTTGTTACTGTCGAGATTTTTGTTTATTACGAAAGTATCAATGTGTGGTAACACAATTATTATATGATGTATATGTATTCGTTCCTAGGCGACAATCTCGGCTTTAATCTGTTTTTGTTTCATTTTGTGCTGTACGTATTGTTTTGTATTATATCAATACCCGAAAATAAAATACAAAAATTGTGCATGCAATAAAATTAAAAGACCCACGAACTTTAAAGTGTACTGGTGCGTCCACTTTTAAAAGGTTATGCGACAGGTTTATATATGGAGGATATTTCCCTAATATCACTTTTTAAAACTATACTTTTATTCGTAGAGTGATGTTGCTTTCAGATAAATTACTTTTTTGAACGTGCACATTTTTTTCGAAAGAAAAGTCATGCATATCATATTTGTTCTATACTGTTTATTATAATCTGTTCTGCTGAAACTGATATATAAAAACAACAACATAGAAATAACTGGGAAACAGGTACTTCATGACAAAAACATTATTAAATACACACTATTTGGGATTTGTAATAAATGTCGGAATTGTATTTCTAGATCTAGTTGTTATTTAATATAAAAGTTTTTCTTTTGGTTTGTTTTGTTTGTAAGATGTTGTAATATCATAACAGTCTCTGGTTATTATTTAAACTGTGTTATCTATTTCCCGAAAGTTTGCACTTTCGTCGGTTGAACTATTGTATTTTTGTTTTCGGAATTGTTGTATTCCATTTTTTGATTACAAATCACAAAAAACGCCCCAACACCCCTGAATATTTGTTTATGGTTGAGGTTGTGTTATATGTTTTGGGTTGTATTGAATAAACCATTGGTCGAACGCCTTAACTAAAAGCATATCAGATGCTAACTTATATTAATCTCCTGATAGTTTTCTGGAGTATAATGCGTCCTAAATAAAGAGCAATTATCCACATATGCACGTTATATACCTACAATTATGCATAAAGGTTCCTCAAAACCTCTAGCACAGTACGTCAAATATATAAATAAAAACACCGACACCATGATATATATTTCCATTGAACGACATGTACTTAAAGAATAATTCTTTGTATAAGTTCATCAACGCCGTTCACTAAAAACATATCCCATAGCTCCCGAGAAACATATTAACGCTAGTTTACTTCTCAAATACAAGAATGTATGTGTCAGTCGTTTAATAGCGTGTAAAATGTTCCTGACATTTCAAGAGACACACGAAACCGAGTGTCTAGATGAATAAATAGAAGCTTGTTAACAAATGCCCTTCGAGACATAGCATATAGACATCATTTCTATAGGGATTACTTCATTTCTGATGAAGATACGCACGCAGCAAACAAAATGAATTACTTTCCGAATGTATATACATAGCAAACGTCTTTTTTAAGTATACAACTCAGTTTTGATAGAAAATGAGAACGGTCAAAGCATAATAATCGGTCAAAATAAGAATAATTTACATAAAGGAAATATCAATACAATGTTAAGTCGTAGTTTTAGCATATCATCAAATAGGCAAAGCGAAACCGATTTTATCCTGCTTCATTTAAAATTATGCCGCTAACACATTTAATCAAAGACAAATGATTTATTAAGATAACAAAATAATTATGCTGGTCAGTTCCTACATGTACATAACATTCCTTACGACCGAATTACTACCGATTATGTCACGTAAAAAATAGTTGCACATTAAACTGGTCCTTTTAATACTTTCCTATTGAAATTATGAGAGGAAATAAAAAATGAATCGAGAATGTGATAGNGCTATTTTAGTTTTGGCACTTCTAATTCAAGAGGAGTATGTATTTTATTTAATAAATGTTTGACAAATCTGAATGTTAAAGTGCACAACCAAGAAAAAGATACAAAGGGAAATGTATTAATTCTAGACTTAACAATAGACAACAATAGATTTACTCTGTGCACTCTTTATGGACCAAATAATGATACTCCTTTGTTTTATAGTAAACTGTTTAGTTTAATAGAGACCATAGGAAATGAGTCTTATATTTTATGTGGAGATTTTAATTTAGTACTTGATGTCAATATTGATTATGCCAACTATAAAACAATGAATAATAATAAGAAATCAAGGGAATTGTTATCTTCTGTAATCAATGAAAAAAGCCTAGTAGACACTTTTCGAGTCATAAACGGTGATGCTAAATGTTTCACTTGGCGAAAGCCCAACACTGTCCAACAAGCCAGATTGGACTTCTTTTTAACAACAAATGTTTTTAGTCAGTTTATCAGGAAATCGGAAATACATGCAAGCTACAAATCAGATCACTCCCCTATTACTTTGGAATTGAATTTTAGCAAAATAGAACATGGAAAGGGCCTGTGGAAATTTAACAATTCGCTACTTCATGACCTAGAATATATTCAATGTATAAAACAAAAAATTGAAGAAATTAAGCAACAATATGTCTTACCTGTGTATAACATTGACTATCTTAATACTATAGAAAATGATTTAATACAGTTTACCATAAATGATCAACTGTTTTTAGAAACTTTATTAATGGAGATCAGAGGTAAAACCATATCATATTCGAGCTTCAAATCCAAAAAGAGAAAAGAAAGAGAATATTATATTTTAAAAGAAATTGAAGACATTGAAAAAAAAATAACAAATGAAAACATTGAAGAGCTCAATCTATTGCATCAAGAACTCTCAGGCATACGGAATTTGAAAATGAAAGGCGCTTTCATTAGATCTAAGGCAAAGTGGATTGATGAAGGCGAAAAACCCTCAAAATATTTTTGTAACTTAGAAACACAATATGCATCTAGTAAAAACATCCCTTTTATTGAAAACGACGAAGGTCAACGACTATTTGACAATCATTGTATTTTAAAAGAAGCTGCCCAATATTACAAAACATTGTATAAAAAGTCTGTTTTTAATGACTCTTATAATATACATGATGACCTTAAAGGAATAAACACAACTAAATTAAACACTGAACAATCTCAATCATTAGAAGGCATTCTAACACTTAAGGAAATATCAATTACTTTAAAAAATATGAAGCATGACAAAAGCCCGGGATCGGATGGTTTTACAGCAGAATTTTTAAAAGTTTTTTGGAAAGATTTAGGTCACTTTATATTGAGAAGCCTCAACTATGGTTTTACCTCTGGAACCATGTCAGTAACTCAAAAACAAGGTATAATCACATGTATACCTAAAGATAATAAACCCAGACATTTTCTGAAAAACCTAAGGCCATTAACGCTTTTAAATGTTATTTACAAGCTTGCATCTGGGACTATTGCTAACAGATTAAAAACTATCCTTGATACTCTTATTTCTAAAGATCAGACAGGATTTATTAAAGGCAGATATATTGGTGAGAATACCAGACTTTTATATGACATTATGAAATATACAGAAGATAACAATATCCCTGGACTCTTGATGACCATTGACTTTGAAAAGGCGTTCGATACCCTTGAGTTTGATTTTATAGAAAAAACATTAGATTATTTTAATTTTGGTACAACATTGAAAAAATGGATTACACTTTTCCTACATAATACCTTGACGGCAATTCAAATCAATGGGTTTTTATCAGAATTTATTACAATTGAAAGGGGTTGCCGACAAGGAGATCCAATAAGTTCTTATATTTTTATTCTTTGTGCTGAAATTTTGGCAATCAAAATAAGACATTGTAATGCAATTAAAGGTATAGTGATAGACAATATTGAATATAAAATTTCTCAGTTTGCCGATGATACATCTCTCTTACTGGATGGCACCGATATTTCCCTCACAGCTACCCTTGATCTTTTAAATAACTTTGCCTTATGTTCTGGATTAAAAATCAATTATGACAAAACAAATCTGATATGGATTGGCTCCAAAAAGTATAGTATACACTCAATAAAAACTAAATATAAACTAGTCTGGGGCACAACAAACTTTAAAGTTTTAGGAATAGCATTTGATATTGATTTAAAGAAAATGATAGAAATAAACTTCTCAAGTAAAATTGAAAAGCTGCACAATATCATAAATTTTTGGAAGAGAAGATGTTTAACACCTCTAGGAAGGATAACTGTTGTTAAATCATTATTACTTCCCCTTTTTACACACCTGTTTATAGCTCTTCCTAGTCCAGGAGAAAAAGTTTTAAAACAAATAAATAGCCTGTTTTTGAATTTTGTATGGGATGGACCAGCAAAAATAAAACAAAATATTGCTATTAAATCATACGATGATGGAGGAGTTGCCATGACTGATATATATGCTTTTCAAAAAACTATGAAAATGACATGGTTAAGGAAAATTGTTTCAAGTAATGGAAAATGTTTCCAACTAGTATATTCTATGTTTGATGTGAAAAAAATGTTTAATTTAGGAAAAGATTACATAGAAAAAATTATGAAAAGTTTAAAAAATTGTTTTTGGAGAGATGTCCTTACATGTTACATTGAGTATATTAATAAACAAAATGTCACTAAGTTTGAAGATATCCTTGATATGCCTTTATTTTATAACCACAATTTTAAGATAGGTATGAATATTATATATAATTAAAATATGTATGATATGGGAATTAGATATGTAAGAGATATATTGTGCACTTCTGGAGAATTTTTAAAACAATCTGTATTAGAAAATCTCATTGGTGTTAAAATTTATTTCCTAATCTATGAAGGTTTAATCAGAACTGTGAAGGCATTTATCAGATTATCAGGACGTCCATTTATAAAAAAGCCAAATATACAATGTGCATTTATATCATGTTACTTGAATACCATTGCATTTGGGAATAATCAAAACAAACTTGTTTATAAATGTTTTAGCTATAATACAGATATACCTACTTGCCATTCAAAATGTATTACACTTTTTAATAGCGCAGAATGGACAAAAGTGTATGCAGTTGTTTTTATTATATCTAGGGACACATACACTCAGTGGTTCCAGACAAGAATTGTTCACAGAATCTTAGGAATTAAATCTTTGTTATTTAAAATGAACATTGTTTATGACAATTAATGTTCCTTCTGTTATGAAAATGAAGAAACGCTATAACATTTATTCTGGGACTGCATTTTCACAAAGAGAATTGTTAATTATGTTATGAATTTTTAAGATCACATATTGTGCAAAAATGTACTGAGATTTCATGTCAAACAATGTTATTTGGGTGTACAAGTATTAACATGACTGATATTAATATTTTTATTCTTGAAATTAAAAAGTATATATTTGTATGTAAGAGAAATGGTCAATTACCTTCAATAAGAGGGCTAAATAACTATTTATGCGAAGCATTGGAAATTCAATCTAAAACAAAATATCAGGAAAAAGAACTTCTAAACTGGTTAATTGTAAAACTTTTTGTAGATCAATGAATATTGTTATTTTAAATTGTGTCGTGTGCTTAAACTATTCAATACCATGGTCATTTGTTAATGTTTATCATTGTCTGAAGTCCAAACGTTTGATAAAAGTTTATAATTTTCTGAAGTCCAAACATTTTACTTTTTTTGTATCATAACATGGCATTTGTGTATGTGTCTGTGTGTGTGTGAACTGTATGATTGTGTCTATATAATGGAATGCATGGATTGTATTTACGTCTATTGTTTGAATTGTTAAAAAACTATATTGTTTATTAACAAAATGACATGTAAAGTAACGAAACAATCTGTAATGTATGGAGGTGAATAAACGCTATCAATTCATTTTTTTTTTAGTAAAACACAGACAATAAAGCAATTAAACATTTAAACAACTAAAACTTACTCGTAATTGTGGCACAAATGGAATAGTAGAAAATTTATAAAATGCTTGAAATCTTAGCATCGGATGGACTTTTAATTTCCAGAAATAACGTCACAGATAATAATATTTCCAGGCTTCAATAACGCCATTCTCATTTAGCGTTGGACATCCTTACAATGTCACCAATTATCGCTAATGATAAAGGACAATGTTTCGCCGTGTTATTCGTTAATGACGTAGGGATAATATAACTTGTTATTGGTTTCTGTTTTCTGGTTTTAAACTTGCCGAATTGAGAATTGTCATTTGAATTTCACGTCATTGGATTTAATTGTGACGTGACATTAAAAGGATATTTCCAAATACAATGAGGTAAATTATAGCAGTGTATTTGAATGTAAACAACATTTATCACTTTTAAAAATATAATTCGGCTATCGAAATCTTACTGTCGGATGGACGTTTATTTTAAAGAAATAACGTCACAAATGTATTCATGTTTTGCAATGCTGCAATAAAATGCCTTTTCAAAAGTTTGCATAAAGAATCATAGTTCCCTAAGACAAATCGTGCAACCAGGACTAGCACCTGCATATTTCTCACGATTGCTTGTTTACAATAATTGTAAATAAGCATTCATCTGGCAAAGATAGCGAAGGTTATTGCCGGACATAATTGCAGCTAATAAATGATAATTGATAAGGAATTTTATTGCAGAGTGAGACTGTCAGAGCTTTTCCCGGGAACGAGCGATATAACGATTATACTGACGTACAATTAACCGCACATACAGAGGATCTCTTGCTGGTTTCCGATGCAGTAAACGTACAACGCCTATGATTGGTCAAACGTTACTGGGGAATATACCATCAATGTGGCCAATGGATTTAAATAAGAAAAAGCCAAGCCAAAATCATATGTATTAATTCAGAATTTTCATTTCATTTTCCAAAGTTAGATTGTTTATAGCTTTATTTACTAAAAAAAAACTTAAGAATGTAGAATTGTCGATGTTTGAGTTGTTCTACTTAAAAAACAAATGGAAATATAAACTTGTATAATTTGTGCGCAATCAGTGAATTTGTTTTTGTATAGTTATTAATTATAATTATCCAGTTATTTAATACGAACGCACATGGCATATATCGTGATTGTTTAATACTATACGAGAACTACATCGTGGCAATTACGTGTTTTATGAGAACATGCACATGCTTATGCTAGTTTACACCGAATTGAAGAAAAAACCTTACAAGAAATAAATGCAGATATAGCGATAACTTTGTTGTGAGCACCATTGGAATGTTGATCAATAATAAAAAATAGTAGTTTACGTCCAGAACATGGTGGCTATAAAACATGCAGGAAATAAAAGTTGCATTAAACGTGGATTCTCAATAAAGCATTTTTGGGTTTACGCCATTAAAGTCCGTCATTAAAATAGAAATTGTTGTGGCCGGCTAAAGATAAACACACGGGGGCTTGATTACAATCTCATCAACGAAAACAGATGAATTTAATGAAGCACATTTAAAGCAATCTGTCAACCTTTTATCCTATGTGGTGATTGTAAAGATCAAATGACAGCTTTATAAACGCGACTCATTGCAGATTTAACATACCACAATATGTTAAATGTATGTTGGTCAGAACAATACCATGAGAATGTAAAACGCATATAGACAAAATCGAAAGAAAATCATTGTCAATCATTTGATAATCATCGCATGGTCAGTCGTGATTAATCTAGGTGTAATATTGTAGCATTTAAATAAATTGTTATGATGAAACTCCCAAAACATTATCAATTAAGACTATCTCGTCCGCTATTTTCTAGTAAAAGCAAATGACCAGTTGCCTATACAATACAATTAGGACGGTCCTTACAAAGCTCACACGAAGTCCAGTTATACTCTCAAAACACATAAGTTGTAATAAATAATTATCAACATATATATCACCAGCTTTAATACTCAGTTATGTACCCACCGGTAATTCGCTGTCACAGTTTTTACACATATTAAATACTGTGTTCATAAATATATAGTTGACATTATTAAGATTTCAGAGTTCAGTTAACCTGTCATTCAGACGTTGACTCAATTATATATAAGTTTTGATGTGTGGAAATCGTACAGTTTATTGCACCACTGACGACTCTACCTTTTCTTTTCACTTTTCAAAGATTAGTCCATACCTTGGTTCCCGAATGTAATTACATTTTAAAACGCACCGAAATCTAATCTAGATTGCCGCTTTAAATTGACCATAACTGATTTATATTTATAAAACCGTCAAGAAGGTAGTCAAACACAAATATGTTGCACGCCATCGGCTATTTATCATCGACCAAATGAAATCATAATAAACTGTTTACGGCTTTAACCGACTTTACTGTAATGTAGAAAGTTTGATATTAATTATGTGGACATTAAACTGAAGATGTTTTATCGGTCAACATACATCTTCAAATTATTGCGATCTTTAAAAATATAAATATAATTTTTTGAAATAGATACTCTTACTGTTTTTTTTTAAATATAATCTAAAAAATATATGACATATATGTAAACTAATTAAGACCGTTGAACGATGTCAAGTATTAACTAATGATAAGAATAAATCCCGATATAAACTCGACGACGTTGTGGGACATTTATAGATGTTTTTATCAGTCGAATGGGAACAGAACAAGGCCTGTACCATAATAATCTTAATGCAGTCCGTGAACCCGAACGTAGTTGAAACATGGCGGACACAGGGGTGAAGTATGCCACTAACTTTCGATGTTCTCTCTCTTTTTACTTATTTTTAGAATAAGTGTCACACATTTCACGGTTATAATTTACGGCTGTGTATATCCGATATATGTTGATTAACAGTCGTTCTGTATTGCTTAAATCCATTTAAATGTACTTAAACAGTTTACAAAAGGAAAAAAAATTGCGTGTACGAACGTTTGTTTCATATCATAACACACCATCGTTTGTATGTGGTAATGTTATTATTTTAAATGAGCATATCCACGAAAATATTTAGTATTATCAAAGAGAAATATTGATTTGTATTAATAAACTTAATAATCAGAACGGGTTAGAAGCTCGCGAATTATTCCTGAACAAGTGGATAAATACGAACGAAGTATTAAATACCTGATAAAAATTAAAATAAGTAAATTGAAACAATTATTTTTATAGTTTGAATAAAAGTCGCACAACTATAATTATGCTTACAGATGCCGAAAAACTGTTAACAAGTTAAAATATGCTATCATAAAACATATTAACATCATGTGTGTTTTTTTTAATAGGATATCACAGTGGATGGAGCATATTTTTTTAATTAGTGGATTGCATGGCAACAATAACAATACCTGTTTTAATACGCGGTAAAAGATCTTCAAATTAAAACAAATTTTATAAATTATGATGAAAACAAAAGACGCATTGGTGAGAATGACCGCTAATCTGCTACTGCCTTAAATCAATGACCATAGTTATACACTAAAAACAGTTCATGTGCTCTTCTCGACGTGCATACACATACACAAACCGCGTTTCCAAGTTAGGCGTCTATTTAAACCACATGTGACTATCAACTGATCACTTAACGGAATAGTAATTTCCAGAACTAAAGCAACCATCAAAAACATAACCCAGAATCTATAGCCACTACAAAGGCAATTGTACCCCCGTTAGTGTATTTTACGGGGCCTCCGAGGCAAGGGTCAGGTGGTTTCATAGAGTCGCGCTGATTGGCATTACATGCAAACTAAATGATTCATTATATGATTGATTGCGATAGATACAAAAGCATAGATTCACATGCTGTTACGAGGTGGTTTCTGAACACAAGAACGAAGGAGAGGATAATGGCAACGCAAGACAGTAACTTAAAGCATATCATTGTCAATCATTAATGACACTCAATTATATATGTATACTATGTTAAGGAAACAGCATTCACACTAGTTTGTTTTTCCTATACCACGTTTAATTTGTAAGCACATGAATTTGTTCACAACATTGAATCTTGTCACGAGCATTGCATATAAATCAGTTATTTTTCCCATAGAACCAGACGAACAGTACAAAAACTCTTCTAGAAAATTCAGAAGTCAAGATAAAGTGCTAAACACACTTTTCACATAGACTTAGGTGAAAGCTGTAACTGAAACAATCATTTTAATAGTTATTCCCCATTCAACAATAAGTCTGATTATTTCGAATTATATGGATACCCCTTATTGGGCCTATTTAAACCGATCGCAATTTAACATCTGATATCAATAACTTTATTTAACTGTACTATCGCTACCGTGGAACCCGCTACGACTTTGGAAACCTGGATTATCTTACTGGTAACGAGATAAAGATGACAAGGCCGTGTTTCCAACAGGTGGTTGAAAAAGCTTAACAGCTGTCAGAACACCCGCTTATGTAACATTTGTCAGATGGCTTGTTGCATTTCTTACTTCAAAACTGTTACATAAAACTTTACTTCTTCATCATACGATACTCTAACAGGACTGAAGAGCCATGTAATGAATTGTCTATGTTTACTAAATACATGCATTTTACAAGGCATTTATTTTTATTTCACTTACTACTGTGAAAGTTATATTTAAAAAAAACTTACACTATACGTCTTAATGAAATATTGCAGCGTATGCAGTCCGAGGACGCATTTATAATCTTAGAATTTTGTTTAAAACACTTTAGGTGACGCACAGCAGTCCAGTCTCAAAACGTTAATTTGAAACGGATGTAAAAGGAAAGAAATCAGAATTTTAACGCGCGGATGCAGTACAGAAGATCTGATGATTGGTATAGCACTTTTTCGATGACTGACATTGAACGGAAGATTGTTGTGATACATTGCAACATCTCGTTTTGTTATGCATAAGCATACTGCAGTACAGTTTAGAATCAATGCCGACGCATTTGTCAGACGTATGTATTAAACAATATATTCACGTTAAACAATAACGATACAATGTACGGTAAAACATACTTATTCAAAAATTATTTTTTGAAGTTATTATGGTTACATTCAGTTAAATAAATACAAATGCATAATATTACATAACTGTATTGAACTTCAATTTGATGGCTTACAGAAACAAACACCTTGTATATGACACTGAAATAAGGGCAGAATATTTTAAGAAACAACAACATATGTTTGCTCGCAACGGCTCCATGACAACTGTAACACAGTCAATCATATGCATGTATGAATAGTCTAATTGTAAGTTGATTTCTAAACAGAGTTTATCTGACGGTAAACATTTGTCAAAATAAAATTGCATACTTTCCAGAACATGTTATCGACCTTTCTCCCCCATATTGTGTCTTCGCTTTAAATAGTTCATTTTCCTGTCGTTTTAAAGGTCAATGTTTTTATATTTTTATAATTATATTTAAGTTTCATTTCATTTAGTAATGTTTGCGCCTAAAACCTGTAAAAGATCTGTTAAAATCAATGCATAGTATTTCAATCTAAGTGTAAGTGTATACTACTTAAATAATATAACTCTTCAACACATAAAATGAATACTTATAAAGAACTTGAATAATACATTTACAATTATTATTTACTTACACTTGCTTTTGAATGGTAAATGAATACATCCTAGTGTGTACCGCCTGATCATGTTCTCAATATTAATTCCTTGGATGCTCGCCACTTTACTCTTTTTGCACTTACATATATATAATGGAGTGCCACAGATCAATCAAATACAGAAATAAGTCAGATACGTACATGTAGATAACATGTTATCTACGTCTCTGAATATTTTAATGTTTCTTAGACACTCGATATCCACTGCTTAGCACTGATCATTTTCTCCATATTAATTCCTGAAAGCCTTGTGTCGTTCGCCTTTTTTTGCACTGATATATTATAGTTAATGCTTCTTAAGCGCTCTATGTTCGCTGTGCTTAGCTTTCATTCACGTGTACACGGAAGGTGCATTGCCATTAACGTAGCACGCACATTTAATTGAAACTACCTAAGCGTGCAACACTTCACCTTTCCCCGCGGCTGCTCAAATAACCTTGGTCACCGTTGCGGTATACATATTTATTAGTGACTTCTGTCACACAGCTAAGGCAACCCATAAATTATTATCTTCTATTCACTAAACGCATCAACAAAGATTGTAATTTAATCGCGTACTAGCCAATATTTGCTAAGATGTGCGTTTATGTTTTCACTGTGAAATGCATGCTTAAGAACAAGAACAGTCCCGATATCAACACATCTTTACACAACGAACATTGTTATATAGTGCCATTTCAGTTATCAATAGGTAATTGCAATTTAAGGTGCGTGCTATTTAAGGCTTCCAATTACATTGTTATAATATAATTGTTTCAATTGCAATGTCATATTTCACTAAACGGTGTGCTGTACAGACACGAGTAACGTGTATTCTTTCGGTTATACAAATTGCCATATTGGTTTTAGATTCTATTCGAGTGCACTGATTTTTAATAAACCAGTAGTCGACAGGTATCTTATTTATCAGAGAGTTGAGATAACTCTGCTGGCTTACCACTGGGCTCACCCAAAGCAAACATTGATTCCATGGCGATTCCATACATTGAATAGCTTCAGATTGTATTTCGTATTTATTTTGATAAACAGCTTTGAAATGCTAAAGATGCGTTTAATTCTACCCATAAAAAAAAACTAACAATTTAATTACGTTCTTTGTTTAATCTACTAAAGCGCGTATGTGGGTGCTTAGGACTAATGTTCAATATACACGTAAAATATACACCACAATATACGGTTAGGTTGCAATAATCCAACCATTTCAAGCTTATTCAATTATCACCAATAAGGCACTTTACTAAGAGAGGTTGATGCAGTGATGTCAAAACCTAATTGCATTATCTTTGTAATAAACTTCTGATTTGAAATCGATTTAAAGGCCATGTTTATGCAGAAGATACAAAAACAGTTCCGTAGAGATCAGATCAGTATTTAAAGCTCTCAAAACTGTGTTTTAAAAATGGACAGCAGGGCATGGACATATTCAGAATTGTATTATACACACAATTTTATAAGCGAACTTATATACATGTACTTCGTAGCAATTAAGCGATTAGATTTGGGATATCCCATCGCATAACATTGGTGGCGAAGCTGTTGTTGCTAATGTTTCCCATGTTATTGATGATGATGATGACGATAATGGCGATGGTGATACTGGTAGGTGGGGTTGTTATCGATGAAGCATAGTTTGATGCCTGTTCTTTTGCGATGCTGGTATAGCGGATTGTGAGGTTTGTACTAGTAATCATGATATTGTGAGTCTCGTTCTGGGAAATTCTGGAAGTCCCAGATAAGCCTGTGCAATTTCGCTTTTATGGAATTGTTCGTTTAAAGAACGTCTCATCTACAAGAAAATACAGTCCAGGCGAAAATCATCATCCCTTATTAGCCTGTGCGGACTACACAGGTTAACTTGGGACGATACTTTACGCACAGCCTGTGCGGACTACATAAGCTTACCTAAATTTCTTCGTAGTACAACTCTAGTTATTAGTCGGAAACTGTAGTCCCTGATTATCGTGTACGGACTGCGCAGAATAATATGGGACGACAATTAACGCACATGCATTAAACCCCTTTTTACAGAGCGAGGATCATATTCTTTTTGCATACGAACCAATAGTAAACTTGTTATTGTATATATATACTTGAGAAATGATTAAAACGATGATGCAACAAATCATATATGCATTAGCTGGGTTGATAAACATTATGGTACATATCTGATCTAATCATATAGGTTATAACTCGGTTACACATGAACTGATCTAACATAATTATAGCTTTCTATATGCTTTAATATAATTCGTTTCTTTGATAATGATCTATTAGATGAATAAACCATTTGTTTTGTTATGGAAATGTTAGATGGTATCAGGAACCGAGACACAATGTTGCTTTAATTTCAAATAACGATATCGTCGCAAAAATAAGATCGGCTGAAAACAAATATACACAGGAATCTAGAACAAATCTTGTCACAAATACATTTGCATCAGTTTCTATTTCCCCCATGCGCCGACGAATTGATTTACATTAGGAAGCAATAAATCCGTGATATGTATGCATGCCCTACATGTAATTGTTTTTTAACATGCTTTTGTAAAGTAAAGATTTATTCAAATGTAAAAATGACATGTTCGGCTTACTGTTGCCAATCTTGTTAAAAGTTGCGAAAGCAGTATAGAATGTCAATGATTTTACAAATTATAAACACTTACTGACAGAGCACAAAGATGTTACATAATATTAAACCCCTATTATCAGAATGTGTCTACTTGACCGCCATTCGCTGTTGATCTTGTTAATTCATGCTGAAATATTGACATCCTTGAACCTCTTAGCAGTCAGTAATGTGTTAAAGAAGTGTATAATCGGACTAAGTCTGTGTCACTAATGTTTCTCACGGATAAACGTTATTCCAATATTTGAGCCTCAATCTGTGAAAAGGGGGTTTAATGCATGTGCGTAAAGTGTTATCCCAGATAAGCCTGTACGAAAGCATGAATGTGTGGTAACAAATTTATTATATGATGTATATGTATTCGTTCCAAAACGATAATCTCGGCTTGAACTTTTTTTGTTTCATTTTGTGCTGTACGTATTGTTCTGTATTATATCAATAATCGAAAAAAAAATAAAAAATTGAAAGACCCACGAACTTTTAAAGTGTACTACCGGTGCGTCCAGTTTTAAAAGGTTATGCGACAGGTTTATATATGGAGGATATTTCTCTAATATCACTTTAACTGTGCTATTATTCGTAGAGTGATGTTGCTTTCAGATAAATCCCGCAAATGTTTTGAACATGCACATTTATTTCGAAAGAAAAGTCATACATATCATATTTGTTCTATACTGTTTATTATAATCTGTTCTGCTGAAACTGATATATAAAAACAACAACATAGAAATCACTGGGAAACAGGTACTTCATGACAAAATCAATATTTAATACACTATTTGGGATTTGTAATAAATGTCGGAATTGCATTTCTAGATCTAGTTGTTATTTAATATTAAAGTTTTTTTATCTTATTTTTGTAAGATGTTTTAATGCCATAACAGCCTCTGGTTATTATTTAAACTGTGTTGTCTATTTCCAGAAAGTTTGCTCTTTCGTCGGTTGAACTATTGTATTTTTATTTTCGGAATTGTTGTATTTCATTAATTGATTACACATCACAAAACCGCCCCAACACCCCTGAATATTTGTTTATGGTTGAGGTTGTGTTATATGTATTGTCTTTTTTGAATAAATCATTGGTCGAACGCCTTAACTAAAAGCATATCAGATGCTAACTAATATTAATCTCCTGATAGTTTTCTGGAATATAAGTCGTCCTAAATAAAGAGCAATTATCCACATATGCACGTTATATACGTACAATTATGCATGAAGGTTCCTCAAAACCTCTAGCACAGTACGTCAAATATAAAACTAAAATCACCGACACCATGATAGTTATTTCCATTGAACGACATGTACTTTTAGAATAGTTTTTTGTATAAGTTCATAAACGCCGTTCACTAAAAAACATATCCCATAGATTCCAAGAAACATACTAACGCTGCCTTACTTCTCAAATACAAGAATGTATGTGTCAGTCGTTTAATATTGTGTAAAATGTTCCTGACATTTCCAGAGACATACGAAACCGAGTGTCTAGATGAATTAATAGAAACTTGTTAACGAATGCCCTTCCAGACATAGCATATAGACATCATTTCTTTAGGGATTACTTCATTTCTGATGAAGATACGCACGCAGCAAAACAAAATGAATTACTTTCCGAATGTATATACATAGCAAACGTCTTTTTTGAGTATACAACTCAGTTTTGATCGAAAATGAGAACGTTCAAAGCATAATAATCGGTCAAAATAAGACTATTTAACATAAAGGAATTATAAATACAATGTTAAGTCATAGTTTAAAATATCATCAAATAGGCAAAGCGAACCCGATTATGTGTTACTTGTTTTATATAGCAAATGAATCCAAGTAAACGTAAAAAGTAAATTGGCATTACACTTTTATTCTTGAATTTAATTATTTTAATAAATAGCGGATACTCTAATTTAATAGTATTCTTATGAACGCAATTTCAATATGCATATTTTTAAGTCGATATCAACAAACCAAACACAAGAGACGAAGTAAGTATAATTATGCCCGCTTAATTTTCGTAACTCAATGACATCACTGCATGTTATGCTACCATCCAAACACCCAACTACAATCTACGTCACTTTACATTCCAAGATTGCCATACATTTTCACATAGTTCTGGTAAAAATGGCTAAGTCATCCATCATGTAACACGATGAATAGTTAACTGAAACTACCAAACTCCTTTAAGAATTCAGAAGATCCCATAATGCAGCCACATGCGTGCAAGCAGTAACAAACAACAATAATTTTGTTTGCAATTGCATTGAATTTACATAAAGGAGTACATCAACCCGTGTTTACTAAACTTAATCAATATTCGAACTGTATTCTTTGAACCATGCTTTAAACGTATGTTAAATTTTCAAGAACTTCCACATTGATAGCGTTTATGTGTTGGACGTTATTAGTGGATCTAAGGGCTAGCATACGCTCATCGTATGTTTTATACCATTCCCTGGTAAAGGCTATTTAATATTAATTTATTTCTTTTAAACAAGCGTTCACAATAAGTGGAACATTAAACAGCCGGGCAATAGCTATTTCGACCCATTAATGTCACGAACAAAATAATTGCAAAATAAACAACTAATCATACTGATAACATTAAGATGTTATCAAAGAAAGTTTTTAATTAACCAAAATAAAGACGAGCTAAATCATAAAATAAAGTCAAGTACCCGTTGAAATTCACGGCCACCCGACAAAGCTGTTTTCTTCATTGACTTTTGTGACACTATTACTACAACTATCTGTTGGAAGCAAACCCTTCGTGTCCTGAAGTGTTAATTGTTAACAACATTTATCAACACAAGAGCATGTCGTAAATAGATAGCGAAGTGACTGACCGACACTTTGAGCATGTCGTAAATAGATAGCGAAATGACTGACCGACACTTTGAGCATGTCGTTAATAGATAGCGAAATGACTGACCGACACTTTTAAACGTTTTCCTCTGTGTGTGATAATTGATAACAAGTTTTTATGGACGCAGGTACTCGATGATTTTTGTTCGCACATGCTTCAAATTGTGTTTTATTCTTAACGTATCTCCTAGAACAAACAGAAAAGAAATGTCATAACATGCTTTTTTATTAATGCTCTGTCTCTAGCAGATCGCTATTAGAATGTTTACTAGTTGGCAGATTATATTTAAAAAAATAGAGCAATTCATGGCTTTTTACATTTTAAATGTGTATGTATTTTTACATTGATTTTTTTATCTATAAAGTATTGAACTCATCAAACCTTTAGTTGGTCGAATCTAAGTGGCTGTTTTGTATAATCAAAGCGCTGAAGGCACTGAAGTGTTCGCTATTGCATAATCTGAGACGCACTTTAGTTTTCAAAATTATGTTATAGCTTTTTATATCGCAAGTTTGAAATGAACACAACCCATTCAAATTTATAAAGAGTGTGTCTTAAAGCACAGGTAGACATGTGTGCATTGTTTATCCTCATATTTATGTTATAGAGATAACTTAGACAAAATAACAACAATATGTCTTTTTTTTCCACAATTGGTTGCTGCACTGGCAACCATCTTTAGAATTTTGTTTCCTTGCTAAAAATAACAAGCCTATAATCATGTACATGTTGTGTTATGTGTATTTAATACTGTATCTATTTTCTTTAAATAATTGAGCAACAATGTTTTCAACATGACAGACTTTTCATGCAGCATTAAGCCCCGTTTTCCCTGAAAGCAGCCAATATGTACAGATTTAAATGATAAACTGGCAAATGTTGTCGCACAAGCTATTATAAACACTAGACTGGCCAATATCGTTGAACAAGCTCTTAAACCTTATGCATGCTGTCTGCTACAGTGTAAACATGCAGTCGTTATCTTTACTAGCTGCAGTTGTCGTCCCTAGCGTAGTTAAGGCATTCTGATTTCAAAACTGCCTCTCTACTTTAGCGTGAGCTAACGCTCACACTTAAAAGGACGGGGTTAGGTTAAACATTGCAAACTGAGCCACATTCAAACCACACAGTTAGAAACTTCTGTTGTTAGACTAAAATGGTACTGTAAAACCAGTTAAACCAGTTCAACATTACTATACAATCAAGAAAAGAAAATATATCGCGAACATGTTATTCTAGACCTTTCCTTAAAAGTATGAGGACACAACACCACGGATGATTGGCAGAAGCAATCATCTAAAAGCAGCCTGCAGCGTTAAATTTCAAAAGAAGGATCATAGAAATATTTGCATTTCACCGTAACAAATTTGTGAGATCACGACATTTACCCATGGATCAGTATTGTGTTAAATCTAAGGCATACATTGGGCAGCAAACTATTATAGAGATGAATGGAATGGCGTGATAATTATTGTTTCATATCATAGCTACATGTCGTATCTAGAATCGCGCAAGTGTGTGTAATATGTATAAGCTTTTATTCAGTGGCATAAGCATACATATGTCGATTAGTTTGTAGTAGGTATTGCCGAAATCGGTGTGCTGATAAATTATTAGCGCATATCATCGTAACACCTTAAATGTCAGATCTTGTTGTGTCGCGCCGCATCCTAACGAGGCCACAAATGCCAATGCGATTTACTGATGTACAATAATTTATAGGGTAAAGATCTAAACGTCAAACGCTAAATGTCAAAGGCTTACACGACTTGCCGTCTCACACTCGGAGAACAAAACGCTGTTGATACACACCTAGGATTGTTTCGACATTCGCTCAATGTTAGAGGATTGGACTTGACAAAACCATACGCATAATGCACATAGACATGGCTGTACATATTTAACTTTCAAAAGTCTGTACTACCCTCTCCTCCCAAAAACACAAAAACACTCACACACGCACATGCGCACGCACACGCAAACGCACACACTGACACACAAACACAAACAAAACAACAAGTTAGCACAAACAGTCGTTTTAATAAGAAGATCATGTTTATGATCATTTTGCTCAACATACAGCAAACACCATACAATTATAAGATGTGAAGAGAAATTGCATTATAAAATATGTTTCATGTTAGTTTAAGAGTCAATGGGATACTCCGGAGTAACATCAATGGGAATTACTTCTATATCAAAATGTCAAAACGATTTATGGGCTTTACATGAAACATGTTCTAAGTTCGATTAATAAATAATGAACCCTTTTTGTAAACTTGTACACATTTGGCAAATGCCAAGCGGTTATTTATCCCTCAACCTTATCATAATTTGACTGCCAGTTTCTTAACAAATAAGATTCAAACATGTCTGAAAATACGTTCTTTTAGATGCATGTAAATGTCATATACGGATAAAGAAACACCGGTGACATTACAAGACTAGCTTTAATGTTACGTTATTATTTTAGTCTATTTTATAGAAAAAACATAAGATTATTTTAATTTTGGTACAACATTGAAAAAATGGATTACGCTTTTTCTACATAATACCTTGACGGCAATTCAAATCAATGGTTTTTTATCAGAATTTATTACAAGGAAAGGGGTTGCCGACAAGGAGATCCAATTAGTTCTTATATTTTTATTCTTTGTGCTGAAATTTTGGCACTTAAAATAAGAAATTGTAATGCAATTAATGGTATAGTGATAGACAATATTGAATATAAAATTTNTTTAAAACTGCCTCTCTACTTTAGCGTGAGCTAACGCTCACACTTAAAAGGACGGGGTTAGGTTAAACATTGCAAACTGAGCCACATTCAAACCACACAGTTAGAAACTTCTGTTGTTAGACTAAAATGGTACTGTAAAACCAGTTAAACCAGTTCAACATTACTATACAATCAAGAAAAAACATATAGATCACGAACATGTTATTCTAGACCTTTTCTTAAAAGTATAAAGAAATTACACCGCTGACGATTGGCAGAAGCAATCATCTAAAAGCGGTCTTAGCGTTAAGTTTCAATGGAAGGATCATAGAAATACGTGTATTCCACCGTAACAAATTTGTGAGATCACGACATTTTCCCATGAATCAGTGTTGTGTTATATCTAAAGTATATATTGAATAGCAAAATATTAAAGAATTGAATGGTATAACGTTATAACTAGTTATGCATATCCTGGCAACATGTCGTATCTAGAATCGCGCGTTTGTGTAACATATGTATGCGTTTTTTTTCAGTGGAATAAGCATATATTTTAGCCTCGCTCTGTGAAAAGGGGGTTACATGCATGTGCTCATATGTCGATTGGTTTGTCGTAGGTATTGTCGATATCGGTGTGTTGAGATAATGTGAGTGGATAATACATGAAGATACGGCGTTGAAATCCTTTTAATGTGGTTAGCTAAATGATACATAATAACACGATTTAAACAAATTGTTATTTATGAAATTTGTATTAATATTTTTACTTAAACATTTGTGTTTTCTTTTCTCTTGAGTACGTACTAACACAGAGCCGAGAAGGATTTGGTTCAGTACAAGTTCACACTATTTTTTTGTATCAATTAAAACATAAAAATCGCACAATTTTGATAAGATAAGAAGAACATATACAGAACGCTCAGAATGTATAGGTGATAAAGAATATAATCGCATTATACTTATTGTGAACGTTTCATGATTTCTAGACATTTTCCATGCTACTTTTAGAAAGACAATATAGCTTATCAAACGCTGATTGTTGAATCAGTTAACCCATCGGTACAATCGAACAATACCAATGCCCCCCTTATGTCAATCGCAATAAGTATAGGTACCCATACACGTACTGTGTTTCGGGCCCAAAGAGTTAAGCCATCTGACAGTATGTTACTTTCTGCAAATGGTCGCACATATCATTATAACATTCAAAGTGTCATAGCTAGTTGCATCGCGCCGCATCGTAACAATTGCACAAATGGCAAGACGATTTACTTACATAGAAGAGTTAATGTAAACGTCAAAACGTTTTATTAATAGCTCACAGGACTTGCATTCCACACCCAAAAAAATTAAACGCTAATGATTCACAACTAGGATAGTCATACCACTCGCTCAATATAAGAGAATTGGAATTGACAAATGCATACATACAATCCACATAATGCACATGAATATGGTTACACGCATTTATTTTTTGCAAGTCCACACCTCTCTTCACCGAAGAAAAAAAGCACTTAACAAGTCAACGCAATCGGACGTTTTATAAGAAAGACTTGTCATGTATATGATCATTTTGCTTAATATACAACATACACGCATACACTCTTACGATCTGAAGGAACATTGTATTATAATACTCGTTTCATCTTAGTATAAGAATAACTGGGCAACTTCGGAGAACAGCAACGAGAAACATAGACTATACGTTGCAACAATTGAAACTGATATGCCTTTGTTACAAAAAATGTATTAAAGTGAAAAAGTAAGAAAATGATTGAAATCTTTAAATCGGATGACCCTTTATTTTCCAGAAATAACGTCAAATAGTATTATATTTCCTAGCTTGAATAATGCCATTCTTAGTAAGCGCTGGGCGCCGATAACATGTCACCAATTATCGCTAATGATCAAGTACATTTTTCAGACGTGTTATACGTTAATGACGTAGGGCTAATGTGCAACAATGGTGGTTCTTGTTATAGGTCTCTGTTCTCTTGTTTTAGACTTGACGATTCGAGATAAATGTCATCTGAATTTCACGTCATTGTTTAAAATTGTTACGTGACCTTTAAAGGACATATCCAAATACGATGAGCAGTGTTTTGAAATGTTAACAACATTTATCCTCACCTTTAAGAATATAATCATACTTTAAATGATGTAATTTGAATTCACTCATCTCCGACATGACCACAACAGTTAAACCGACGACTCAATCTTAACAAAGCCTCATCTTTACATCATTTCGGGATACCCGAGTACCGAAAATTGTATACATTCTTATCGTATGATTAATACATCGAAAGGAAAGCAAAATTAAGAAGATTTAATCCTTTGTTGCAATCCTGCAAAAAAATGCCTTTTCATAAAGCAGCATAGTTCCCAAAGTGCAGCGCCATGACCAGGACTAGCACCTGCATCTTTCTCACAATTCCTTGTGTACAATTATTGTTTATTGGCATTCACCTGGAAAAGATAGCGTAGATTGCCGGACATAATTGCAGCTAATTGATAAGCAATTTTATTGCGGAGTGAGCCTGTCGGAGCTTTTTCCCGGGAAAGAGCGATATAGCGATTATAATGACGTGCAATAAACCGGACATTCAGAGGATTTCTTGGTCATTTCCGAGGCAGTAAACGTTCAACGCGCTTAAATTGGTCATACGTTACTGGGAAATAAACCATCGATGTTGTCAACGGATTCTGATGAGAATGCTGCTTACAAAGCGTTTCTCTAGCTTAAAGCCAACTGAAACTAAAATCATATTATTAACTTTTTTCATTTTTCATCGCTTAATGTACTACACACGAACTTAAGAATGTGAAAATTATCGATGATTACAAATGGTAATATAAACTTTTATAATTTGCGCGCAATCGGCGAATTTGTTGTTGTATGATGTGTTATTTAATACGAACGCACATGGCATATCGTGATGGTTTAACGTTATACGAGAACTACATCGTGGCAATTAAGTGTTTTATGAGCAAATGCGCATGTAAATGCTAGTTAACACCCATATGCACTTATGCAGCAATTGCCATGTTGTCATTAAATGAATATATTGCGATTACTTTGTTGTGAGCAAAATTGGAATGTTAATCAATAATAAAAGCTAAAGGTTTTCAGCCACAACCGGGAGGCTATGACACAAGTAGGAAATATACAATGCATTAAACGTGGATTTTCAATAAAGCGTCTATCGGTTTACGCCATTTAAGTCCGCCATTAACGCAGATATTCGTGTGACCGGCTAAAGAAAAACATACGAGGTTGGTTTACAATCTCATCAACGAAAACAGAGGCATTTTATGAAGCACATTTAAAGCATTCTTACGACCATTTATCCTAGGTGGTGAAAATAACGATCAAAGGTCACATGTACAGCTCAAACACACAACACTGTTTTAAATGTATGTTGATCAATACCAAGGAATTGCGTTTGTAAAATATGTCTGTTTTTTTTTTTGAAAAAAACAAACTGACATTTGCCAGCTTATTAAAAATCATCTCATGGACAGTCCTGATCTAATAGTATGTGGATTCGTGTAGCATTTACAAATATAGGAATAATGACACTCCCGAAACGTTATCAAGATAGACAATTAATCGCTATTATCTAGTTAAGGTATTTGAATCGTTGCCTATACAATTACATTGGAACGGTCATTGCAAAGCATGGGGAGTAAAGACAGGTTGAAATTTCATGTCAACCTCACACTTAGTCCACTTATATTCACAATATTCACAATATACACAAGTACACAAATAAATCTTTACCTCATATCATCGCTAATCAAATTATTAAGTAATAAAGAAGAAAATAAATTCGCTTAAATTGCAATTTAATTACTCAGTGATGTAAATTTTAACAGAGCATTAACACTGCAACTTTCTGAAATGCAATCATATGACTCAAGTTAGAATTATAAAACTAACGTGTTGATGTCTGAAAACACAATTATTTGACAAACATAAGCACTAAATATTACGGTCATGATGATACAGCCTTGCCAAATATACACATGAGGTGAAATATCAAACCCTCAAATTCACACTCTTAAGTCACAGCTCATCGGTGGTCACTTCTACACATACTTTATCACGCTCACGTTAAATGAAGTTCTTCTATATGCAATGTAAAGCTCAATTTTTGGAGTATGTTCATAATGAATTTAGTTCTGTATATATGAAACAAAAGTTTAAATGCAGCGACATGTGTTTAACGTTTTAAACGACAAAACTAATATATACGTCATAATTACTTTTATTAAAGAATCTAAGTATATTACTAGTGCCATATTTGATGGTTAACGTACCATTTATCAAAACGAGGAAATTTTAACTATTGCAGATTACGAATGTGAAATTTTATAATGAAATACGACTTATAATTGTGTTACTTGAAATATTTATTAAATGTTGGTCATCGAAAACATGTTAAACCGTTGTGAAAAGGATTGCATCATCAACGAACAAGTCTATCAATATTTCATTGAACAAGCAAATATGCATTATGAAAGGTATACATTCAATTTAATAGCATTATATACAAATTAATATGAATAGTGACAGAACAAGAAGTAACCTTTCAGAATAGATTTGTCAGTTTTTGTTTCACAAACCAAAATGATAGACAGAAGTGATTTGACCATTTTATTTACATTTCTGTGTAATAGAATTGTGAACAATAATACTACAAGTATTCATCATTAGCTTCAATACTCAGTTCTTAGCGTTATATCGCTGTCACAATGTTTTACATACATATCCCAGTTTTCATAAAATATAGTTGACTTTATTAAGATTTCAGAGTTCAGTTAACTTGTCATTCAGCCGTTGACTCAATTATATTTAGATGCTGAGGTGTGAAAATCGCACAGTTTATTGCACCATTGACAAGTCTACGTGTTCTTTCCAGATTAGCCTATAACTCAGTTCCCGATTAAAAATTAACCCATGTATGCCTAGTGGACTCTCCCATCCTTCTAAATTTGATCAATTTATTTCCAAAATAAGGGATGTCTAATATATTTATTTCTATATTTAGAATATTTCTTACAGAAATTCCTTTAAGCAAACAGCGCAGACCCTGATGAGACGCCGCATCATGCGGCGTTTCATCTGGGTCTACGATGTTTGCCAAGGCCTTTTTTCTATACGCTAGGAATAAATGGGTTAAGGTTTAAACCTCAGGCACCGGAAACAAATCTGTATTTCCGTTTCAAATAAATCATAAGTGTTTCCATTTATCAAGCCGTCAACAATGTCAAAAACTTATATTGGGTTTGTCATTGGTTAATTTAGTATCATTATATTGAGATAATACGTTAATTTGTACGATTTAAAACGAATAGATTACATTCTAGAATGTTTTGTTTTGCTTTTGTGGACACTTAACTAAAGATGTTATATCAGTTAGCAGACATCATCATATTATTACGAAAGTTTTGAAATTTAAAAAATATTTTGTAATAGGAACTAAGGTAAAAGGTATTAAATCCATCGTATATGACATCCGTCAACGTATATGTAAGCTGATAAAGGCCGTTTAAGCTAATTAATGACGACGTCATAAATGGCGACGTCAAATATTAACTTATGTCTCGGAGAAATCACTATAGAAACACGACGACTTTATAGGACAGTTATAGATGTTTTTTCAGTCGAATGGGAACAGAACACGATCTGTACCCGAATAATCTTAATACAGTCCGTGAACCCGAACGTAGTTGAAAAGTGGCGGACACAGGGGTGAAGTATGCCATTAACTTTCGAGGTTTTCATCATGTCTATTAACTTATTTTTAGAATAAATGTCCAACATTACACGGTTATAATTTTCAAATGGGTATATACAATGTTGATTTACGGTCGTTCTTTATTGCTTGATTTCATCGAAATGCACTTAAAAAGATAACAAACTGAACGTTTTAACGTGTCCGAACTTTTTTAAATATTATATTACACCAGTGTTAATTAGTAGTAATGTTCATTTGTTCAATGAACATTTTTGTGAAAATGTTGTATCCTTTCATAATATTGATTTGTATACCTTAAACTGTCTTAAGTAATTATGACATTGCATCATATTTAAGTCAGTGTGTATTTCCTTAATAAGTTATTTAATGTATGTTTTCTTTTTTTCATTGTTATAACAAGATTTGCTGGCAAATGTTTCTGAAAAACGTAAATATTCCAACAATTTATCATTTAGTTATCCTATCTTATATTTTATATTGTTATCGGTGTCACAAAGATGTTCAAAGTGACACCATAATAAACTCTGTCAGCTTTTATGTCATGTTTGGAGCCATTGCATGTCACTGTCCTAGATTGTCAAAACACCTCCTTTTATTATAGCTGCATACCTGACAGTGAACATCCACTATTAAATACTCAGTTTCTAATCAAGTAGGGATAATAGTGAATAGATTTACCATTTTTATATATAGTCAATTTCGTCACGTCGTGAGGTCATTTCAAATTTGTTTGCTTGTTGACGTCAATTAATATTGTTTTGTATTTGTAACAAAAAAAAAATGTTGTCTATTTATAAATTTGCGAAACCAAACAAAATCTAATAACAAGTCGATTATAGTGAGAAAAAAATAAAGGATTTTGTGAGTATTACCGTTAGTCGGCTACTATCTGTATTTAATTACCATAATTATGAGCTAAAGACTGCTCATGTGCTCTTCTCGACATATTAGATTAAAGCAAACACGTCGGTAAAATCGATTCCAATTAGACATTTATTTGAAACCACATGTGCCTATCAACTGTTTACTTAAAGGAATATTAAGATCCAGAATTACAGCAACCATAAATGACATAATCCAGAACCGTATAGTCACTACAAAGGCCATTATAGCCTCATTCGTGTATTTTACGGGGCCTCGGAGGCATGGGTCAAATGTGGTTTCAGAGAGCCGCGCTGATGGACATTTAATGCCGCTGTGAGCTTGGATTAATAACTTAATTGCCTGCAATAGAAAGCAAAGCTCATGTTTACATGCTGTTACAAGGTGTTTCTAAATCCCAAGTTAGAAGAAGAAGATAACGGCAACGCAGTATCGTAACTTAACGCGTATCCGTGTAAATCATTAACGACGCAGAATGTATTGGTAAGTATAAAGTAAACGAAATCCGCATGCACACTACTTTTTTCAGTTTTCCGATACTTCATTTGAGAAGTATAACACATTGCATGTCGTAACGAGCATTACATATAAATCTGTCACTGTTTCCCATAGAACCAGACGAATAATAATACAACTCGTCTAGAGAATGCAAAAAAGTCGGTTTGTAAAGATAAGACACTAATTAATGTCATTACAATATAATTACAGTTCAGCAGTATTTAATGATCGGCTTCCATGGCAATATGTGCCATATATCTCATATTGCTTCTAACCATTCTACAATGAGGCGAACGTGTTGGAATGATATGTAATCCCCTAATTGAAACTTATGTTACAGAAAAGCAATTTAACACACACACCTGATAGCAGTACCTTAACATGTACATTTATACGATATTCCGCTCTTGTGGAACCCTCTACGACCACGATAGTGTTTCCAACAGGTGGTTGAAACAGGAATAAAGATCCATGTAATGCATTGTCTTAGTTTAAGATGAGTGCATATATTTACTCAATATTTGTCTATGGATTTATAATTATAAACTTCACTTAATACTCTGAAAGTTGTATTTTAAAACAAAACTTAAATGATACGTACTTATAAAATGGTGCAGCCCATGCCATTCCGTGGAAGCATTTATAATAGGTGAATTCTGTTTAAAACACCTTCAGTGACACAAAGCAATTTATTCTCAAAACGTTAAGTTGAAACGGATGTTTAAGGAACAAATCTGAATTGTCAATTTTATTTATCGGGTATTGCAATCAAACAAGGTAGACACAAAAACAATAAAACCATAGCAGACGACACTACTGGTTGCCTAGTAAATGCATTCTATATTGATGAATGATGCTATGTGACTCCTACATTTGCAAGACGAACGTATTAAACAATGTTTTCACGTTAAACAATAACGATAAAATGTACTGAAAACGTGTTAAATCAATATAAATGTTTAGTAATATCTATACTATACTTCAATAAGATGACTTACAGAAACAAACACCTCGTAAATACCATTGAAAAGCAGAATATGTTTAGAAACAACAAACGTATCTTGATCGCATAGGAACGATGACAACTGTTGCACAGTCAATCATATACATGTATAAACAGTGTGATTGTCAGTTTATTTCTGAACAAAGTTCATCTGACGGTAAACATATGTAACACTAAAAGTGTTAACTTTCCGTTAATGTAATAATAATAATAATAATAATAATAATAATAATAATAATAATTTCACGAAAAATTCACATTAAGAAATAATTTATTTTTTACAATGTGGTCTTCAGTAACATAACACAAGTATATATTTTGAAACATGCATCGAATTAATCGACCTATCGTCTCCGTATTGGTTCCTTCGCTTTAAAATAATTAATTTCATTATAAATGTGTGTGTACATTTATTAAATATTAATCGTATACCTAAGTTTCGTGTCATACAGTAATGTTGGTGCCTAAAAGCTATGAATGATCTGTTAAAATTAATGCGTAGTATTTCAACGTAAATATTAGTACATACTACTTAAAAGATATAACTCTTCAACACATAAAATAAATACGTATTCATAACTTGAATAAGACACTTAAACTCATTATTTACTTACACTTGCTTTTCAAAGATCAATGAATACATCCTAGTGTGTTTCGTCTGATCGTGTTCTCTATATTAATTTCTAGGAGGCTGGCGACTTTACTCTTTTTGCACTTGCAACAATGGAGCGCTCAGAAAAATTAAATCCCAAAATAAGTTAATGCTTCTCTTATTTACTGCTAAGCAATTATCATGTTCTTCATTTAATTTCCTTGGAGACTAGTGTCGTCTGACTTCTTTGAACTTATATAATATATAGTTAATGCTTCTTAATCCTCTATGTCCACTGCGCTTAGCTATTGATGCACACACGGAAGGTGCATTTTCATTTTTTTCTACTTACATATAATATATAGTGAATGCTTCTTAACCCTCTATGTCCACTGCGCTTAGCTATTATAATTCATGCACACACGGAAGGTGCATTTTAATTTTCACCTTTTTGCACTTATATATAATATATAGTTAATGCTTCTTAAACCCTCTATGACCATTGCGCTTAGCTATTCATTCTCACACGGAATGTGCATTTTTATTAAGGTAGCACGCGCATTTAATTGAAACCAGCAAAGCGTGTAGCACTTCACCTTTCCCCGCGGCTGCTCAAATAACCTTGGTCACCGTGGTGGTATACAAATTTATTAGTGACTTCTGTCACACAGCTCAGGCAACGCATAAATTATGTTCTTCTATTCGCTAAGCGCATCAACAAAGCAATTAAATACCTCGCTAGGCAATATTTGCTAAGGTCGGTCTGCGTTTATGTTATTACTATAAAGTATATGCTTAATCTAGAGAACAGTCTGGATATCAACTCACGTATACTTACTAACCATTTTATTTTAGTAATAAATCGGAAAGTTCAATTTTATGTATGTAGCATTTAAGGTTATAAATAACAGCGTTATCATAAAATTGTTTAAATTGCATTTTCATATTTCACAAAACGTTGTGCTGAACAGACACAAGAAACATGTTTTAATCCAGTACAGTGAAACTGCTTTTGCACAATACGTTTATTTTTTCACGGTTGTCATCTAATAAAGAGATGTATTACCCCAACCTCTAACATGAAGGCATGGTTAATTTTGCCACTATTGGTTACTTATGCAATTAACCTCACGCAAATTTTGGACGAAAATGTATGCACATGCATTAAGCCCCGTTTTCCAAGAGCGCGGCTCATATGTAAGTTCTTTTAAATTAATGCAGCATTTGTGTTCTTTCTCATATTAATGCATCCAAAAAACTATCTTTAGTGATTAACTTTAATATGTGAAGATACTACATGTGTATAATATTGTTATATACACAATCATTATTTTATCGAACTCATATGTTTTGGTAAGCAACACTGTTCTTCAAATCAAAGCGACGAGAGTTTAGATATCCCATTGCACAATATTGGTGGCGAAGCTGTTGATGCTGATGTTGCCCATGTTGTTAAAGCTGTTGATGATGAAAATAATGATTAAGGTGGATGGTGTTGTAATCGATGAAGCATGGATTTGAATTAGCTTTGATGCCTGTTCTTTTGCGATGATGGTAAAGCGGATTGTGATGTTTAAACATCATGATATTGCGAGTCTCGTTCTTGCATATGCGTGGGGAAAATCAGAATTCAACAAAAAATACACAACTGTAGTAGGGTAAATATATGAAAAAAATACCTTCAACCACCAAAAAGTTGCTACAAAAAGTATTTTAACTGATCCTGGTAGGATAGAAGGTCCTTAAAAACATATAAAATAATTACCACAATCGGACTTCCGAAAAGTTGTTTTTTACAAGATGGCCGTCAAGATATGTTTTTAAGGACCTTCTATCCTACCAGGATCAGTTAAATACTTTTTACAGTTGTGTATTTTTTGTTGAATTCTGATTTACCCCACCCACCTTGTAATAGGAATAAAACAACAACGCCGTGTCCGTTTTAGATAAAAATAGCATCAATGTAAAAAATATTGATGCCCGTACACTATACAACTATAAAGTTGAAATAATTTACAAAATTANAGCCTGTGCATTACGCACAGGCTAATCGAGGACGACGCTTTCTTGATTGTTGCTAAGAAGAGACTTTCTTCAAAAGAAAAATACATTTAAAAGGAAAGTGTCGTACCTGATAAGCCGGTGCAAACTGCACAGGCTAATCTGGGACGACACTTTACGGCATGCATTTAAAGCCCTATTCTTAGAGCGCAGCCCATATATATTCGGGATCTTTGTTCTTTATAATATTTGTTTTTTCGTACGGGTTAATCAGGGACGACGTTTTCCGCCTAATATAGATTTGTTCTAAGAAGAAACTTTCTTTAAACAAAAAATATCGTTAAAGAGGAAAGTGTCGTCCCTGATATGCCTGTGCAGACTGCACATGCTAATCTGGGACGACACTATACGTCATGCATTCAACCCCCTATTCTCAGACCGCGGCCCATATATATTCGGGATCTTTGTTTTTTTTTATAATATGTTCTTTTTGCGAACGGGCTGATCAGGGACGACGCTTTCCGCCTAATCTAGACTTTTGCTAAGAAGAGACTTTCTTTAAACGACAAATATCATTAAGATTAAAGTGTCGACTTTGATAAGCCTGTGCAGACTGCACAGGCTAATCTGGGACGACATTTTACGCCATGCATTAAACCCTCTATTCTCAGACCGCGGCCCATATATATTCGGGATCTTTGTGCTTTATAATATGTTCTTTTTGCGTTCGAACAAAAAATAAATGTGTTTTTGCATATATAATTAAGGACTGATAACAACGTTGACACAACAAATCATATTTAAATTAACTTGGTTGACAAACAGTATCGTGCATTATGCCATATCCGATCTAATCATATTGGTATTATCGGTACACATGAAATGATCTAGCATAATTCAGCAATCTTTATGCTTTAATATAAAACCTTTTTAACCTTTCTTAGAATTATCACTCGAGCAAACTGAAATTTCTCGCTCTCAAGTGGTCAGTCACGGAGAAATTTCATGAATATCTGTATGGAGTGTCCTTTGAAGTTTTTACAGATAATAACCCCCTCACATATGTAAAAACTACCGCAAAACTGGATGCGTGTGGTCTCCGATGGGAAGCTGCACTATCAAATTACGATTTCTGTATAAAATACAGAAGTGGTAAATCAAATATTGACGCCGATGTGTTGTCAAGACAACCGCATGTCGATACCGTTACGGTGGGAAATAATGTCATACGCGCTGTTCTCGCGGCACATGTTGTCGACGATACACCGATTGCAGAGGAAACACACAGACACACGACACGATCAAACAAAGTGCCATACATTAAGCTCGCAGGACTGGGCACATGGTCAAAATGCGGATGCTGTTATTTCCCGCGTTAAATCGTTCATAGAAGGCAGACGTTTTCCCGACATGGTTGACTATAAACGTCAACCGGAAGCAGTCAAAAAGTACTTGCGGAAATTTAAACAGTTACATATATCCAATGGTGTTCTATACCATCGCACTACATCAGAAGAGGATCGCAGTTATCAGATTGTTTTGCCAGAGTCAGCTCGCCAAGAAATGTTCCGTGCGTTACACGATGACTTAGGTCAACAGGGGCGTGATAGAACCCTGTCTCTGTTTAAAGAACGCTTTTATTGGCCAGGGATGGCGACAGACGTTGCTTTGTGGGTTAGCAGGTGCGGGAGATGCCTTCGAAGAAAAAGCCCGACGACTATAGCAACAGGGCTTGTCAATATTGAATCAAGCTATGCGATGGAACTCTTATGCATTGACTAATTGTCACTGAAAGTATCCAAATGAGGCTACGAGAACGTACTTGTAATTACCGACCATTTTACGCGGTACGCTCAAGCCTTCCCGACGAAAAATCAGACCGCTCGGACAACCGCAAAAGTGTTATTTAAAAATTTCTTCGTGCACTATGGGTTCCCCGAAAAACTACACAGTGACCGTGGACAGAACTTTCTATCGAAAGAAATCCAGAGACTATGTAAAATTGCTGGTGTTAAACGCACGCGTACCACCCCATATCATCCCCAGGGAAATGGCCAATGTGAGCGTTTCAATCAAACTCTCATCAACATGTTACGCACACTAGAGTCAGAGCGAAAGTCCGACTGGAAATCAGCAATTTCGGCCTTGGTACACGGGATACTCCCCATACCACATTATGTTTGGTAGGACACCACGGCTCGCCATTGACGCTGTACTGGACATTTTAGGTCAACGTGTTGGTGGCGCCTCGCCATCAGAATATATGCGACAACTTGAGCTACATTTAGCCGACGCATACAAATACGCCAACCGATGCGCTCTAGAAAAGGCTAATAATGCTAAACAACGCTACGACATCAGGGTACAGGAGGCGAAATTACTTCCGGGTGACAGGTGTTTACTTCGGAATAACGTAATAAAGGGAAAACACAAACTGAGTGATATATGGTCTTCTGACGTTTACGTTATTTTAGACCAGCCTAACTTAAGTTTTCCCGTATTTCGCATTCAAAAGGAAAACGGCGATGTGGGCATTAAAACCATCCACCGGAATCATCTGCTGCCGTGTTCCTTCTTACCGATACAGGAAGTGCAGCGTGTTTCGTCGCCTGAGGTTTCCGACGAGTCCTCCACGGACGTAGATGAACGCGCAGAGAACACGAGTTCAGACAGCCAGCAGACGGANACACACTATAAATAACGCAAGTAGATTGATCATTTTATATATAAAATATATACAATTCACTACGCATGCACAATTTGCATTCCTGGGTTTACCACGTGACGATGAGGATCAATCTACTTGCGTTATTCATAGTTAACTGGTAGTTACCTGGTATGCATACCCAGTAAAATAAATAATTACAAAAATAAAGTAAAAAAAAAACTTTTTTCAAGTAATGTTATATACCAGTCGTGGTATTTTAATCAATATAAACTAATAGTTGTAAAAAATACGGTATTTTAGTACTTTTCTTTTTTTGTCATTCGTTGTTTACAGGCCCTTTAAGGGAAACATTGTTCGGATTGTTCATGATTGGACAGAGTAGATTTTAACAGTAAATAGGATTATTTGCTTTCTTTTGTAGTATTCGATTAGTTTACAGTCTGTAGAGACTGAGTATAAAGGTGAACTCTTTTTACTAACACTTTTATCCACTAATTGGCTTGTCACGCATGAGTTTATTCACTCAACCGCATTAGAGTGCATGAATGACTATTTCAAATGTCATTCTTTGCATATGATTCATGCTGATAACATGTATGTTTATGATGTTTAATCATAAATGTAATATATTTAGGTAAATATGCATTTTATACATATTTTCTATTGATGTCCGTCGATTGTATTATTGTATTCATTTTGTTATAATAGTTTTTTTTTATATTAAAATATTGTTTGTCTTTTACCGTCGGAACACATTATTTGACATTTAATTGAAATAACTACTTATTATAAGAAATCATTCTTTGCATATGATTCATGCTGATAACATGGATGTTTATGATGTTAAATCATAAATGATATATATTTAGAAACTGCAACGTGTTGGTCCAAAGAAAGAGCACATCCGGCAACATCTAGATGAATTTATAGAAACTTGTTAACGAATGCCTTTCGAGACATAGCATATAGACATAAATTTAATAGGGATTAAATCATTTCTGATGAAGATACGAACGTAGCAAAACAAATTGAATTTCATGCCGAATGTATAGCGAACTTCTATTTTGAATCTACAACTCAGTTTTGAGAGAAAATGAGAACGTTCAAAGCATAATTATCGGTCAAAACAAAAAAAACGTACATCAAGTGAAATCAATACAATGTTAAGTCGAAGTTTAAAATATAATCAAATAGGCAAAGAGAAGCCGATTATGTGTAACTTGTTGTATATAACAAACGAATACAAATTCACGTACAAAGTTAACTGGCGTTCAACTTTTAAAAAGCTATGCTTGAATTTGATTAATTTAATAAATAGCAGAGTATCTAGTGTTATAGTATCCTATTAAACGCCATTTCACTGTTTTTTTTTTACTTTAGGTCGAAAGTAACATTATGCAAAAACGTAAGACGACGTTAGTTAAGTTAAGTCCTCTTTATTTTAAAAACGCAATCACATCGCTGCACGTTATGCTACAATCAAAATACATACTACAATCTACGTCATTTAACATTCCAAGATTGCCATTCATAGCACACAGCTCTGGTTATAATGGTTAAGTGATCCTGTATTATGATGATAAGTTACATAAAACTAACAGAATCCTCAAGAATGCATGAAGAGCTCATAATGTCGCTTTATGTGTGTACGAAAAAAAATAGTGCTTGCAATCGCATTTAATCTACAGACAGGAGTACAAAGCCGTGCTTAAGAAACTTCAGCAATCTCCGTAGTGTGTACTTTGAACCCTACTTTTAACTAATGGTACATTTCAAGAACCTTTACATTGATGATCAGTATGTTTGTGACGTTATTAGTGTGAACAAATGGCTAGTATTCGCTTGTCGTATGGTTTATTCCTTTCTCTGGTATAGGTTATTGGATGGTATATTCTATTCTTCAACCATGAGGGCACAATTTGCGAAACATTCAACAGCCGGTCATCAGCTATTTTACCCGATAATGTCACGTACAAGATAATTGCAAAATGAACAACACATCATACAGAAAGCATAAACACGTTCTCAAAGGAAGTGTTTAAATTAACCGAAATACAGACGAACTCAATAAAGTCAAGTACCCGTTCACATTCACGGCCACCCTACTAAGTAATTTCCTATATTGACTTTTGTAACACTCTAGCTACGACAATAGGTTGGAACCAACCACTTCGTGCCCTTAGGTGATAATTGTAAACAACGTTTATCAACTCTCGAGCATGCCATAAAGAGATAGATAAAGGACTGACCGACACTATTTTAACGTTTTCCGCTGTGTATTATAATTGATAAAAAGTTTTTTTCTGGACGAAGGTACTCGATGATAATTGTTCTCACATGTTTCAAAGTATGTCTCCTTCTTATTGTTTCTCTTAGAACAAAATAAAAACGAAATGTTATTACATGGATTTGTTTTAATGCTCTATCTCTAGCAGAACGCTTTTAGAATGTTTACCAGTCGGCAGATCATATTTACAAAATCTGTAAACTTTCAGTGAGCAATTTATGGCGTTTTACATTTTAAATTTGTAAGTATTTGTAAATTCATTCAATCACACCTTTAGTTGGTCGATCTAAGTGGTTGATTATGTATACAATGTACGGGTTAAGGTTGAAAATTGCAAATTTACCCACATTCAAACCACACAGTTAGAAACTTCTGTAATTATACTTACATGGTACTGTAAAACTAGTACATTACTTTAAAATCAAGCAAAGGAAATATATCACGAACATGCTATTCTAGACCTTTCCTTTAACCCATTTATGCCTAGTGGACTCTCCCATCCTTCTAAATTGGATCAATTTATTTCCAAAATTAGGGATGTCTAGTATATTTATTTCTATATTTAGAATATTTCTTACAGAAATTTCTTAAGCAAACAGCGTTTTCATGTTAATTGATAAGGAATTTTATTGCGAAGTGAGTCTGTGAAAGCTTTACCCGGGAACGAGCGATATACCAATATAATGACGTGCATACAGAGGATCTCTTGCTCGTTTCCGACACGGTAAACGTACAACGCGCTTGATTGGTCTTACGTTACTGGGAAATATACCATCAATGTTGTCAAGGGATTCTGATAAGAATACTGCATACAAATGTTGTCTAGCTTAAAGCCAACTTAAGAGAAAAGCATATGTATTAACTTAGAATTTTCATTTCAATTTCAAAATTAAGATTGTTTATTGCTTTATATGTACTTTAAACGTGCCATTAACCGGACATATAGAGGATCTCTTGCTCGTTTCCGAGGCAGTAAACGTACAACGCGCTTTGATTGGTCTTACGTTACTGGGGAATAAACCATCAATGTTGTCAAGGGTTTCCGATGACAATAATACCTACACAGTTTTTTCTAGCTTATAGAGAACTGGAAAGAAAATCATGTGTATTTACTCAGAATGTTCATTTCAATTTCAAATTTAGATTGTTTATTGCTCTATGTACTAAAAAAGAGCTTAAGAATGTAGAATTTTCTATGTTTGAGTTGTTCGACTTTACTTTCAAATGGGAATATAAACTTGTATGATTTTCGCGCAATCAGAGAATTTGTTTCAATATGTGTTATTTAATATGAACGCACATAGCATATATCGTGATTGTTTAACGTTATGCGACAACTACATCGTGGCAATTAAGTGTTTTATGAGAAAATGCACATGTTAATGCTTGTTAACACCCATATGAGAAATTGCCATGTAATCATTAAATGAAGATATTGCGATAACTTTGTTGTGAGCAACATTGGAATGTTAATCAATAATAAAAAGTAGTGGTTTACATCCAATACAGGGTGTTTATGAAACTAGCAGATAATAAAAGTTGCATTAAACGTGGATTTTCAATAAAGCGTCAATGGGTTTACGCCATTAGAGGCCGTCATTAAAATAGAAATTATTGTGACCGGCTAATGATAGACACACGGGGCTTGGTTTACAATCTCATCAGCGAAAACAGACTGACGCATTTTATGAAGCACATTTAAAGCATTCAAACGACCTTTTATCCTATGTGGTGATTGTAAAGATCAAAGGTCACCTTTGCTAACGCGACTAATTGTAATTTAAACACACCACAACATTTTAAATGCATGTTGGTCAAAACAATACCAAGAGAATGTAAAACGCATCTAGAAAAAAAAAAATGAAAAATGGACATTTTCATTCATTTTTGTAATCATCTCATGGTCAGCCGTTATCAATGTAGTTTTTAACGTGTAGCATGTTAATGTATTGTAGTAATAAAACTCCCTAAATATTATCGAGAAAGACTATCTCGTCCGCTATTGTCTAGTTAAGGCAAATGGCCAGTTGCCTATACAATACAATTGGGACGGTCCTCGCAAAGCACCGGGAGTTAAGAGCGAATACAATTTCGTGTAAAAGCTCACACTTAGTCCAGTAATTATCTCAAAACACATAAGTTGTTAACAATAATCTTTAAAGTATATATCACCAACTTTAATACTCAACCGCACTCACCGGTAATTCGCTGTCATAGTTATCCACAAACGAAACACAGTTTTCATAAAAAATATAGTTGACATTATAAAGATTTCAGAGTTCCGTAAACCTATCATTCATTCATTGACTCTATTATATCTACGCATTGATGTGTGAACATCGTACAGTTTATTGCACCACTTACAACTTTTATTTTTCTGCCCAAAGATTAGTCCATACCTGGTTCCTGATTCAACATAAGGTTTAAAACGCAGACATTTGAAACAAATCCATATTTTCGTTTCAAATTAAACATGTCTGATTCAATTTAATCAAGCCCTCACTAAGGTCAGAAGGTCACACACAACTATTGGGTTTGTAATTGGTTTATTAAGTATCAGTAAATTGAGATCATAAGATAATATGTACGCATTTAAACGAATAGATTGCATGGTAGAATGTTTGCTTTTGCTTATGTGGACATTAAACTGTAGATGTTTTATCAGTCAGCAGACATCATCAACTTATAACGAAAGTTATAACATATAAATAGTATTTTGTAATAGGAACTAAGGTAATAGGTAAGGTAATTAATCTCATCTAAAATGTTATATGGTATCCGTCAACGTATATATAAACTGATTAAAGTCGTCTGAGCTAATAAATGATGACGTCAAGTATTAACTAATGTCTAGGAGAAATCACTATACAAACACGACGACTTTATAGGACAGTTATAGATGTTGAATCAGTCGAAAGGAAACAGAACGCGACCTATACCCGAATAATCCTAATGCAGTCCGTGAACCCGAACATAGTTGAAACAAGGCGGACACAGGGGTGAAGTAGGCAATTAGTTTTAGAGGTTTTCTTCATGTTTATTTACTTATTTTTAGAATAAATGTCACACATTTCAAGGTTATGATTTATAATACACGGGCTGTGTATATGCGATATATGTTGATTAACACTCGTTCGTTATTGCTTGATTTAATTGAAATGAATTTGAAATTTTTACAAAAAGAACATTTTAACGTGGCCAAACTTTTTTTTAATACCATAACACACCATGGTTTATAAGTGGTAAGGTTCATTTGTTACATGATTTGTGTGTGAAACTGTTTAATCCTGTCAAATTGTAATATTGATTTGTAAAGCCAAAATTGTCTTAAAGGGACTGTAAACCACGAATGAAGAAAAAAGAAAAGTTCTAAAATACCGTATTTTTTACAATTGTATACTTTCCCGTGCATGTTATCTACCTTCCTCCCCCGTATTTGTTAAGTCGCTTTAAATAATTCATTTTCCTATGTCATGATAAATATATGTATCAATTTTTCTATGCTATTAATCGTATATATGCGTTACATTTCATACAGTAATGTTGAAGCCTAAAAGCTTTGAATGATCTGTTAAAATCAATGCATATTATTTCAATGTAAATATTAGTGCATAGGTCTTAAATTGTATACCGGTTACTCTTAAACACATAAAATGAATACGTATAAAAACCTTGAATAAGAAACTAACAATAATTATTGACTTACACTGGCTTTTCGATGGTCAATGAATACATCCTAGTGTGTACCGTCTGTTCATGTTTCTCCATATTTATTTCTAGTCTGTTTGCACTTATATTTATGTAATGATGCGCTCAGACAAATTAAATCCCCCAAAAAAGTTAATGCTTCTTAAACAGTCTATATGCACTGCTTAGTACTGATCAAGTTCGATATTAATTCCTGGGAGGCTATTCTCGTTTGANCCGCCGTCTGCTAGGCATTCCAGCTACATCTGTTCCATCAGAAAGGATATTTTCTTGTGCCGGACTGATAGTAAACAAGTTGAGAAACAGACTTAACTGTGATCTTGTGGACAAGATAATTTTCCTTAACAAGAACTATGTGGCATTGAGCCAGGACGACAATGAACTTGAATGAAGCCTAAATCGCATAAAAGGCGCTGTCACCACTGAAAGGCTTTGTGATGTACTTTGCATGACTTATTGATATGTTTCTTTTTATAAACGTACATGATATCGTTATTTTAAAAATTCAAATAAAAATAAAATTCTTTGACGTGATGTTTTTCATTATATTTGTTCTTGAATATTTGGTGTTCTTTGCATGCCTTATTGATATGTTTCGTTATATAAATTATAAACAAACATGCTATCGTTACTTCAAATTTTTTAATAAAAATAAAATTCTATGACATTATGTTTTTCCTTCTATTTGTGCCCGATTACAGTATCAGTCATAGTATTAGCCGACAGCGATACAATTATTCGATAGCAACGTTAGTAAACAGCCTCGTATTCAGCAAACGGATGTAACTTACAAAACAATGGAAGTTAACTGGATACGAAACTGAGTAACAGAAGTTAAATCAATCCAGCCGTTTTATGCGAATATTCGAATATTCGATTGAATGGATTTGCGGTTATTCGAATACCGATATAGGTATTCGATGCCATCCCTAATTTAAACGAATAGATTGCATGGTAGAATGTTTGCATTTGCTTATGCGGACATTAAACTGTAGATGTTTTATCAGTCAGCAGATATCATCAACTCATAACGAAAGTTTTAACATATAAATAGTATTTTGTAATAGGAACTAAGGTAATAGGTAAGGTAATAAATCTCATCTAAAATGTTATATGGTATCCGTCAACGTATATATAAACTGATTAAGGTCGTCTGAGCTAATAAATGATGACGTCAAGTATTAACTAATGTCTAGGAGAAATCACTAAACAAACACGACGACTTTATAGGACAGTTATAGATGTTGAATCAGTCGAAAGGGAACAGAACGCGACCTATACCCGAATAATCCTAATGCAGTCCGTGAACCCGAACATAGTTGAAATATGGCGGACACAGGGATGAAGTAGGCAATTAATTTTAGAGGTTTTCTTCATGTTTATTTACTTATTTTTAGAATAAATGTCACACATTTCACGGTTATGATTTATAATACACGGGCTGTGTATATGCGATATATGTTGATTAACAGTCGTTTGTTATTGCTAGATTTAATTGAAATGAATTTGAAATTTTTACAAAAAGAACATTTTAACGTGTCCAAACTTTTTTTAAATACCATAACACACCATGGTTTATAAGTGGTAAGGTTCATTTGTTACATGATTTTTGTGTGAAACTGTTTCATCCTGTCAAATTGTAAAATTGATTTGTAAAGCCAAATTGTCTTTAAGGGACTGTAAACCACGAATGACGAAAAAAGAAAAGTTCTAAAATACCGTATTTTTTTACAATTGTATACTTTCCCGTGCATGTTATCTACCTTTCTCCCCCGTATTTGTTAAGTCGCTTTAAATAATTCATTTTCCTATGTCATGATAAATATATGCGTCAATTTTTCTATGCTATTAATCGTATATATGCGTTACATTTCATACAGTAATGTTGAAGCCTAAAAGCTGTGAATGATCTGTTAAAATCAATGCATATTATTTCAATGTAAATATTAGTGCATAGGTCTTAAATTGTTTACCGGTTACTCTTAAACACATAAAATGAATACGTATACAATCCTTGAATAAGAAACTAACAATAATTATTGACTTACTCTGGCTTTTCGATGGTCAATGAATACATCCTAGTGTGTACCGTCTGTTCATGTTCTCCATATTTATTTCTAGTCTGTTTGCACTTATATTTTTGTAATGATGCGCTCAGACAAATTAAATCCCATCCAAAAAAAAGTTAATGCTTCTTACCTTAAACAGTCTATATGCACTGCTTAGTACTGATCAAGTTCGATATTAATTCCTGGGAGGCTATTCTCGTTTGACTTTTTTTTGTTTTGCACTTATATAAATAGTTAATGCTTCTTAAACCCTCTATGTCCTTAGTTATTCAGTTGAAGGTGCATTTTTATTTGTGAGCGTTAGCTCACAAATAATGAAGAGGCAATTTTGAAAATCACAATTGGCTTAACTACGGTAGGAACCGTAACCCGTGACTGCCTGTGTGGATAACTGCAGTAAAATTATGCAGTAATGCTAAAAGCGTCTGCTCTAACCACCGCATGTGCCTGTTAATAGTTCCCACTGTTCATAGTGTGTATATATTCAAAAGTATTTAACAGCTTGTAAGAACGTTGGCCAGTCTAGTGTTTATCATTGAAATCTGTACATATTGGCTGCTTTCATGGAAAACTGGGCTTAATGCATGTCAAATAAGATTAGCCTGTGCACACTGATTAGCTGTATCAATGATTTGAAGAAAAAAACACATCTCGACCTGTGCTTTAAGACACACTCTTTATAAATTTCAATGGGTTGTGGTCATTTCAAACTTGCGATATAAAAAGCTATAACATAATTTTGAAAACAGAGTTGCGTCTAAGATTATACAACAGCGAACAAATTCAGTGCCTTCAGCGCTCTGATCATTAACGTAGCACTCGCATTAAATTAAAACCAGCTTAGCGTGCAGCACTTCACCTTTCCCCGCGGCTGCTCAAATAACCTTGGTCACCGTGGTGGTATACAGATTTATTAGTGACTTCTGTCACACAGCTTAGAAAAACGCATAAATTATGTTCTTCTATTCGCGTTATGTTTTTACTGTGAAATACATGCTAAATCTACAGAACCGTTTTGATATCAACACATTTATACAAAACATACATAACTTTAGTGCCATTTCAATAATCAATATGAAATTTTAGTTTTAGATATTTATTATGTAATGTTATTTACAACAGTGTTATCACATGATAGTTTCAATTCCATGTCCATATTTCACTATACCGTGTTACATGTATGCACAGACACGAGTAACGTTTAGTAATTCAGCACGGTGAAACTGCTTTTGCACAATCCGCGTATTTTGTCACGGTTGCCATCCGATAAAAAGATTTATTGTCCCAACCTGTAACATGAGAGCACACAAGCAGTCAACTTCAGGTGACCGCTTTAAAGAAGGGGCGGTTGTGGCGTTGGTGGACGTTATGGCCACAACACCTGGTCGCATTAAGAAGAACGTAAACTAACTGTGCGGTTCGCACAGGGTAATCAGGGGCGACATTTTTCGCTTTATGGATTTTGTTTTATTCAAGGAAGTATATCTAAACGAAAATCCAGTTTAGGCGGAAAGAGTCATCCCTGATTAGCCTGTACGGACTGCACAGGCTAATTTGGACGAAAATTTACGCACATTCATTAAGCCCCGTTTTCTCAGAGCGCGGCTCATATATACGTTCTTTTTAATTAATGCATCATTTTTATTCTTTCTCATAGTAATTTATCCTAAAATTAATCTTATAAGCTTCACTTCGGGCTACATTATTTGTATAATATTAATAGTATAGCTGGTGCTATTTATTTATTTTTTAAACGGAAATTATCAAACCAAAGTTATTTTTTGTAAAATGTGAAGATACTACATGTGTATAAAATACAGTTAACTTAAAGAACAAAATTGTTGGGTCCACACTTTTTTTGTGTAAAAAAGCATTTTCAATGTTAAAGCTCGTTTTCGAGTCATACCGTGTTCATTTCATAACAAATCATAAACATGTTTATAATTCAATGCAATGATTTATTAATTTATAATATATATCTGGTAAACATATTTTAATTTGACTGATGGATATCTTTCGTTTATACACACAGCCATATTGTTTATAGATTCTATTAGATTGCACTGCTTTTCAATAAGCCAGCAGTCGACATGTATCTTATTTAGAAGGAGGCTGTAGAGGTAGCTCTGCTGGCTTACCACTGGGTTCACCCAAAGCAAACATTGATTCTATGGCGATTCCATAAATTGAATTGCTTAAGGTTGTATTTCGTAACTGATAAACACCATTAAGACTGTTAAAGATGCGTTAAATTCTACCAATAAAAACAACTTAATTACGTTTTAAGGTTAATCTACTTAAGCGCTTTGTGTGTGCTTAGGACCAATGTTAAATATACGTATGCACCACAAGATACGGTTATGTTGCATTAAGCCAACCAATTTACGCCCTTTTAATTATCACCAATTAGGAACTTAATTAAGGCATGTTCATGCAGTGCTGCCAAGCGCTTATTGCATTAACTTTGTAATGAACTTCTGATTTGATATCGAGTTAAAGGTAAGGTTTATGCAGATGATGCTTATACAGTTCCGTAGAGATCGATCAGTATGTACAGCTCTCATGCAGACTATTTTATTGTTAAACTGTGTTGTAAAAAGTGACAGCTGGCCCTGGAAATAATCAGAATGTTTTTATTTATACAATCATTTTATTAGAAAACTTATATTCTTCATAGCAAAGCGACGAGAGTTGAGATATTCCACTGCATGAAATTGGCGGCGAAGCTGTTGATGATGATGTTGCCCATGTTGTTGATGCTGCTGATGATGGCGATGATTGGTGTTAGATTTGATGCCTGTTCTTTTACGATGATGGTAAAGCGGATTGTGATGTGTGTACTAGTAATCATGATATTGCGAGTCTCGTTCTGGGAAATGTGTTATGCATATGCTTCAAGTGTCGTCCAAGATTAGACTGTGAAGGCCGCAATCATGGAGGACACTTTTTGCTTTTATGGAAATTTTCATTAAATGAAAGTCTCTTCTAAAAGAAAATCCAGTCTGGGCGAAAAGTATCATCTCCTACTGTGGATTGTACAGGCTAACCTAGGACAATACTTACGTACAAATATTAAGACCCGCTTTCCCAGAACGTGGCTCATATGGTAAAGCTACTTAATATGTTAATATCTTTCTCTGACCAACAACTAAGACGTTATTCTTAACAAGCTACCAGACATTCTTATACCTTTCACAGACGGGAGTGTTGATGAGAATATAATAGAAGTTATTCGGTAGAATAAACAAGAACGGCTGTACATGATGAATTACCGAGCAATATTGATTTTATATTACTTACCTTAGTACTTCTGCCAATAATATGTTTCTTTTGTGTTTGGAACAAAGAATTAGATTCATGTTGCACATATTAAGATTTGATGAAAATTAATGATGGGTACACTAATAATCTAAAGTTATGTTATGTGTAACAGAAAGATATTGTTTCTCAAATTGGACATTGCAATATGTTCGCAAAAATTAAGATCGAGTGAACAAGTACGAACAGTAATTTAGACATAATCATATCGCAAATACATTTACATCAGTTATATGTTTACAATGCGCCTTAGCATTGGTTTACTAAACAAAATACATCCGTGAGATATATGCATTCCCACATTGTTTAATTTGCATATGTTAGGTTAACAATTAAATTCAAAAAATAAATGCGCATGCACTTATAGTCGCCAACTTTGTCAAACGCAGTTTAGGCAATGTCACAGTGGCAGAGATATTACAGATAAGAAAATTATGCATTAACTGATACCCAACGTATGGCATGTGTTTAATCTCTCTGTGTTCTTTGTCTACCCCTCCCTTCCTCCCTCTGCCCGACATTCCGAAGTTGGTCACGTTAACCCATCCTGAAAAATTGCCACCCTTGATCCGCTTAACAGGCCGTTATGTGTGTTTATGCTGTAATACCGGATTAAGTCGGTGTAACTTATTTATCACTCGGGCAAATGTTATGTATCGTTAAAGGCCCTATAAAGGTGACGATTCGTAATTATTTACCGATTAAAAAAACACATATTTTATTTATAAAGGTTATCATAAACCAATATATATATGCTATTGGACATAACCAGAAAAAATGAGCAATACAATTTGTTCTGAGCTCAAAATACAGTGTCCTCCAAGTTAATTGTGTTTACAAACAATCAGTATATTTACATCTCTGTTTACTCGGGAAAGTGAAAGTAAAAGTGACTCAGGTCACCAAAAATATATCGTTGATTTCCAACGTTTTCCGGTATCACTTACAAAGTAGGTCTCTTCTAAATGGTTAAAACGCTTGTAGTGATCTAATAAGTTACCTTCTTCTGATAACAAGTTGTTTAAAATAGAATTAAAATTGATTTTCTTTCGGCTATTTTTAGCATACGTCATCGCTTTGAGGCTACACTCGACGTTAGTTGCAAAGTTGTAAACATTTCTTCCAATTATGAAACGGGTATATCTTCCATAATTCTTGACAACGTTGCACTTAAGCTGTGTTATTAGCATGTTTTATGCGAGAGTAACTGAAATCCGGTCAAAATTAGACCAGTTTATATGCATAATTATTGGATTTGTCACCTTTATAGGGCCTTTAAGATAAATGTTGGTTGACATTGCTTTTAAAATGTAGTCTCGATGTTGTTACTGATACGAATGTGTACACGAAGATGTCGCACTTACACAATAATAACATTTCGAACAACAGTCTTAGAAAATACATGTAGTTTATTTTCTACTGATACATTTGTTTTAAATACTTTATAATCAGTCTATGATAGAAATTATTGTGTGCTTTTGAACGGTTTAAAAGGACAACAGAACCTCAAACTTAGCCCAGAATTGTTACCGGTTACCAGTTACCAGTCCCATTAACTAGTCGGAATACGGGGAGCGTTGTTTTCTCGAATATATGTAAATACACTTATTAAAACAAACATCAATATTTGGAGATGTTTTTGTACAAAAACAGTTGCCATATCAATTCACGTAAAACCTGTAGCGCGGCATGTCATTCATAGAGCTTCCCGATAACAAGGAATATTTGTTTAACGACACGTACCTACAGAGTCCTACTTGTTAGAAGTAAATATGCGACTTACTGTTAAATATAGTATAAAGGTTCGCTGGAACAAACAACACTTCTTAACCACAAGAGTTTGTCATTTTTAAATACCGTGTAAAATGTTTCTGACTGATTCAGATGCACTTTATGGAATGCAATTAACAATTTTCTACGTTGAACCTTAATTTGTATTCGTGGTATAATATACAAAAAACGTAATGTGCATAATAAGCGATAACGTCCAAGGCCGATCTATGAATATTTCCATTTTGATCCGATACCGTCGCGTAGACATTACAACAATTGTTAAATGAACAACAAATCATACTGATAGTATGCGAACGTTAACAAAGCGTGTGTTAAATGAGCCGAAATACAGAAGTACACCGTAAAGTAAAGTTCCCGTTTACGACCACCCGACAAAGTTATTATCTTTATTGACTTTTATGACAATCTGTCTACAGCTAGATCTGTTGGCAGCAACAGCTTCGTATGTTAAAGTGATAATTGTAAGCAACATTTATCAACACTAGAACGTGTCATGTAAAGATAGAGAAATGACGGACCGACACTATCTGAGTGTTTTCCGCTGTGCATGATAATTTATCGCAAGTTTTATGGACGAAGGTACTCGACGAAAATTGTTCACACATGTTGCCATGTGTGTCGAATACTTAATGAATCAATGAGAACAAACACGAACGATGTGTCGTTAAATAGAAATGGTCTTATGCTCTTTCGATAACAGAAAATTCCGAAATCGTAACACAGCTGCCATGTTAAATTTTATGACAATCAAAATGAACACGGTTTCGTTTTTTAACTTTTTGTTTTGCATTTTAATTTAAAGGTATTGTGTACTAAATGTACCGTATTTGCAATAAAAAAAAAGAAATATTAATGCCCATGGGTATTGAAATTTGACATACAGATTGTAAGCGTTAGGGCTAACTTGATGATGTATGAACAATGAATGCGTTGATGAGAAGAACTACAAATAGAGTCACAAACCAAACACAAACTGAAATTTCTACTATAAAACGTACGTGGTATTATAACAAAAGGACCAAAGGCTTTAGGTCGCTCACATGAGCTTATACGTTTTAATCTCCTGATAGTTTGTTTGGATTTTAATTCGTCCTAAATAAAGAGCAATTATCCACATGTGCACGTTATTTACCTACAATTATGCATAACGGTTCCTCAAAACCTCTAGGACAATACGTCAAATAAAATCACTGACACCATAATTTTCTGTTGAACGTCATGTACTGTAAGAACAGTTCTTTATACACGTTAATACAGGACGTTCACTAAAATCATATCACATAGATTCAAATAAACAAACTAACGCTGCCTTACTTCTCAAATACACGAGTGTATGTGTCAGTCGTTTAATATTGTGTAAACTGTTCCTGACATTTCCAGAGACATACGAAACCGAGTGTCTAGATGAATTAATAGAAACTTGTTAACGAATGCCCTTCGAGACTTAACATATTGACAACATTTCTGTAGGGATTACTTCATTTCTGATGAGGATACGCACGCAGTAAAGCAAAATGAATATCTTTCCGAATGTATATGCATAGCGAACTTCAAGTGAATCTAGACCTCAGTTTGTATAGAAAATGATAACTTTCGAAGCATAATTATCGGTCAAAACAAGAATAATTCACATCAAGTGAAATCAATACAATGTTAAGTCGTAGATAACAATACATGTATCATCAAATATGAAAAGAGAAACAGAGTCTGTGTAATTTATTTTATATTGCCAAAAAATATAAGTAAAAGTAAAGTGTAAACTGATATTCACCTTTTTAACAGTTGTGCTTGAATTTGACTATTTTAATAAATATCTGATTGTCTAGTGTTAAGGTATCCTAGTAAACGCCAGTTCAGTTTATGTATTTCTTTGTCGAAAGCAACATAGCCAACAACAATTAGATGACGTAGGTCCTCTTAATTTTCAAAACTTAATAACATCACTGCAAGTTATGTTACAATCAAAATACATACTACAATCTTCGTCATTTAACATTCCAAGATTGCCATCCATAGCACACCGCTCTGGTAATAATGGTAAAGTGATCATGTAGCACGATGGTAAGTAAACTTAAATAACAGAATCCTCAATAATTCATGAAGATCTCATAATGCTTTTTCAAGCGTGTATCGCATTTAATTTACAGACAGAAGTACAACCCGTTTCTTAATAAACTTAAAAAAATTCGTAGTGTGTTTTTTTAACCATATTTTTAACTAATGGTACATTTTCAAGAACCTTTATATCGCTAGTATGTTTGTGACGTTATGAGTGTGAAAAAAGGGCTAGTCTACGCTTGTCGTATGGTTTATTCCTTTCTCTGGTATAGGCTATTGAATGGTATGTTCTATTCTTCATCCAAGTGGGCACACTAAGAGAAACATGCAACAGCAGGGCATCAACTATTTTGACCCGTTAATGTCACGTTACACAATAATTGCAAAATGAACAACAAATCATACTGACAACAATAAAACGTTTTCAAAGGAAGTGTTTAATTAACCGAAATAAAGACGCACTCAATAAAGCCAAGTACCTGTTCAAATTCACGGCCACCCTACAAAGTTATTTGCTTTATTAACTTTTGTAACACTCTAGCTACGACGAACTGTTTGAACCAACCACTTCGTGCCCTTAGGTGAACTTTGTTAACACCGTTTATCAACACTCGAGCATGCCATACAGAGATAGAGAAATGACTGAAAGACAATATTTTAACGTTTTCCGCTGAGTGTGATAATTGATAACAAGTTGTAGTGGACGAAGGTACTCGATGATAATTGTTCACACATGCTTCAATTTGTGTCTTATTCTTAAAGTATCTATTAGAACAAACAGAAACGAATTTTACCTGTCGGCAGATTATATTTTTAAAAATCTGTATAATTTCAGTGAGCAATTTATGGCTTTTTACATTTTAAATGTGTATGTTTTTGTAAATTCATTATTGTATCTTTAAAATATTGAAAAGATCAAACCTTTAGTTGGTCGAATCTTATTGGCTGATTATGTATAAAATGTACGGGGTTAGGATGAAAAATGCAAATTTAGCCATATTCGAACCACACAGTTAGAAACTTCGGTTTATTAGACTTACATGGTACCGTACAAACCATAGCAACCAGCTCAACATTTCTATACAATCAAGAAATGAATATATCACGAACTTGTTATTCTAGACCTATTCTTAAAAGTATGAGGAAACTACACCACGGATGACTGGCAGAAGCAAACATCTTAAAGCAGTCTTAAGCGTTAAGTTTCAATGCAAGGATCATAGAAATACTTGTCTTCCACCGTAACAAATTTGTGATATCACGACATTTGCCCATCGATCAGTATTGTGTTATATCTAAGGAATATATTGAGAAGCACAATATTATAGAGTTATATGGAATGGCGTTATAATTATTTTTTCATACAATGGCTTCATTTTGTATCTAGAATCGCGCTTTCGTGTGGCATATGTAAGCTTTTATTCAGTGGCATAAGCATACATATGTCGATTGGTAAGTAATTGGTAAGCTCAGTAATTGTGAGTGTACAGTTCATGCAGAAACGGGATTGGAAACATTTTAAAGTCGTTTGCTTAAAGATATATAATGACACGATTTATCGTAATTCATATAAGTATTATTGCTTAAATATGGTGTGTGTTTTTTTATTTTGAATACGTACCAACAACGAGCTGAGAGGAATTGATGTTCTAGTAAACACTTTTTATTTAATCAATCAAAATATACAAACTCACACTTTTGCAAAAATAACAAGTACATAAACAGAACAATACCGTTTAAGTATATTTTAAAAATGTATAGGTGATAAAGAATACAATTGCGTGATAATTATATTACTGACCTTTATACGTATTGTGGACGTTTCATGACTTCGATACCCTTATGTAGAAGAGTTAATATAGTAAATATCTAAACTTCAAAACGCTATACCATAGGTTACAAGACTTACCTACTATGCTCACAGATGAAACGCCGATGCTTCGCAAGTAGGATTGTTATGATATTCACTCAACGTAAGATAACTGGAATTGACAAATAACTACATACAATGCACATAATACACATGGATATTGTTGTGCACATTTAACTTTTGAAAGTCTACAAAGTAAACTCGTGTTATTAAATGAATAAAAACTTAGCATTTTATTTTTTTAAGAAATAACGTAAAAGATTGTACTGTTTTGTTTTTTTCAGGCTAGAATAACGACATTCTTATTAAGTCTTGTGCGATGATAAAATGTCACCAATTATCGCTAATGATCAAGTACACTGATTCGCAGTGTAAGACGTAAATAGCGTAGGGCTAATGTGCAACACCGTCAGGATCTCGTTATAGGTTTGTATTTTCTGGTTTTGGTTCAGATAGGTCAACTGAAGTAAAAGGCATAGATTTAAATTGTGACATGACATTTAAATGATATTTCCGAAAACAATGAGGTAAATGTTAGCAGTCTATTTGAATGTAAACAACATTTAGCTTCATCTTTAAGAATATAAAAATATACTTTCAATGATTTAATTCAAATTCTCCCATGTTCACCATTATCGCAATAGTTAAATCGGCGTCTCAACCTAAACTAAGCTTCATCTGGATATAATGTAGGGATACCTGCGTATAGAACATTATATTAATATTGTCTTTGTACTTAATACATCGAGCAAAAAGGAAGATGAAATCGACACATGCATCCATTGTGCAGATGCCAATCGGTTCTTTATCCCTCACCCCACACTTAGTTGTACTCCCATTGTATTAACCGTTCTAGCATTCAAACTTATGTGTAGATGCGTGTACATATATGGATAAAATTAAACACAAGTGAGTCTATGCCCAGGTCTAGCACCTGCATATTTTTCACCGTCCCTTGTTTACAATTACTGTTTATCGGCATTCACCTGGCAAAGATAGCGAGGTTTATTACCGGACATAATTGCAGCTAATTAATGATAATGATAAGGAATTATATTGTGCAGTTAGTCTGTCGAAGCTTTTCCGCGGAACAAGCGATATTAAGATGAAGAGCAATAAACCGAACTTACAGAGGATTTCGTTGTCGTTTCCGAGAAAGTTAATAAAACAAACCGCTTGATTGGTCATACATTACTGAGAAATTAACCATGTTGTCATTGAATTCTGATGAAATTCTGCCAACAAAGCGTTTCTAAGCTTAAAACTAACTTAAAAGAAAATCATATGTTAAAACTCAGAATTTTAATTTTAATTTTAAAATTTAGATTCTTAATTGCTTTATGTTCTTAAATCGAACTTAAGAATGTACAATTATCGATGTTTGAGTTGTTCGACTTTAATTACAAATGGAAATATAAGGTTTTTTACAATTTGCGCCCAATCAGAGAATTTGTGTTTGTACGTGTTATTTAATACGAACGCACATGGCATATATCGTGATTGTTTAACGTTATGCGAGAACTACATCGTGGCAGTTAAGTGTTTTATGAAAACATTCACATGTTAATTCTAGTTAACACCCGCGTGCAGAAATTACCATGTAAGAATTAAATTGCGATAACTTTGTTGTGAGCAAAGTTGGAATGTTAATCAATAATAAAAGCCAATGGTTTGCATCCAGAACAGAGAGGCAATGATACAAGTACGAAATAAAAGTTGCATTAAATGTGGATTTTCAATAAAGCGTCTATCGGTTAACGCCATAAAAGTCCGCCATTAAAGCAGAAATTCGTGTGACCAGCTAAAGATAAACACACGGGGCTTGGTTCACAATCTCATCAACGAAAACAGATTCGTTTTATGACGCACATTTTAAGCATTTTTACGACCTTTTATCCTAGCTGGTGATTGTAAAGATCAAAGGTCAATTTTGCAGCTCAAACACACAAAACCGTTGTAAATGCATGTTGGGCAGCACAATACCAATAATATCTTACATGTAATTCTGCAATGTATGCCTATGATGCAACATTACACACTGTGGGAACAAATATTCAAACAGTTCAAAATAAGCTACAAACAAATCTTTCGATTGTAAATGAATGGTGCCAAACTAATAACATGATTATTAATCCACTAAAAACTACTTGTATGGTATTAGGGTCGAAATGAAAAGTTAAAAAAATAACAAATCTAAAACTTAAAATTTCAGATACAATGATCAAAACTGCAAAGTGTCAAACACTTCTTGGCTTTTATATTGACAATACTCTATCTTGGAAACTACATATTGACAAAGTTTGTTAAAAAATGTCGTCTAGAATGTTTCTTCTGCAAAAAATAAAACCATATTTAACCCTTGAAATGCGTTAGCTCTTCTATAATGGTTATATCTGACCTATATCCAACTACGAATGCGTTACCTAGAGTTTAGCGGCCAACACTGAAATTAATAGAATAGTCAAAATACAAAAGCGTTGTGGTGCACATATTTTAAATAAAAAGTACAACACCAATTCAAGAACCCTATTTAAAGATCTAAAATGGTTGACTTTCGAACAGCGTAATCACTATTTCACGTCGGTAATTGTATTTAAAGTATTTCACAATTAAACCCCAACATACATACGTGACCTTTGGACGCCTTTACAAAATAAACACTTTAACTTGCGATTTTGCGAAAAGGGGGATTAAAAGCTTGTGCGAATACCCAAAACAAACTATTTCAAACAATCGTTGGATTTTCTAGCACACACATTAAGCATTCGTTACCCCAATATTTACGTCAAACAAACAATTTATTGACATTTAAGAAAAAAATAAAAGCTTAACTTTCTACCACCCTTTATGAAATAAACTGAAGATGCTTTATGTTTTGTAAATGTTAGTTTAATGTTTGAATACTGTTCTTGCATTAATGGTAATTGTAGTTTTATGTCTGTCATTTGTTATGATTATTTATGTTTTGTTCTTATAGCTTAAGTTAAAATATGAAGTTTTTGTTGTAAATTGTATTTTATTTGAAGACCTTGTTGAAAATAAGAAATGTATTATATAAATTGCATATTATGTAATTTCATCTGATGTATTTCTTCACAAGTCTATCTTCTCCTATTAAAGATTTTATTATTATTATTATTATTATTATTATTATTATTATTATTATTATTATTATTATTATTATTATTATTATTGAGGTGAAACATCAAACCTTCAAATTCACACTCTAAAGTTACAGCTCATCGGTTGTCACTTCTTAATGACGTGACATGAGTTTTTTCTTTATTCAATATAAAGCTCAATTGTTGGAGTATGTTCATAATAGCTTTATTGCTGAATGTCTTAACCAAACGTTACAATGCAGCGACATGCGTTAAACGTTTACGATAAGCACTTAACGATCGAACACTTAGCGGCAAATATGAGCCGATGTAGTACTGAGATCCATTAACACAACGTTGGTTATTATGTTTGTACATACGGGAACTCTCGGTAAAATCGTTAATTAATGAATACACTATAGTAGCGATCGGTAGATTGTAGTTGCTAAACTAAGTAGTAATGCAATTGTTGGGACTAATCACTCAGTAATTAATTACGAAGTACGAATGTCGTGATCAGATACATGTGTTCACTGGTAGTGTTTGACTTTGAAAATCACAGCGACCCGATTGCAAAATAATGTAACACATTGTACTTCCAGGACAATATACGGGTAGTATTTATTCATTTAACATTAATGTAAGTTGTCATATGAATGTATGCACAAACAAAAAAGCTAGTCATCAGTGCTTTGATAATTTTATTAACAGTCATGTGTAATGCAATTTATGAACAATAATCCTGCAAGTATTCATCATCAGCTTCAATACTCAACCGTACTTACCGTTATATCGCTATCACACTTGTCCACATACAAATCCCAGTTTTCATAAAAACATGGCGGACACAGGGGTGACGTATGCCATTAACTTTCAATGGTTTCATAATGTCTATTTACTTATTTTTAGAATTAATGTCGCACAGTTCACGGTTATACTTTTTTCGGCTGTATATGTACGATCACTTTACAGCCGCTCTTGATTGCTTGAATCCATTGAAATGTAATTGAACAATTTACAAAAAGAACATTTTTACGTTTTTAAATACATGTATAATCACACACTTCGTTTGTAAGTCGTAACGTTTCTTTTTTAGATGAGCATTTTGCCGTGAATATGTGTAGTCATATCAAAGAGAAATATTGATGTTTATTGCTATAATTGTTTATAATTAGATCCAGTTAGTAGTTTGCGGATGATTCCTGAACAAGTCGATGGATTAATACGAACGCAAGAAGTTTTAAATACATAATGATTAAAAAAAAATAGTATTGTTTGAAAAAAATCGCACAATTATTATCATGCTTAAAGATGCCGAAAATTCTGTAAAAAGTTATAATATGCTACATATCATACCCAATATTAACATTATTTGTGTTGGTTTTAATATCAGCTAACATGGTCTGAAGCATAATCTTTTAATTACGTAGTCGCATGGAAAAACTACCAACTTTTTTATTCCGCGGTAAAAGATCTTCAAATTAAAACAAATCTTATTGATTATGACGAGAAAAAAGACGCATTGGTGAGAATGACCGCTCATCTGCTACTACCTTAAATCAATGACCATCAGTACTAACAAAAAACTGTCCATGTGCTCTTCTCAACTTGCAAACACAAACCCAACCTTCGTTTGCAAGTTAGACATTTATTAAAAACCACATGTGACAATCAACAGTTCACTAAACGGAATATTAATATCCAGAACTAAATCAACCATAAATAACATAATCCAGAATGTATAGTCACTACAAAGGCAATTGTACCCCCATTAGCGTATGTTACGGGGCCTCAGACGCATGGGTCAGGTGGTTTCAAATAGCCGCGCTGATTGGCAGTAAACGCAAATAAAATGATTAATTACATGATTGCATGCGATAGATACAAAAGCACAAATTCACATGCTGTTACGAGGTGTTTCTAGATCACAAGTACGAAGAAGAGGATAATGGCAACGCAGGACCGTAACTTGAAGCTAATCAGGTTAAATCATTAATGAAGCTCAATTTAATTGTGCTGAACGGTGTAAACGAAATAAAGAAACCCGCATAAACAATAGTTGTTTTTCAGTGTTTTCCTTTACCACTTATAATTTGTCAGCACATGTAGTTTTTTCACAACACTGAATGTCGTCACAAATATTGCATATACATCAGTCATTGTTTCCCATAGAACCAGACGAACAGTAATAAAACTCTTCTAGAGAATGCAGAAGTTGATATTAGAAAAAAAATCAGTGCCAGAAACAGACTTTACAAAGACTTAGGTGCAAGTTGTACTGAAGCAATCTCTCTAATAGTTATTCACCATTCAACAATAAGTCGTATATGTTCGAATTATATGTAATCCACTAATTGGACCCAATTAATACAAATGCAATTTAAAACACATCTAATAATGATAACTTTATGAAACTGTACTACCGCTACTTTGGAACCCGCTATGACTTTGGACACCTGTTTTTTTAACTGTTAACTGATAACGCGATAAACATGACAAGACCGTGTTGCCAACAGGTGGTTATAACAGCTAAACAGCTGTCAAAACGCCGGCTTATGTAACATCTTTAAGATGGCTTCTTGCATATCTGACTTCAAGACTGTTACATCAGACGTTATGTCTTCATCATCTACGATTCTTTTACGGGTATGAAGAGCCATGTTATGCATTGTCTTAGTTTAAGATGAATGCATTTGATTACAATTTTTTTTACTAGGCATATATTTATATCACTTCATACTGTGAATTTATATTATATTAAACAAACAAAACTTGCATAATACCTACTTTTGAAATGTTGCAGCATATGCAATTCGAGGACGCATTTATAATTTGTGTATTCTGTTAAAACACTTTAAGTAAAATAAACCAATTTATAATTAAACCTTTTAGTTGAAACGGATGTTGAAGATAATAATCAGATTGTTCAATATCATTTTTTGGCTCTTGCAATAAAAAGACATACTAAAACAATAAAACCATATCAGACGACACTACTGGTTGCCTAGTAAGTGCATTCTATTTTGATACACGATGCAGTGTGACTCCCATGGGAGACGTATTTTCATTTTTTTGTGCCGGCTGCAGTACAGACAATCTGCTGATTGGTATAACACTTTTTCGATGACTGACATTGAACGGTAGATTGTTGTGATAGATTGCAACATATAGTAATGTTAAACATAAGCATTCTGCAGTACAGTCTGGAACCAATTCCGACGCATTTGCCAGACGTAGATATTAAACAATATGTTCACGTTAAACAATACCGATACAATGACGGCAAAACATATTCAATCAAAACATATTTTTGCATATAATTATGGTTACCTTCAGTTAAATAAATACAAATGCATAGTAATAACTGTATTGTACTTCAATTTGATGACTTACAGAAACAAGCACCTTGTACATAACACTGAAATAAAGGCAGAATATGTTAAGAAACAAAAACATTATGTTGGCTCTCAACGGCTCCATGACAACTGTAACATAGTCAATCATATGCATGTATGAATAGTGTAATTGTAAGTTGATTTCTGAACAGAGTTCATCTGACGGTAAACTTAAATAAAATTGTATACTTTACAGTACATGTTATCGACCTTTCTCCCTCGTATTTGTTTCTTCGCTTTAAATAGTTCATTTTCCTATGTCGTTATAAAGGTCAATGTTTTTATATTATTAAAATTATATTTAAGTTTCATTTCATACATTAATGTTGGCGCCTAAAAGCTGTGAACGATCTGTTAAAATCAAATGCACAGTATTTCAATGTAAATGTAAGTGTATACTACTTAAATGCTATAACTCTTCAACACATAAAATGAATACCGGTACGTATACAGAACTTGAATAATACATTTACAATTATTATTTACTTACACTGGCTTTTAAATGGTCAATGAATATATTATAGTGTGTTCCGCCTGATCATGTTCTCCATAGTAATTCCCTGGATGCTCGCCACTTTACTCTTTTTGCACTAACATATATATATATATATACATGTTATCTGCGTCTCTGAATAAGTAAATGCTTCTGAGACACTCGATATCTACTGCTTAGAACTGATCATTTTTTCCATATTAATTCCTGGGAGCCTAGTGTCGTTCGCCTTTTTTGCACTGATATATTATAGTTAATGCTTCTTAAACCCTCTATGTTCACTGTGATTAGCTTTTCATTCACACACTCAAATTACCTTGGTCACCGTGGTGGTATACATATTTATAAGTGACTTCTGTCACACAGCTTAGGCAACGCATGAATTATGTTCTTCTATTCGCTTAACGCATAAAAAAGATTGTAATTTAATCGCTCGCTAGCCAATATTTACTAAGATTACCGTTCATCTTATTACTTTGAAATGCATGCTCAATGAAGAGAAGAGTCTTGATATCAACACAATTATACAACACATTATCTTTGTATTGTACCATTTCAGCAATCAATAAGAAATTGCAATTTTAGGTGTGTAGTAATAAAGGCTTTTAATTACATTGTTATCATATAATCGTTTACATTTAATTTTCATATTTCACTAAACGTTGTCCTGTACAGACACACGTAAGTGTATTAATTCAGTACTGTGACACTGCACTTGGACAAATACGCGTATTTTGTCACGGTTGTCATCTGATAAAAAAATAATTGTCCTAACTTGTAACATGAGAGCACAAATGCAGTCAACTTCATGTGACCGCTTTGAAGAAGAGGCGGTTGTGGCGTTGGTGGACGTAATGTCCACGTAATGTCCACAACACCTGGTCGCATTAAGACGAATGTTAAATAACTGTGCGGTCCGCACAGGCTAATCGGAGACAATATTTTTCGCTTTCATGGAATCTTTCGTTCAGCTGAAGTTTTTAATACATAAATACCCAGTCTAGGCGTACATTCGTCCCTGATTAGCCTGTACGGACTGCACAGGCTAACTTAAGACGAATATTTACGCACATGCATTAAGCCCCGTTTTCCCAGAGCGCGGCTCATGTGTATGTTGTGTTTAATTAATGCAGACTTGCAGCATTCTTGTTCTTCATCTTAACAATGCATCCAAAAACTAATCTTTTAATCTTCACTTCGGACTGCATTATTTGTATATTATTAATATTATAACTGGTGCTCCATTTGTATTTTTTTTTTAGTTTTAGAAACGGAAATTATATAATCGAAGTGATTAACTTTAAAACGTGAGAATACTACATGTGTACAAAATAAAGTTAAATATAGAACGAAATTGATGTGTTCACCATTTCTTTTTCTTTTTTTCTTTTTTGTAAAAAAGCATTTTCAATGTTTTAGCTTGTTTTCGAGTAATACCGTGTGAATTTCTTAAAAAAAAATATATAAATATGTTTATGAATCGATGCAATAATTTACACATAAATGATATATATAGTCTGGTGAACAAATATTTAAATGTTACTAATGGATATCTGTCGTATTTTCAGATAGCCATATTGTTTATAGATTCTATTAGAGTGTACTGCTTTTCAATAAGCCAACAGTCGACATTTATCTTACTTAGCAAAGGGTCTGTAGAGGTTACTCTGCTGGTTTACCACTGGACTCACCCAAAAACAAACATTGATTCAAGGGAGATTCCATAAATTGAATTGTTTATGGTTGTATTTCGTATATGATAAACAGCCTTAAGACTGCTCAATATGCGTTTAATTCAACCCATAAAAAAAACAAGTTTATTACGTTCTAAGTTAAATCTACAAAAGCGCTTATGTGTCGGCTTAGGACTTATGTTCAATATACTAATGCACCACAAGATACGATAATATTGCATTAAGCCAACCACTTCATGCCCTTTCAATTATCACCAATTAGGAACTTAATTAAGACAGGTTGATGCAGTGCTGTCAAAAAATAATTGCATTAACTTTGCAATAAATTTCGCATTTGAAAGATTTAAAGGTCATGTTTATGCAGACGCTACACAGACAGTTTCGCAGAGATCGATCAGTATTTTAAGTTCTCATGCCGACTATTTCTTTGTTGAACTGTCTTGTAAAACGTGACAGCTGTGACTGGAACTAATCAGAATGTTATTATATTCACAATCAGTTTATTAGCGAAGTCATATACTTCATAGCAAAGCGACGAGAGTTGAGATATACCACTGAATACCATTGGTGGCGAAGCTGTTGATGCCGATGTTGCCCATGTTGTTGATGCTACTGATGATGACGATGATGATTATGGTGGGTGGGTTTTTTTATGGATGAAGCATGGATTGGTGTTAGATTTGATGCATGTTCTTTTACGATGATTTCAAAGCTGATTGCGATGTTTTCACTCATAATTATGATATTGTGAGTCTCGTTCTGGGAAATTGTGAATGCATATGCGTCAAGTGTCGTCCCAGATAAGCATGTGCTGTTCGCAATGAGGCACGACACTTTTCGCTTTGATGGAATGTTTCGTTGAATGAAAGTCTCTTTAAAAAAAATCAGACCAGGGGAAAAGTATCGTCCCTGATTAGCCTGTACGGAATGCAAAAGCTAACCTGTGACGATACTTTACGCACAACATTAACACCCGTTTTCCCAGAACGCGGCTCCAATGGTAACGATACGTATGTTAATATCTTTCTCTGACCAACAACAAAGGCGTTATTCTTGACAAGCTACCAGACATTATAATACCTTTGACAGACAGTAGTGCTGATGTTAATATAATAGAAGTTGCCCGATAGAATGAAAAACAATGACTGTACATGATGGATTACCGAGCAATGTTGATTTTATATACCTGACATTAGTACTACTGCTTATAATATGTTTNTAAAAAAAAAAAAAAAAAAAAAAAAAATCGGCTCTGAGTCCAAGAATTTACTCAATAATGCATCAACCAGAGCAGAGAAACCTCCACGAGCGTATTGTGAGTCTCGTTCTGGGAAATTGTGAATGCATATGCGTCAAGTGTCGTCCCAGATAAGCCTGCGCTGTTCGCAATGAGGCACGACACTTTTCGCTTTAATGGAGTGTTTCGTTAAATGAAAGTCTCTTTAAAAAAATCAGACCAGGGGAAAAGTATCGTCCCTGATTAGCCTGTGCGTAATGCAAAAGCTAACCTGTGACTATACTTTACGCACAACATTAACACCCGTTTTCCCAGAACGCGGCTCCAATGGTAACGATACGTATGTTTATATCTTTCTCTGACCAACAACAAAGGCGTTATTCTTTACAAGCTACCAGACATTATAATACCTTTCACAGACAGAAAGGCTGATGTTAATATAATAGAAGTTGCCCGATAGAATGAACAAGAATGACTGTACATGATGGATTACCGAGCAATGTTGATTTTATATACCTGACATTAGTACTACTGCTTATAATATGTTTATTTTGTGTTTGGAACAAATAATTATATTCAAGTTGCACATAGTATGATATGATGAAAAATAATGATGCAATTAAAATAATATAAATATTAATTCCGGGAAGTATGACTTGATCTAACAGATTACTATTATATATGAATGCATTTATATCATGTATAGTATGGCATAAAATCCAGTCTAGGCAAAAAGTATCATCTCTGATTAGCATGTGTGGACCTCACAGGCTAACCTGTGGCGATACTTTACGCACAAACATTTCCCAGAACGTGGCTTTTATGGCAATGATACTTATGTACATATTTTCCTATGACCAACAACAAAGGCGTTATTCTTGACAAGCTACCAGACATTATAATACTTTTCACAGACAGGAGTGCTGATGTTAAAATAATAGAAGTAGCCCGATAGAATGAACAAGAATGTCGGTACATGATGGATTACCGAGCAATGTTGATTTTATATTCCTGACATTAGTACTACTGTTAATAATATGTTTATTTTGTGTTTGGAACAAATAATTAGATTCATGTTGCACATAGTATGATATGATGAAAATTAAGGCTGCAATTAAAATAATATAAATATTAATTCGGAGAAGTATGACTTGATCTAACAGATTAAACTATTATATATGAATGCATTTATATCATGTACAGTATGGCATAGTTTGCTGGACAAACAATCTTAATTCGTTTTGATTGGAAAGTACGAACAGGAATGTAGACATAATCATATCGCAAGTGCATTTCATCAGTTTCTATATTTACAATGCGCCTTAGAATTAGTTTTTTTTAAATAAGTAATGCATCCGTGAGATATATGTATTTGCACATTGTATAATTTGTATTTGTTAGGTAAACAATTAAATACAGAAAATAAATGTGTGCATGCACTTGGTGTTGCCAACGTTGTCAAATACTGTAAAGGCAATTTCACAGCGGCCGCGACTTTATAGATGAGAAAATGATGTATTAACTGAGAACCAACATATGCTTTGTGTTAAATCTCTCTATGTTCTGTGTATACCCCTCCCCCCTCCCCGTGCCCGACAATCCCAACTTGGTCACGTTAACCCATGCTGAAAAAATGGACACCCTTAATCTGCTTAACAGGCCGTAATGTGTTATATACGCTGAAGAATCGGATTTAGTCTCCGTCACTTATTTATCACTCGGTAAAATGTTATGCGCCGTTAAGACAGATGTTGACATAGCATTTTAAATGCTGTCTCGATGTTCGAATGTGTGCACATAGATGTACTGTAACATTTACAAACTAATAACATTACGAACAACAGTCTGAGGAAAAACATGAAGTTTCGTCTGCTACTGTTACATTGTTTCAAATACTATATTATCAATATATTATATAAATTAGTATGTGCTATAAGCTCGTTTAAAGTTACCGCCGAACCTAAAAATTAGCTCAGCATTAATCACATAACATACACGTGTAAAAAAAGAAAGTTTGATGCAAAATATCTATAAAAAAAAGGCAAGCGTTAACAGAGAATACAAGTGCCATCTGACTAGTCGGAAAACAGGGAGCGTTGTTTTCTCGAATGTAGATAAATGAAATTATTATAACAAGCAACAATATTTGAAAACAATATACACGAACAGTTGACATATCCATTCTTTTAAATCCCGTACCACGGTATGTCAAACCTAAAACGTCCCGTCTACAAGGAATATCTGTTCAACGATTCTACTGTATACTGAGTGCTACTTGTTAGAAGTAAATGTCGGACTGCCAATTAAAGATAGTATAAGAGCTCCATGAAACAAACATCACTTCTCAATCGCACGAGTGTTAGGGTCATTTGTTAACTACGTTGTAAAATGTTCCTGTAATGTTCGGATGCACTTTCGGTTATTAAGCTCAGCATATTCTTTGTTGAACCATAATTTGTAGTCGTAGTATGCTTTGTTAAACTTAACGTGCATAGTTAGCGATAAAGTCCACAGGCGAACTGTGAATATTTCTTTTTTTGGTCTGATACTGTCGCATAGAAGACCATTACGACAATTGTAAAATAAAAACAAATCATACTGATAAGAACGTTATCAAAGCATGTGTTTAATGACCCGAAATAAATAAGTTCCCAATAAAGCCAGGTACCCGTTTACGGCTAACCGACAAAGTTATAATCTTAATTGACTTTTGTGACAATCTGTCTACAGCGACATCCGTTGGCAGCAGCAGCTTGGTATAATAAAGTGATAATTGTTAGCATCATTTATCAACATTAGAACTTTGCATGAAAAGATCGAGAATTTTACGGACCGACACTATCTGAGTGTTTTCCGTTGGTCATGATATATCATCGCAAGTTTTATGGACGAAGGTACTCGACGAAAAGTATTCACACATGTTGCCATTTGTGTCGGATTCCCAATGTATCAGTGAGTAAAAAAACACAATCGAAGTGTCGTTAAATATATATTTTTTTAATGATATGTGGATAATAGAAAGTTCCGAGATCGTGACACATCTGCCAAATAAAATGCGCTAACAATCAAAATGAACACTGTTTTTTTATTGTTTATGTTATGCATTTTTATATTTTGAGTATCGGTGACGGTGAAAGTACGTTTCAGTTTGTGTTTTGTTTGTGACTTTATGTGTAGATCTTCTCATCAACGCATTTATTGTTCATACATCATCAACTTAGCCTTTTAAAACCTGTATGTCAAATTTCAAAACGCATGGGTAATTATTATTTCATTATTTGTTATTGCAAATAATACAATTCTTCTATAAATGTCGTACATATCATCATTAAATGTCAAGTGTCAGATTGTGTTGCAGCGCGGCGCTCCTTAACGAGTCAACGAAATGTCGAGGCGATTTATTTCTGTTGAAGACTAACCTAGTTCAAATCTAAAAATACGCTGCTTACACAGTCGACGGGACTTTCTTTCCACGCTCACAAATGAAACACCAATGTTATAAAACCCATTATTACGCCATTTGCATTACTTTGGAGAATCGGAAAGGACAAACAAATACATGCATATGTGCACACAGGAGTACTATTTTACGCGTATATCGCTTTCTGTATATGGGAAAACATGTACCAAATCAGTCAACTAATGGAAAATCCTTGTTTTATCGAACCGCTTAATAAAATACGTCCCTAATAGCTGTTAACATATTTTACATCCAATCATACATACATGACAATTCTAATCATGCACTTTCTAAGAAAATGAATGTACCTTATTCTTTGGAAAAACTACATAAATTCGTCGTAAAACCATGAGAAGAGAAAGAAGCGTCAATTAATTACCGAGGGCTTGATATAGGAACGATGTGTTCTAGATATATTTCCAACTCTAATACAACGTCGTTCCTGGGTCGAATAGCGCCATCCTTAACGTTAACATGTCACAAGATATCCCGAATGATGACCTTATACGGTATATTAGTTGACATGTCTGTCACGAACTGGGTACTTGTGTCTGCTTTAAAATTGACCGATTTCAGAAACTTCTAATGTTTTCAAGTCATTAAAAAAAATCAATTACTTTCGAATGCCATTTTTGAATAAGATGCGGTTAACGTAAGACCTGTTCTTTAACAACAACTATCAACTATGTTATTGTGACATATCGACGGTTGAAGTAAAAGGAACAATAAGGTTTAAAAGTAAAGTCAACATATTAAAATTTTGATACAGTTTTTATTAATAGTATGTTCTTCTTTCATGTTCAAAGTTGTTTGATTTGATACATTAGGTACGTGGCATGTATTCTTTAGCTCGATGCTTACAAGAACAAATAGTATACATGCAGGCGATCATCGCGACAAAAACATGTTTGTCATTTTGCTATAACGCATGCAGTTTCATATGCAAAGTCGATACACCTTAGCGCGAATTCAGGTTCTTAAATCAATACAATGGGTGGGTAGTTTGCATAGTATATTGAATTAACTTTATTTTCTCACTTGATGCTTTCCAGCCACGAGTTTCATTTCAGGTTCTTAACAAAGCTATGTCAATTATAAGCAAGTATATACCTATCGTTTAGTTACAGCCATGAAGCAAATATCAGTTATGATAACAAGTTGTTGTGGACGAAGGTACTCGATGATTATTGTCCGCACATGTTCCAAAATATGTATAATTCTTAAAGTATCTCTTAGAACAAATAGAAACTAAATGTCATAACATGGAATGTGTTTAATGCTCTATCTCTAGCAGAACGCATATGAGAATGTTTACCAGTCGGCAGATTATATATTAAAAAACATTCTGTATAATTGTAGTGAGCTGTTTATAACTTTTACATTTTAAATCTACTTTTTTTTTGTAAGTTCAGTACAGTACCGGTATATATACATTATTGAAAACATCAAACTTTTAGTTTGTAGAATATAAGTCCCTGATTATGTATAAGGATAAAAATTGCAAATTTCGAACCACACAGTTAGAAACTTATGTTATTAGACTTACATGGTACTGTAAAACCAGTTCAACCAGTTGAACATAACTATGCAATCAAGAAATGAAAATATAGCACACGCATGCTATTCTATACCTTTTCTTAAAAGTATACATGGTATAAGGAAACTACACCTTCTGACAATCATCTTAAAACAGTCTTAAGCGTTAAGTTTCAATGGAAGGGTCATATAAATTATTGTCTTCCACTGTAACAAGTTTGTGAGATCACGACATTTGCCCATGGATATGTATTGAGTTATATCTAAGGCATATATTAAGTAGCACAATATTATAGAGTTGGATGGAATGTCTTTATGATTATTTTTCAACTAATGAGAATACATGTTGTATCTAGATCGCGCGTTTGTGTGTCGTATGTAAGCATACATATGTCGAATGGTTTGTCGTCGGTTAGCTGAGTAATTGTGAGTGTACAATGCATGCAGATACAGGGTTGGAAACCTTTCAAAGTCGTTTGCTTATTATTTCAATATGGTGTTTTTTAATTTTGGAAACGTTCCAACAAAGAGCTGAGAGGAATTGATGTACTAGTAAAAACTATTTATTTTATCAATCAAAATATACAAACTCGCACACTTTTGAAACAATAACAAGTACATATACAGAACAATACCTTAAAAGTACATGCTCAAAATATATTGGTGATACATAAAAAAACTCGTTATAATTATATTACTGACCTTCATACTTTTTTGTGGACGTTTCATGATTTCTAGACATTTCACATGACCCGTTTTTACAAAACGATACAGCTTATCAAACGCTGAATGTTGGATTATGTGCGTAGACGTTTGCCAATGCTCCCCTTTTGTCAAGTGCGATAAGCATAGGTAACTATACACGTGTGTCCAAAGAGTTAAGACATTTGACATTATGTTACAGTCTTTCTGCAAATGGTCGCTAACATCATTATACCATTCAAAGTGTCAGATGTAATTGCATCGCACCGCATCTTAATGAGTGCACACATGTCAAGGCGATACACGTATGTAGAAGAATGAATACAGTATATATCTAAACTTCAACACGCTATATACATAGCTTACAAGACTTACCTACTATGCTCGAAGATGAAACGCTGATGCTTCGCAACTAGGATTATTACGTCATTACCTCACGTAAGATAACTGGAATTGACAAATAACCACATACAATGCAAACAATACACATGGATATTGATGTACACTTTTAACATTTGAAAGTCTACACTACAANCTACAACCCCCCCCCCACCCAAAAAAAATAAAAATAAATAAACACAGGTCAACACAATCAGACGTTTGCATAAATAAGACCTGTTATTTATATTATCATTTTGCTCCACATAAAGCAGACACTCTCAAAATATAATGGGATGAACTATAAAGTTCGTTTTATCTAGGTTTAAGTATCATTGGGATACTCAAAAAAAAAACAATGAGAACGACTATCATAGTAAAATGACGTTAAAACGACTGATGTACTAACTATACACGAACCATGTTTTAAGCACGATACATAAATAACAAACCCTTTTTTTTAAAACTCGTAGTCATTTATGCAAATGCCAATCGGTTATTTATCCATCACCCTTAAACCTAATTTGAATCCCAGTTTCTTAATTAGGCTAACATTAAAACACATCTGGAAATACGTACTTTAAGATGAATGTCAATTACATAGGGATATTGAAGCACCATTGACATAAGTATCTTTAATAGTACGTTATTTGTTTTACAAACACAGACAATATTGCAATTAGAGCAATTACACATTGCAACAATACACAGTTACACGTATGTCCAGCAAAAATGAAATTAAGTTAAAAAGTTATTAAATGAATACAAACTTAGCAATCGGATGGACTTTTATTTTCCAGAAATAACGTAAAAGATTGCAATAGTTCCAGGCATGAATGATGCCAGTATAATTAATGTTTGGGCGACGATGAAATGTCACCAATTATCTCTTATGATCAAGTACACTGATTCGCCGTGTAAGACGTTGTAGTGCTTATGTGCAACACTATCTGGATCTTGTTATAGGTTTCAGTTTTCTGGTTTTATACCAAGCTATTCGAGATACGTTATCTGAATTTCACATCATAACTTCAAATTATGACATGCCATTTAAAGCATATTTCAAAAAACGGTGAGGTAAACGTAAGCAGTCTATTTAAATAAAAACAACATTCATCCTCACCTTACCACAAACGTCCATTGTGCAAATGTCAATCGGTACTTTATCCCTCACACCCACACTAAATTTGACTTCCGGTTTGTTTACCTATCGAGCATTCAAGCACACCTGCAAATACTTACTTTTAGATACGTGTAAATATATGGACGCATTAAAACACAAGTGATATCTATATAAGCTTATCTTTTTTGTAATTGTTTTTGTAAAACACGGACGATTTATCAATCAGCCTTTGCAAACAAATGAATCGTACACGTATTTGTTCGAAACAAATAGTTAAGTGGAAACGTTATAAAATCATCGCAATCGTAGTGTCGGGTGGACGTTTATTTGTCAGAAATAGCATCAAGATGTATTCCTTTGTTGTAATTCTGCAATCAAATGCCTTTTCATTAAGCAGCATAGTTCACCGAGTGCAGCCTTAAATAAATTCATATTCCATATCGCATGTTCAGGACTAGCATATGCATCTGTTACACCATTACATGTGTACAATTATTGTTTATTGGCATTCACCTTCAAAGATAGCGAAGGTTATTGCCGGACATAATTGCAGCTAATTAATGGAACTTGATAAGGAATTTTATTGCGGAGTGAGTCTGTCGAAGCTTTCTCGGGAAAGAGCGATATAACGTTTATAATGACGTGTAATTAACCGGACATACAGAGGATCTCTTGCTCGTTTCCAAGGCAGTAAACGTACTACGCGCTTGATTGGTCATACGTTATTAGGACCATCAATGTTGTCAAGGGATTCTGATGAGAATGCTGCCTACCAAGCCTTTTTCTAGCTTAAAGCAAACTAAAAAGGAATCATAAGTATGAAATCGGAATTTTCACTTTAATTTCAAAATTTAGATTGTTCATTGCTTAAGGTACTAAAAACGAACTAAAGAATATAGAATTATCAATGGTTGAGTTGTTCGACTTAATTGCAAATGGAAAGATACAAAACTTTAAAATGAGCGCGTAATCAGATTTGATTTTGTATCTGCTATTTAATACGAACGCACGTAGCATATATCGTGATTGTTTAACATTATACGAGAACACCATCGTGGCAATTAAGTGTTTAATGAGAACATGCACATGATTACGCAAGTTTACACCGATGTGAAGAAATTATCTTACAAGAATATAATGAAGATATTGCGATAACGTTGTTGTGAGAAAAATTGGGATGTCAATCAATAATAAAAAGTAGTGGTTTATATCCAGAACATGGTGGCTATGAAACACGCAGGAAATAAAATTTGCTTTATGTGGATTCTCAATAAAGCGTCGATGGGTTTACGCCATTAAAGTCCGTCAGATAAACACACGGGGGCTAGGTTCACAATATCGTCAACGAAAGCAGATGCAATTTATGAAGCACATTAAAAGCATTCTTAAGACCTTTTATACATTGCATTGATTGTAAAGATCAAAGGTCAACTTTTCACAAAGGTTTTCATGCGACACATTTTAGCTCAAACGCAAATCCAATGGAATGCGTATGCAAAACGCATCTGGAAAAATGAGAAATTTACATTTTTAATTATATATCAATCATCGTCCTGATCAATCTAGGTGTAATATTGTAGCATGAAGTTATCAAGAAAAAAATATAGGCTATAAATTATAAATACGAATGATAAAGTTAACATGTTTACGTCTGAAAAGTCAATTATTTTATAAAAATAGGTACTTGCTATGCCGGTTATGATGATACAGTATTTGAAACTCCTTGCCAAATAAGGTGAAATATCAAACCATCAAATACACAGGAAGCGGCCAACTACAACCTCTTCTTTGTGCAATATGAAGTTATATTGTTGGAGAACGTTCAAAACAACTGTATTTCTGTATGTCTACAACACACAGTTTAAATGCACCGACAATAAGGTAATGCAACTTATGATCAGGGACTGGACACGCTCACCGTTCTGATAAGGAACGAATGCATCATCAATGAATAATTCTATAAATATAATATTGAAGAAGAAAATATACATTGTCAAGTGCATACATTCAATACAATATGGTTATGTAAAATATTGGTAGGCTAATTAAATACGAATAGTGACGGTAAACGAAGTAACCTTTTAGAGTAGTTGTGTCAATATTAGTTTCACTAATACGAATGTCAGACATCAGTGCTCTAGCCGTTATATTTACACTCCTGTGTTCTGTAATTGTGAACAATTATCGTCGAAGTATTTTATTATTTAACTTATCGGTAACTCACTGTCACAGTTTTCCTCACACCAAACACCGTTTTCATATAGTTGACATTATTAAGATTTCAGAGTTTAGTTAATCTATCATTCATTCGTTGACTCAAATATATAAAGTTATTGATGTGTGAAAATCGTACAGTTTATTGCACCATTGACCACTTTACATTAATTGTCAAAAGATTAACCCATACCTTGAATTCCGATTGAAAATAAGGTTTAAAACGCCGTCATCGGAAACAAATCCATATTTCCGCTTCAAATCAAACATATCTGATATATCTAGCCCTCCTCAAGGTCAAACTATTTTTTTTTCATTGGTTAATTTAGTATCAGTAAATTGACATCCTAAGATACTGTGTAAGACTTTAAACGAATAGATTATATTGTATAATGTTTTTTGATAATGTGGAAATTAAACTGCAGATGTTTTATCACTTAAATGACATCATCGAATTTTTGAGAACGTTTTAAAATATAAATAATATTTTAAAAAAGGAACTTAGGTAAAGGGTAATAAATATCATCCAAAAGATTATATGACATACGTCAACGTATAGTTAAACTGATTTAAGCCGTGTAGGCTAATAAATGACGATGTCAAGTATTAAGTAATGTGTGGGAAAATCACTATACAAACACGGCGACTTTATAGGACAGTTATATATGGTTTTTGAGTCGAATGGGAAAAGAACACGACCTATATTCGAAAAATCCTAACGGAGTCCATGAACCCAAACGTAGTTTAAACATGTCGCACACAGGGGTTAAGTAACCAGTTATCTTGAGAGGTGTTCATCATGTCGTTTTACTTATTTTTATAGTAAATGTCAAACATTTCACGGCTATAATTTTCAGCTGTATATGTATAATATATTGTGTTGATTTACAGCCGCTCTTGATAGCTTGAATCCATTAACAAATACTTGAAAAGTTGACAAAAAGAACATATACATACGTGTGCAAACGTTTTTTAATATTATAACACACCATCGTTTGTTAGTGGTAATGTTTATTTTTATAATGAGCATTTCCGTGAAAATGTTTAGTCATATCAAAGAGAAATATGGATCTGTTTTGCTATTATTGTTGATTATCAGAACGGGTTAGTAGGTTGCGGATAATTCCTGACCAGTCGATTGATAAATACGAACGCAAGAAGTTTTAAATACCTAAAATATAATAGTAAATTGAAAAATGTCTTTTTATTGTTTGAATAAAAATCGAAAATGTATAATTATGTTTACAGATACCGATAAGACTGTTAAAAAGTTATAATTTGCTAAATATCTTTAAAAATATAATTATTATTCGTGGGTTTGTTAACAGGAGATCACAGTGGCTGAAGCATTATCTTTTAATTAGGGAATCGCATGGCAAAAATACCAATACCTATTCTATTCCGCGGTAAACGATCTTTTAATTAAATTAAAACAAATCGTATTGATTATGACGAGAAAAAAAGACGCATTGGTGAGAATGACCGCTCATCTGCTACTGCCTTAAATCAATGACCAAAAGTATTAAACTAAAAACTGTGCATGTGCTCTTCTCGACGTGCAAACACATAAACAACCTTCGTTTCCAAGATAGACATTTATTTAAAACCACATGTTACTATCAACAGTTCATCACGAAAAGGGATATTTATATATAGAACTAAAGCAACCATAAATCCAGAATCTATAGTCACTACAAAGGCCACGTTAACTTCATTAGTTTATTTTACGGGGCCTCCGAGGCATGGGTCAGGTGGTTTCACAGAGCCGCGCTGATTGGCATTAATGCAAATTAAATGATAAATTACATGATCGCATGCGATAAATACAAAAACAGAGATTACATTTGTACAGCAAACTTTATGTTTTCATCGTACGATTCTTTTACAGGAATGAAGAGCCATGCAATGCATTGTCTTAGTTTAAGATGAATGCATATGTTAACTAAACAGTTTACTAGGCAATACTGTGAAAGTTGTATTTTTAAAAAAACGTACGTTATATATGCACGTACTTATGAAATGTTGCAGCATATTATGCAATCCAAGGACGCATTTATAATCTTAGTATTTTGTTTAAAACCCTTTAGCTGACACACAGCAATTCATACTCAAACGCTAAGTTGAAACGAATGTTTGAGGAAAGAAATCAGAATTGTAAATATTATGATTGTGTTGGGTATTGCAATTCTAATGGCAGACAAACACTAACAATAAAACAATAGCAGACGACACTACTGGTTGCCTGGTAAGTGCATTCACTAAGCACTGTGACTACCATGGGGGGCGTCATTTCAATTCAACGCGCCGATCTGCAGTACAGGAAATTTGTTGATTTGCAAAATACGGTTTCAATGACTGAAATTTAACGGGGGATTGTTGTGATAAATGGCGCAACATATCATTTGTTAGAATTCAGCATATTGCAATACAAGCTACAGTCAATTTCGACGCATTTGCCAGACGCACGTATTAAACAATATATTCACGTTAAACAAACACGCGAAAATGTACGGTTTAACATATTTAATAAAAAATATGTTTCCTATTATATATGGTTACCTTCAGTTAAATTGATACAAATGTTTAATAATAACTGTATTGCACTTTAATTTGATGACTTAAAGAAACAAACACCTCGTATATGACACTGAAAAAAGGCAGAACATGCTAAGATACAACAACAGTATGTTGGATCGCATAAGCTTCATGACAACTTTTAAACAGCCAATTCTATGCATGTATTAATAGTGTGATTGTCAGTTGATTCTGACAGAATTCATCTGACGGCAAACATTTGTTAAAATAAAATGGTATACTTTCCCGTACATGTTATCGACCTTTCTCTCTCGTATTGTGTCTTCGCTTTATATAATTCATTTCCCTATGCCATAATAAATGTATGTGTTATCAACGTATCTATACTGTTAAAAGTTTATCTAAGTTACATTTCATACAGTTATGTTGGCGCCTAAAAGCTGTGACGAATCTGTTAAAATCAATGCATAGTATTTCCATGTAAATATTATTACTATTATTACATATTACTTAAATGACAGAACTCTTCAACACATAGAATGAGTACGTATAAAGAACTTGAATAAGACACTCACAATAATTATTTACTTACACTGGCTTTTAAATGGTTCATGAATACATCATAGTGTGTACCACCTGATCATGTTCTCCATATTTTTTTTTACTCTGTTTGCATACATACTTATGTAATGGTGCGCTCAGGCAAATTGAATCCGAAACAAAATTAATGCTTCTTAACCATTATATATGCACTGCTTAGTATTGATCATGTTCGATATTAATTCCTGGGAGGATAGTCTCGCTTGATTTTATTTTTTTGCACTTATATAAATAGTTAATGCTTCTTAAACCCTCTATGCCCTTAGTTATTCATTCACACACGAAAGGTTCATTTTTATTAAGGTAGCACGCGCATTTAATTGAAACCAACTAAGCGTGTAGCACTTCACCTTTTCATCGCGGCTGCTCAAATTACCTTGGTCAAAAAAAAAAAAAAAATNAAAAAAAATCCCTACCTACCGACCCTGTTTTTTTTTCCAAGGAGACCGGAAACGGACCTATTTTTTTTTTTGGCCTTGGTCACCGTGGTGGTATACAGATCTATTGGTGACTTCTGTCACACAGCTTAGGCCACACATAAATTATGTTCTTCTATTCGCGTTATGTTATTACTGTGAAATTCATGCTTAATCTACAGAACCGTTTTGATATCAACACATTAATACAAAACATACATAATTTTAGTGTCATTTCAATAATCAATATGAAATTTTAGTTTAGATATGTATTATTTAATGTTATTAACTACAGAGTTATCACATGATAGTTTCAATTCCATGTCCATATTTCACTTAACCGTGTTATGTACAAACACGAGTAACGTGAATTAATTCAGCACAATACGCGTATTGTGTCACGGTTGCCATCTGATAAAGAGATTTATTGTCCCAACCTGTAACATGAGAGTACAAAAGCAGTCAACTTCAGGTGACCGCTTTAAAGAAGGGGCGGTTGTGGCGATGGAAGACGTTATGGCCACAACACCTGGTCGCATTAAGAAGAACGTAAACTAACTGTGCGGTTCGCAAAGGGTAATCGGGGACGACATTTTTCTCTTTTATGGATTTTGTTTTATTCAATGAAGTATATCTAAACGAAAATCCAGTTAAGGCGTAAAGAGTCATCCCTGATTAGCCTGTACGGACTGCACAGGCTAATTTGGACGAAAATTTACACACATTCATTAAGCCCCGTTTTCCCAGAGCGCTGCTCATATATACGTTGTTTTTAAATCTTACACGGCACGTGCCGAATATCATATAAACAATGAAGACAATCGTTTATGGGTTATTCTGCAATAATTATGGGCGGAGCTTATACACTGAAAGCACGCGCTGTAACTAAACGAAACATGCCGATACATTATTTCACCAGCGTAATAATCCGGTATTTTATGAATGAAAGTCACGTGACAAAATACCACGCTATGAAAACAAATGCGTAAGGCGGAGATCTGATCGACAGAACAGCCGAAAGTAATTTTAATGGGTGGAACTTCACACAAAATAGTACACAAGAAAAATAAGATACATTGTATAAATCTTTAGCTAAAACCGTGTTATAATCAAAATAATTCGTGTACGTTATAATTTGTTGTCAAATAACCCACGGCCGGAAGTTTAGATGCGTAGGGATTAAATCACGAGTGCGAAGCACGAATGATTTCTTAATTAATGTAGCATTTTTATTCTTTCTCATAGCAATTTATCCAAAAATGTATCCTATAAGCTTCACTTTGGGCTACATTATTTGTATATAATTATTATTATAACTGATGCTTTTTTTTTCAAACGGAAATTATAAAACCAAAGTGATTAATTGTAAAATGTGAAGATAATGCATGTGTATAAAATACAGTAAACTTAAAGAACACAATTTCTTTTTATTTGTAAAAAAAGCGTGTTCAATGTTAACGCTCGTTTTCGAGTCATACCGTGTACATTTCATAACAAATCATAAACATGTTTATAATTCAATGCAATGATTTACATATTAATGATAAAAAGTCTGGTAAACATATTTTAATTTTACTAATGGATATCTTTCGTTTATACACACAGCCATATTGTTTATAGATTCTATTAAGAGTGCACTAATTTTCAATAAGCCGGCAGTCGACATGTATCTTATTTAGCAGGGGGGCTGTAGTGGAAACTCTGCTGGCTTACCACTGGGCTCACCCAAAGCAAACATTGATTCCATGGCGATTCCATAAATTGAATTGCTTAAGGTTGTATTTCGTTACTGATAAACAGCATTAAAACTGCTAAAGATGCGTTTAATTCTACCCATAAAAACAACTTAACTACGTTTTAGGTAAACTACTAAAGCGCTTTGTGCGTGCTTAGGACCAATGTTCAATATACGTACATGTATGCACCACAAGATACGGTTAGGTTGCATTAAGCCAACCAATTTACCCCCATTCAATTATCACCAATTGGAAACTTAATTAAGACAGGTTCATGCAGTGCTGTCAAGCGCGTATTGCATTAACATTGTAATGAACTTCTGATTTGAAATCGAGTTAAAGGTAAGGTTTATGCAGACGATGCAAATACAGTTCCGTAGAGATCGATAAGTATTTACAGCTCTCATGCAGACTATTTTATTGTTTTACTGTGTTGTAAAAAGTGACAGCTGGCCCTGGAATTAATCAGACGTTTATTATGTATACAATCATTTTATTAGATAATCATATACCTCATAGCAAAGCGACGAGAGTTGAGATATTCCACCGCATGAAATTGGTGGCGAAATTGTTGATGATGATGTTGCCCATATTGATGATGCTGCTGATGATGGCGATGATTTGAGTTTGATGCCTGTTCTTTTACGATGATGGTAAAGCGGATTGTGATGTTGGTACTAGTAATCATGATATTGCGAGGGTCGTTCTGGGAAATGTGTTATGCATATGCTTCAAGTGTCGTCCCAGATTAGCCTGTGAATTTCGTATTCAGGGAAGACACTCATCGCTTTTATGGCAATTTTCGTTAATTAAAAGTTTCCTCTAAAAGAAAATCCAGTCTAGGCGAAAACAATCATCTCCTACTGCGGACTGCACAGGCTAACCTGGGACAATACTTACGTACACATATTAAGATTCGTGTCCCCATAACGCAGATCCTATGGTAAATATACTCATGTTAATATCTCTCTCAAACCAACAATACAGACGATATTCTTGATAAGGTACAAGACATTATAATACCTTCCACAGACAGGTGTGTTGATGGGAATATAATAGAAGTGGCCCGGTAGAATAAACAAGAATGGCTGTACTTGATGAATTACCGAGCAATGTTGATTTTATATTTTTACTGACCTTAGTAATACTGCCAATAATATGTTTTTGTGGGTTTTGAACCAAGAATTGGATTCATGTTGCACATACATGTAGTATGATGTGATGAAATTTAATGAAGCAATTAACATAATATACATATTAAATCGGTTAAGTATGACTTGATCTAACAGATTAAAGTAGAATACATCGGCAGTAATATATTATTTATAGTATGGATCGGTTTGATCGATAAACAATCTAAATTCGTTTTGTTATTTTGTGTGTAACAGAAAGATAGTGTTGCTCAAATTGGAAATGGCAATATGTTCATAAAAATTAAGATCGAGTAAACAAGTACGAACAAGAATTTAGACATAATCATATCGCATATACATTTACATTCGTTTTTATATTTACAATGCCCCTTAGCATTGGTTTACTTTAAAAAGCAATGCATCCGTGAGATTTATGCATTTCCACATTGTTTATTTGTAAGGTAAACAATTTAATTCAGAAAATAAATGTACATGTCATTGGTGTTGCCAACGTTGTCGAAAGCTGTAAATGCAATGTTACAGTGGCCGTGATTTGACAGATCAAACAAATTTGTATTAACTGATCACCAACATATGCCATGTGCTAAATCTCTCTTTTTCTAACTCCCTCCTCCCACTGCCCGACATTCGCAAGTTGGTCACGTTAGCCTATGCTGAAATATGGACACCCTTGATCCGCTTACAGCCGTAATGTGTTATAAAAGGTGAATAACCGGATTTAGACTCCGTCAATCATTTATTATTCGGTGAAATGTTATGCGCCGTTAAACCAGATGTTGACACATCATTTTAAATGCAGTCTCGGTATGAGAATGTGTGCACGGAGATTTACTGTAACATTTACAAAATAATAACAGTACGAAAAACAGTCTGAATACATATAGTTTCGTTTGCTACTGATACATTGTTTCAAATACTATATTATCAATATATGGTAGAAATTAATATGTGCTATAAGCTCGTTTAAAGACAGCCGAACCTAAAAATTAGCGCATCATAAATCACCTAACATACCCGTATAAAAAAGAAAGTTTGATGCAAAATATCTAAAAAGTCAAGCGTTGCTAGAGAATACAAGTGACATTTGACTAGTCGGAAAACAGGGAGCGTTGTTTTCTCGAATGTAGATATATGAAATTATTATAACAAGCATCAATACTTGAAAACAAAATACATAAACAGTTGACATATCAATTCCTTTAAATCCCGTACCACAGTATGTCAAACATTAAACGTCCCGACAAAAAGAAACTTCTGTTCAACGGCACGTACCTTTACTGAGTGCTACTTGTTAGAAGTAAATGTCGGACTGCCAATTAAAGATAGTATAAGGGCTCCATGAAACAAACATCACTTCTCAATCGCACGAGTGTTAGGGTCATTGATTAACTACAGTGTGAAATGTTCCTGTATTGTTCGGATGCACTTTCGGTTATTAAGCTCAGCAAATTCTTTGTCGAACCCTAATTTGTAGTCGAAGTATGCTTTGTTAAACTTAACGTGCATAGTTAGCGATAAAGTCCACAGGCGAACTGTGAATATTTCTTTTTTTGATCAGATACTGTCGCATAGAAGACCATTACAACAATTGTAAAATGAACTACAAATCATACTGATAAGAACGTTATCAAAGCATGTGTTTAATTACCCGAAATAAATAAGTACCCAATAAAGCCAGGTACCCGTTTGCGGCCACCCGACAAAGTTATTATCTTAATTGACTTTTGTGACAATTTGTCTACAGCGACATCCGTTGGCAGCAGCAGCTTAGTATGTTACAGTGATAATTGTTAGCAACATTTATCAACACTAGAACTTGCCATGAAAAGATCGAGAAATGACGGACCGACACTATCTGAGTGTTTTCCGTTGTTCATGATAATTTATCGCACGTTTTATGGACAGAGGTACTCGACGAAAACTATTCACACATGTTGCCATGTTTGTCGGAATCCTTATGTATCATTGAGAACAAGCACAATGAAAGTGTCGTTAAAGTGAGACTGTAGGATTTTGTCAAATATTTATGAATTTATATAAAATGTGTTAAAAAAAGTATACAGATATTTCAATATAAATTAAAATAAAAGTAAAGAAGAACAAGTGTCGAAAAGTGCGAAATAAGCCAGATATTTAAATCTGAAATCGAAAATGGCTTCCAGCCTAATTTGCCAGCATATATATCATGCATGTGCAATGTGAATCTAAATTTAGTTTTAGCGCAGATTCGCAATCTCCATGCAGAGTTGTCGTTCCTTTCTTTCACATACAACCTCTGCCATCACAAGAAAATCCTACCAGATTCGGTAGGATGTTATTTTATTTTGTTTAAGTATTATTTTATAATAAGTAGTATAATTTTCTTTTATATTTTAAAAATATTGAATAAGTATAGGTTCATAATAAAAAAATAAATTACCTAAATTTAATAAGTAAAAATAACCTTTTAAAAATTTGAAAATACCCGTTGATACTGTCATTCTATACATAGATGACCCTTGTGTACACAATGTTGATACTGTAAGACACCACGTGGATCGGCTATCATAACGTGGTTGGTTATAACGGCAAGGATTTTAGATCAGTATCATATCATATGGTTCTTTTTTTCCCGGTTAAAATAAAAACTCTTTTGTTTTCACAAAGGAAACAATTCTCCGGCATTTTCTTCTTCAGCGTATACACATTGTTATCTATGCCGTTGATACTGTTAGACGACATTAAATATTGCATCACGTGGCTCGGCTATCATCACGTGGTTGGTTGTGACGGCAGGGATTTGATCCAGCTCTGCTGGTTCCAGTCAAATCTCTGCGCGGAGGTTGGCAGATTCGTTCATGCGACACAAAGATACATTTTTTTTCCTTACAAATACGAGTAAAAGTGTCGGCATCGGCTTTAACCAGCGCTAACTTGTCTTTGCTGCATTTTATGAAATTCGTCTTCAATGTATAATTTTTCTTGCATATTTTGTGTTATTGTAACATATATTTATCAATATATTACAATTTTACACATATAAAAATTTGACAAAATTGTACAGTCTCACTTTAAATAAAAATTATTTAATGATCTGTGGATAATACAAAGTTCCGAGACCGTGACACATCTGCCAGATTAAATGTGCTAACAATCAAAATGAACACTGTTTTTCTTTATTGTTAATGTTTTGCATTTTTATATTTTTTGGTAACGGTAACGGTGAAAATAAGTTTCAATTTCTGTTTTGTTTTTGCCTCTATGTGTAGTTCTTCTCATCAACGCATTTATTGTTTATACATCATCAAATTAGCCCTAAGGTTTAAAACCTGTATGTCAAATTTCAAAACGCATGGGTATTTATTATTTCATTATTTGTTATTGCAAAAAGTACAATATTTCTATAAATGTCGTTCATATCATCATTAAAGGTCAAGTGTCAGATTGTGTTGCAGCGCGGCGCTTCTTAACGAGTCTACGAAATGTCGAGGCGATTTATTTCTGTTGAAGACTAACCTAGTTCAGATCTTAAAATTCGCTGCTAACAAAGTCGACAAGTTTTTCTTTCCACGCTCACAAATAAAACACCAATGTTAAACAACCATTGTTACGCCATTTTCAGAACTTTGGAGAATCGGAAAGGACAAATAAATAAATGCAAATGTGCACAAAGGAATACTATTTAACGCGAATATCGCCTTCTGCATATGCGTAAACATGTACCAAATCAGTTGACTAATGGAAAATCCTTGCTTGTACATTTCTAGACATTTCTGCAAATGTCAATTGTATTTAAATTGCGTGTTTTATCCAACCGCTTAATAGAATACGTCCCTAATAGCTGTTAACATATTTTTTTACATCCAATCATACATACATGACAATTCTTATCATGCATTTTCTAAGAAAATGAATATACCTTATTCTTTGGAAAAACTACATATATTCGTCATAAACCCATGAGAAGAGAAAGATGAAACAATTAATTACCGAGGACTTGATATATGAACGATGTGTTCTAGATATATGTCCAACTGTAAGACAACGTCGTTCCTGGGTCGAATGGCGCCATACTTTTTTCGAGTCGGATAACGTTTAAACGCCACAAGATATCACTTATGATGAACTTATACCATGTATTTGTTGACATGTCTTAAAATAACGAACTGGATACTTGTGTCTGCTTTAAAATTGACCGATTTCAGAAACTTCTTTTGTTTTCAACTCATTCATTTCAATTACTTTCAAATGTCATTTTAAAAAAAGATGCGGTAAACGTAAGAAATGTGCTTTAACAACAACTATCAACTATGCTATTGTGTCGTATAAACGGTTTAAGTAAAAGGTACAATTAGGTTCAAAAGTAAAGTCAACATATTTTAATTTTGATACAGTTTTTATTAAAAGTATGTTCTTCTTTCATGTTCAAAGTTGTTTGATTTGATACATTCAGTACGTGACATTTATTCTATAGCTCGATGCTTATAAGAACAAATAGTAAACATGCAAGCGATCATCGTCCCAAAAAAAGATGTTTGTCATTTTGCTATAACACATGCAGTTTCAGGTGCAAGGTCGATACACCTAAGCGCGAATTTAGGTTCTTAAAGCCATACAATAGGTGAGTAGTTTGCTAAGTCTATTGAATTAACATTATTTTCTCACTTAATGCTTCCCAGCCACTAGTTTTATGTCAGGTTTTTAACTAAGCTATGTCAATTATAAGCAAGTATATACCTTTCGTTTAGTAACAGGCACGAATCAAACATCAGTTGATAAATGCATCTCAATGCAACGTGATTGTTTGGTTTATAACGTTTTTGCATTTATTTGTATTGAGCTTTATAAGTGTCCCATCTTGACTTTAAAAAAAAATCTATACGATCGTTCCAATAGTGTGGTCGCAGTATGATACAATCACACATCACGTGTTTGATGCTTTGTGCGCATCCAGTTTATATATACTGAATCCCTAAATGATGGTTTGGTATTTTGTTCGTGCAGGTGTGTCTCTACTGTTTTTAATGGATTTTTTCTATATCTTTCCTCAATCATCAAATAACATGGTGCATGTAACCCAGTTGTTTTGTGACAATGAATTATTACCGTCCCTATTGATTGGTTTTATTAAACAATCAAAGGTTCGGACTTTATAAAGCAATTCGTTTATTGAAGAACAATATCCACTTGCTTGTGAAATCCATATCAATCCACAAAAAGGAGGTATATTTTAGTAAGAACAATGTTTCCAGTAAGATATGGACTTTCTTGTTAACAGGTACATTCTTGTTTATTGGCGTTCACTTGTCAAAGAAAGCGCGCGTTATTACCAGGCATAATTGCAGCTAATTAATGATAANGGCGCCATACTTTTTTCGAGTCGGATAACGTTTAAACGCCACAAGATATCACTTATGATGAACTTATACCATGTATTTGTTGACATGTCTTAAAATAACGAACTGGATACTTGTGTCTGCTTTAAAATTGACCGATTTCAGAAACTTCTTTTGTTTTCAACTCATTCATTTCAATTACTTTCAAATGTCATTTTAAAAAAAGATGCGGTAAACGTAAGAAATGTGCTTTAACAACAACTATCAACTATGCTATTGTGTCGTATAAACGGTTTAAGTAAAAGGTACAATTAGGTTCAAAAGTAAAGTCAACATATTTTAATTTTGATACAGTTTTTATTAAAAGTATGTTCTTCTTTCATGTTCAAAGTTGTTTGATTTGATACATTCAGTACGTGACATTTATTCTATAGCTCGATGCTTATAAGAACAAATAGTAAACATGCAAGCAATCATCGTCCCAAAAAAGATGTTTGTCATTTTGCTAAAACGCATGCAGTTTCATGTGCAAAGTCGTTACACCTAAGCGCGAATTCAGGTTCATAAAGCCATACAATGGGTGGGTAGTTTGCTTAGTGTATTAAATTAACTTTTTTTTTCACTTAATGCTTCGCAGCCACAAGTTTTATTTCAGGTTCTTAACAAAACTATGCCAATTATAAGCTAGTATATACCTTTCGTTTAGTAACAGGCACGTATCAAACATCAGTTGATGAATGCATCTCAATGCAACGTGATTCTATACGATCGCTCCAATACTGTGGTCGCAGTATGATACAATGACACATCATGTTTTTGATGCTTTGTGAGCATACAGTTTATATATACTGAATCCGGAAATGATGGAATGGTATTTTGTTCGTGCAGGTGTCTCTCTACTGTTTTGAAAGGATTTTCTATGTCTTTCCTCAATCATCAAATAACATGGAGCATGTCACCCAGTTGTTTAGTGACAATGAATTATTACTGTCCCTATTGATTGGCTTTATTACAAAATTAAAGGTTCGGACTTTATAAATCAATTCGTTTATTGAAGAACAATTTGCACTTGCTTGTGAAATCCATATCAATCCACAAAAAGGAGGTATATTTTAGTAAGGACATCGTTCCAGTAAGATATGGACTTTCTTGTTTATAGGTAAATTCTTGTTTATTGGCGTTTACTTGTCAAAGCAGGTGTATATGGACTCCCAGAGCCGCCATAGCAAAAATTATCAAAGGCTCTGAGAGTCTGTTTATATGGACTACTTATTATACTGAGCTTGTTCATTTGCATATTTAACATGAACATCTAAACCGTTGCTAAATTTATAGGATTTTAAATACACACATTTTCAAATAAACTATTTTACACATTAAATGGCTAAATTACGCCAAGTGAGGTAAAATAAAAAATACCCCAAAAGTATTGGCTCTAAGATCAGTTTGTTGGTGTGAATGTTTTAAACCGTTGCTGAACGCCGCTAATTTTGTTTTAAAACATTTTATAGGCTTATGTATTATTTTATTTGAATTAAAAGAAAGGTGTTAAAAGTTGTCACTGTATAAGATGTTTGACTTCCTTTATGTACGAGAAGAAAAATCACCTTCATTTAAACGCTCGTAATGCGAGAACATGCGCATAGTAATGCCAGTTTACACCACTGGAAAAGACATTGCCCAGTGCGAATGAAATGCGATTACTTTGATTAGAGCAAATTATTAATAAGGAAACACTATTTATGATTTGTAGGAATGTCAGGATTGTAGTTGTAGATCTAGTTGTTATTAAATTTTAACGGTTTACGTTCGGTTTCTTTTTTGTAAGATGTTATAATACATTCCAAAAGTATGGTAAATTGCCGCTCTTATATGTTTTATGTTTCAGATGGCGTTAATTGTATTATCTTGTTTTGAACAGACCATTGATCAGCCGCCTTAAATAAAAGCATAACAGATTCTCACTAGAATAATCTCCAGATAATGTTTCTCGATTTTAATTTTTCCTACATTCCTACATTTAGATCATGTATGCACATCACAACGTTATAAAATAAAATCACAGACGCCATGGGTTTCTGTTAAACGTCATGTACATGTAGTGTAAGAATAGTTCCTTGTACAAGTTAATAGACGACATTCACTTAAAGCATTTCATATATGGTCCAGGAAACTCACCAACTCTGCCTTACTTCACACAAGCAAGAGTGTATGTGTCAGTCGTTTAATATTGTGTAAAATGTTCCTGACATTTCCAGAGACATACGAAACCGAGTGTCTAGATGAATTAATATAAACTTGTTAACGAATGCCCTTCGAGACATAGCATATAGACATCATTTATGTAGGGGTTACATTTCCGATGAAGATACGCACGCAGCAAAACTAAATGAATAACTTTCCGAATGTATATGCATAGCGAACTATTTTGAATCTACAACTCAGTTTTTATAGAAAATGAGAACATTGAAAGCATAATTATCGGTCAAAATAAAAGGTAGAATAAGAATAATTTACATCAAGTAAAATCAATACAATATAACGTCTTAGTTAACAATATCATCACATTGGGAAAAAGAAACCGATTCTGTGTTACTATTTTATATAGCAAACGAAAAGAAGTAAACGTAAAGTAGTAAACTGGTATTCAAAATCAAGTCTTTAATTTGATTATTTTAATAAAGAGATGATAATCTAGTTCAATAGTATCATACTAATCGCCATTTCAATGTAAATATTGCTAAGTCAGTATCAACATAGCAACAAAAACATGACACGAAGTTCGTATACTTATTCCCGCGTTATTTTCATAACTCAATCATATCACTTCATGTTATGCTACCACCAAAAAACCTAACTTTAATCTACGTCATTTTGCATTGCAAGATTGCCATATAGTGTACATAGTTCTGGTAATAATGGTAAAGTCATCATGCAACACGTAAACTAAAACTACAAAAGTCCTTCAAGAATTTAGAAGATCGCATAATGCCGCCTCATGCGTGTAAGCAGGAACAAACAACAATAATAGTTTGTGCAATTGCATTGAATTCGCCTACAGGAGTGCATACACCCGTGTTTACTTAACTTGATCAATCTTCGACTTGCATACTTTGAACCCTACTTTTAAGTAATGGTAAATTTCAAGAATCTTGACATTGATAGTATGTTTGGTGTGAACAAACGGCTAGTAAACGCTTGTCGTATGGTTTATTCCTTTTCTTTCCATGATATAGGCTATTGAATGGTATGTTCTATTCTTCAGCCAAGTGGGCACAATAAGTGAAACATTTAACAGGCGGTCATTAGCAATTTTGAACCGAAAATGTAACGAACACAATAATTGCAAAATGAACAACAAATCATATTGATAACATTATCAAAGGAAGTGTTTAATTAACCGAAAAAAAGACGAACCCAATAAAGTAAATACCCGTTAAAATTCACGGCCACCCGACAAGGTGTTCTGCTTTATTGACATTTGTGACACTCTAACTACGACGATCTGTTGGAACCAACCACTTCTTGCCCTTGATAATTGTTAACAACGTTTATCAACACTCGAGCATGCAATAAAGAGATAGCGAAATGACTGACCGACACTATTGTAACGTGTTCCGTTGTGTATGATAATTGATAAAAAGTTTGTTATGGACGAAGGTACTCGATGATAATTGTTCACATATGCTTAAAATTGTGTCTCATTCTTAAAGCATCTCTTAGAACAAACAGAAACATAATGCCATCACATGGAATTCGTTTCATGCTCTATCTCTAGCAGAACGCTACTAGAATGTTTATCAGTCGGTAGATCATATTAAAAAAATATATCTATAATTTCAGTGAGCAATTTATGGATTTTATATTCTAAATGTAAATTCATTATTGTATCTATAAAGTATTGAACTCATGAAACCTTTAGTTGGTTGAATCTAAGTGCCTGATTATGCATACAATGTTCGGGCTAAGGATGAAAATGGAAAACTTAGCCACATTCGAACCACACAATACGAAACGTATGTTATTAGACTTACATGGTACTGTAAAACCAGTTCAACCAGTTCAACATAACTATATAATCAATACATTAAAATATACCACAAGCATGTTATTCTAGACCTTTTCTTAAAAGTATAAGGAAACTACACCACTGATGATTGGCAGAAGCAATCATCTAAAAGCGGTCTTAGCGTTAAGTTTCAATTTAAGGGTCATAGAAATACTTGTCTTCCACTGTAACAAGTTTGTGAGATCACGGCATCTAGCCATTGAACAGTTTTGCATTATATCTAAAGCATATATTGTGTAGGAAAATATTATAGAGTTGAATTGAATGGTGTTAGAATTATTTGTTCATATCATGGCTAGAAGTCGTAAATAGAATCACGCGTTTAAGTGACATATGTAATATTTATTCAGTGGCATAAGCATACATATGTCGAATTGGTGTGTAGAAGGTATTGCCGAAAACGCTGTGCTGATACATTGTAAGCGCACGATACGCGCACATTCGGCTTTGGTAACTATTTAAACTCGATTGTTTAATGATACATTATAAGTAAATAACAAACATGTTCTGTTTTATTTTCGTTTGAGTAGCTACCAACACAGAGCTGAGAAAGATTGCTGTTCAAGTAAACACTTTATTTTATCAATCAAGATATATAAGCTAGCACACATTTGATATAATAACAAGTACATAATATTATACAGAACAATAACTTTAAATCATTTGCTCGGCATTTATAGGTGATAACCAATACAATGGCGTTTTACTTTTTTTACTGACCTCTATCCTTTGGGTGCACGTTCATTGATTTCTTGACAGTTCAATGGCCTATTTGTGCAAGACGATGCAGCTTATAAAACCTTGAATGTTGGATAAGACAACTCATCGGTACAATCGGTACAATCGAACAATGTAGAGGTATACAAATTCTCCATTTGTTTCACGCCCAATTAGTATAGGTACCCATACACGTACTGTGTGTCAGTTCCAAAGAGTTAAGACCTCTGAGATTATATGACAGACTTTCTGCAAATGGTTTCACATGTCATCATAACACCCTTAGTGTCAGATCGTGTTGTGTCGCGCCGCATCCTAACGAGTCCACAAATGCCAATGCGATTTACTTGTGTAGAAGATTTAATATGGTAAAGATCTAAACGTCAATCGCTATATGTCAAAGGCTTACAAGACTTGCCTTTCCACACTCGAAGAACACACGCTGATGATATACATCTAGGATTGTTCCTACATTCGCTCAATGTTAGAGAATTGGAATTTACAAACCCTATTTATAATGCACATCGATATGGTTATACATATTTAACTTTCAAAAGTCTGTACTACCCTCTCCTCCCTAAAACACAACAAAACACGCGCACGCACACACTAACACACAAACACAAACAAACACAACAAGACAGCACAATCAGTCGTTTTTATAAAAAGGACCTGACATGTTTATGATCATTTTGCGCAATATAAAGCTAACACGCTTACAATCTTAAGATGTGAAGATAAATTGAATGATACAATTCGATTTCAGGTTAGTTTAAGAGTCACTGGAATACTCCGGAGAAACATCAATGGGAATTGTTAAAAAGATGTATGGACTATACATGAGACATGTTTTAAGCTTGATAAAAACAAAGCAAACCCTTTTTGTAAACTCGTGCACATTTGTGTAAATGCCAATCGGTTATTTATCCCTCATCCTTACGAATACTTTTAATGCAAGTTTCTTAAAAAAGCCAAGATTCAAACACATCTGAAAATGCGTATTTTTTAGATTGAATGTTAATAACATATTGATATTGAAACATCAGTGACATAATTAGGAGAATAGCTTACATGTTACGTTATTTGTTGTCAAACACATACAATAAAGCAATTTTATTTTTAATTTAATTAAAAAAATATTGATACATCCTGGGTTCGTAATCTACAAGCGAATGTAAACAAAACATTTGTGTATGTGCGCATGCGTATGTACGAGGGCCGTATATGGGGTCATTAAAGGGAAGTAATTTTCCATTGTACAAAAGTATTTACCGGACATTTATATAAATTGAGTATTTGGAAACAAATAAGAGTTTAAATAAAACGTTTCTTAATATTAACGTTTAAATGACGTAAATACATTAATGTGATGGTGCAATACGTCGTCTTCCGCCTGTGTTAAATAAAGTTATAATTTGTTTTCCAATATCAGTGTTAAAAGATCAATAAATAAACATGTTTATTTATAGGTCCCTGATCTAACAATACTATCCTTTTTCAAGGGAGAAAATCCAAACAGTGAATTTATAGTGTTAAATGGGATTTTTTTCTATTTCTTTGAAATATTTATAAGGTATTTTTTGCAAGCAATTCAGATATATGTATATATCAAATTGTGTCGAGTTTCATATAAAAAAACTATAATTTTAATCATGTATGTGTGTGTAAAACACATTAGATTCTGGTAAAATAAGGGAGTGTAAGACAGATAATTGAGAACTGCTCTATTGCAGTAGACGAACGAAAATATCAAGCACAATGTTCGGGTTTCAGTATGGGATTTCTTTTGAGCGTGCCCGTGCCATTTATATCCCCCGCAAGGAGGTCACATTACATTGCGACGAAATTTGTAAACATCGCAATCGTTTACTAAAAATATAAGCATTTTAACGAATTGCTGCGGTCAACTTCAAGAAAACAAGTGTCTGTAAGTATCTAACGAAGCAAATTGTGTTTCAGCGTTACAATATACGAAATAAATAGAACGTCCGGTAAATACTGCTGTCCGACAAATACTCGGTTTCCAGTATATCTTTTAGAGATACCAGCGTTAAGAACACAATATTGAAACTTATTGTGTGATTAAAACATCGAGATGAAAGCAATATAAAATCGACACAAACGTCCATTGTACAAATGCCAATCGGTTCTTTATCCCTCACACCCACATTTAATTTGACTCCGAGTTTATTTACCTATCGAGCATTCAAACACACCTACAAATGCTTAATTGTAGATACGTGTACGTATGTTAATATACACATTAAAACACAAGTGATATCTAGATGAGATGTGTAATAGTTAATTTGTCAAACACGGACGATGAAGCAATTATCATTTGCAAACAAATGAATCTCTTACACGTATTTGTTAGAAAAATGGAGTAAAGTGAAAACGTTTTCAAATCCTCGTTATCTTAGTAATGGGCGTTTATTGTCCAGAAATAACGTCACAGATGTATTCAGTTGTTGCAATTATACAATCAAATGCCTTTTCATAAAGCAGCATTGTTTCCAGAGTGAAGCCGTAAGTCAATTCCACATCGCCATGTCCAGAACCAGCACCTGCATCTTTCTCACCATTCCTTGTTTACAGCTATTGTTTATTGACATCCACCTGGAAAAGAAAGCGAGGGTTATAACCGGACATAATTGCAGCTTATTAATGATAATTGATACGAAATTGTATTGTGGAGTGAGCCTGTTGGAGCTTTTCCCGGGAAAGAGCGATATAACGAATATAATGAAGTGCAATTAACCGGACATACAGAGCATTTCTTGCTCGATTCTGAGGCACTAAACGTACAACGCGCTTTCATTGGTCAAACTGTGCAATGTACCATCAATTTGGTGAAGGGATTCTGATGAGAATGCTGCCTACAAAGCGTTCTTTGGCTTAAGCCAACTAAAAAGAAAATCAAATTTATTAACTCAGAATTTAGTATTAAGCGAGTTTTGTAGCTTAAAATCAACTTAAAAGACGATCATAGGTTTTAACCCAGAATGTCAATTTCAACTTCAGAATGTAGAATTTGTTTGAGTTGTTCGACTTTAATAACAAATAGAAAGATACAAAACTTTAATAATTTGCGCGTAATCAGAGAGGTTGATTGTGTATGTGTTATTTAATACGAACGCACATGGCATATATCGTGATTGTTTAACATTATACGAGAATACCATCGTGGCAATTAAGTGTTTTATGAGAACATGCACATGCTATTTCAAGTTTACACCGATGTGAAGAAATTATCTTACAATAATTAAATGAAGATATTGCGATAACGTTATTGTGAGCAAAATTTGAATGTTAATCAATAATAAAAAGTTGTGGTTTACATCCGGAACATGGTGGCTATGAAACACGCAGGAAATAAAAGTTGCATTAAACGTGGATTCTCAATAAAGCGTCAATGTGTTTACGCCATTAAGCTCCGTCATTAAAATAGAAATGCTTTTGACCGGCTAAAGATAAACACACGCGGGCTTGGTTCACAATATCATAAACGAAAATAGATGCATTTTATGAAGCACATTAAAAGCATTATTAAGACCTTTTATCCTTTGCATTGCTTGTAAAGATCAAAGGTCAACTTTTTACAAAGGTTTTTATGTGACACATTTTAGCTCAAACGCAAAACAACATGTTGAATGTATGTTTTAACAATAACAAGGGAATGCGTATGCAAAACGCATCTGGAAATATGAGAAAAAAATTAATTTTCAATCATATATTAATCATCGTCCTGATCAATCTAGGTGTGATATTGTAGCATTTAAATCTATAGGAATAATGAAACTCACGAAGAGTTATCAAGAAAATAATCAAGGCTATAAATAATTATAAATACGAATAATGAAATTTACATGTTGACGCCTGAATTAGAGTAGTGTTTCATGTGTTGTCAAAATATTAACCCATACCTTGAATCCCGATTTAAAATAAGGTTTAAAACGCCGTCACCGGAAACAAATCAACATTTCCGCTTCATATTAAACGTATCTGATATAATTTTATCTAGCCCTCCTCAAGGTCAAACTATTGGTTTTTCATTGGAATATTTAGTATCAGTAAATTGAGATCATAAGATACTATGTACGACTTTAAACGAATAGATTATATTGTATAATGTTTTTTGCTTATGTGGAAATTAAATGGCAGATGTTTTATCACTTAAATGACATCATCGAATTGTTGGGAACGTTTTAAAATATAAATTATATTTTGAAATTGGAACTAAGGTAATGGGTAATAAATCTCAACCAAAAGATAATATGACATCCGTCAACGTATAGTTAAATTGATTAAGACCTTTTAAGCTAATAAATGACGATGTCAAGTATTGAGTAATGTGTGGGAAAATCAATATACAAACACGGCGACTTTATAGGACAGTTATATATGTTTTTTCAGTCGAATGGAAAAAGAACACGACCCATAGCCGAAAAATCCTAACGCAGTCCATGAACCCGAACGTAGTTTAAACATGTCGAACACAGGGGTGAAGTAACAAGTTATCTTGAGAGGTGTTCATCATGTCTTTTTACTTTTTTTTATAATAAAGGTCAAACATATCACGGCTACAATTTTCAGCTGTATATGTATAATATATAATGTTGATTTACAGCCGCTCTTGATAGCTTGAATCCAATGAAATATACTGAACAGGTTTACAAAAAGTACATATATACGTGTGCAAACGTTTTTTAATATCATAACATCATCGTTTGTTAGTGGTAATGTTTTTTTTGTAAATGAGCATTTCCGTGAAAATGTTTAGTCATATCAAAGAGAAATATGGATTTGTATTGCTATTATTGTTGATTATCAAAACGGGTTAGTAGGTTGCGGATAATTCCTGAACAGTCGATGGATAAATACGAACGCAAGAAGTTTTAAATACCTAAAATATAATAGTAAATTGAAAAATTTCTTGTTATTGTTTGAATAAAAATCGCACAATTATTACTATGCTTACAGATGCCGATAAAACTGTTAAAACGTTATAATTTGATAAATATCCTAACAAATAGTATCATTATTTGTGGAGTCTGTTAATAGGAGATCACAGAAGCTAGAGCATAATCTTTTAATTGGGGGTCGCATGGCAAAAATACCAATACCTTTTATTCCTCCTTAAAAGATCTTCAAATTAAATTTAAAAAAATCTTATTGACTACGATGAGAAAAAAAGACGCATTGATGAGAATGACCGCTCATCTGCTTATACATTAAATCAATGACCATAGTAATAAACTAAAAACTGTTCATGTGCTCTTCTCGACGTGCAACACATACACAACCTTCGTTTCCAAGATTGACATTTATTTAAAACCACATGTGACTATCATCTGTTCACTAACGATATATAAATATCCAAAACAAAATCAACCATACATAACATAATCCAGAATCTATAGTCACTACAAAGGATATTGGACCCTCATTAGTGAATTTTACGGGGCCTCCGAGGCATGGGTCAGGTGGTTTCACATAGCCGTGCTGATTGGCAGTAAAAGCCAATTAAATGATTAATTACATGTACATGATTGCATGCGATAGATACAAAAAGCACAGATTCACATGCCGTAACGAGGTGTTTCTAAATCACAAGTACGAAGTAAAGGATACTGGTAACGCAAGACCGTAACTTGAAGCTTATCAGTGTAAATCATTTATGAAGCTCAATTTATTGTGCTGAACGGTGTAAACGAAATAAAGAAACCCGCAAAAACAATAGTTGCTTTTCGTTTTTTTCCTATACCACTTATAATTTGTCAGCACATGTACTTTTTTCACAACACTGAATTTCGTCACAAATATTGCATATAAATCAGTCAGTGTTTCCCATAGAACCAGACGAACAGTAATAAAACTCTTCTAGAGAATGCAGAAGTTAAAATTAGAACAAAAATCAGTGCCAGAAACAAACTAAACAGATATTTAGGTGCAAGCTGTAGCTGAAGCAATCTCTTTTATAATTATTCACCATTCAACAATAAGTCGGATATATTCAAATTATATGTAATCCCCTAATTGGACCTAATTAACCCAAACGCAATTTGAAACACATCTGCTAATAATACCTTTATGTTACCGTAGTACCGCTACTGTGGAACCCGCTACGCCCTTTGCAACCTGGATTTTCTAACTGGTAACAATATCAACATGACAAGGCCGTGTTTCCAACAGGTGGTTGAAACAACTTAACAGCTGTCAGAATTCCCGCTATTGTAACATCTTTCATACGGCTTGTTGAATTTCTTACTTCAAGACCGTTACATCAAACGTTATGGCTTCATCATATATTATACTTGTATATGAATGACAAACCGTGTAAGCATTTTCTTAGTTTAAAATGAATGCATATGTTTACTTAATATTTTACTAGGCATTTATTTTACTTCAATTAAAACTGTGAAAGTTGTCTCTAAACAAAAAGGACATTACATGTAATAATGAAATGTAGCAGCAAATGCAATCCTGGGACGCATTTATAATCTTAGTATAGTGTTTTAAACACTTAAGTTGACACACAGCAATTAATTCTCAAATCGTTAAGTTGAAACGGATGTTTATGGAAAACAATCAGAATTGTAATTATTATCTGTTGGATATTGCAATTCTAAAGGAAGACACACACTAACAATAAAACCATGACAGATAACACTTTCCTAGTAAATGCATTTTATTTTGATACACGATGCAGTGTGACTCCCGCGGGAGACGTTATTTCATTTTAACGCGCCGGTCTGCAGTACAGGAGATCTGCTGATTGGTATTACACTTCTTGTATGACTGACATTCAACGTTAGATTTTTGTGATAAATGGCAACCTATCATTGTGTTAGAGATTAGAATACGACGTACTGTCTACACTCAATTTCGTATTATCCAGACGTACGTATTAAACAAAAAAAATATATTCACGTTAAACAATAACGATACAAGGTACGGTAAAACATATTTAATTAAAACATATTTTTGCAAGTAATTATGGTTACAAACAGTTAAATAAATACAAATGTGTAGTAATAACTTCAATTTAATGAATTACAGAAACAAATACCTTGTAAATAACACTGAAAAAGAGGCAGGATATGTTAAGAAACAACAACATGATGTTGGATCGCATAGGCTCGATGACAACTGTTACACAGTCAATCATATACATGTATGAATTGTGTGATTGTAAGTTGATTTCTTAACAGAGTTCATCTAACGAAAAACATATATAATTTTTATTATATACAAATAAAATTGTATACTTTCCCTTAAATGTTATCGACCTTCCTGTCCCGTATTTGTTTCTTCGCTTTAAATAATTCATTTTCTATGTCATAACACATGTGTGTATCAATATTTCTATACTATTAAACGTTTATTGAAGTTTCATTTCAAATAGTATTGTTGCCGCCTTAACGCTCTGAATGAAATGTTAAAATCAGTTCAAAGTTTTTCAATGTAAATATTAGTACATTTTCCTCAAATGATTATTCTTCAACGCATTGAATGAATATGTATGAAGAACTTGCATAAGACACTTAAAATAACTATAAACTTAGGCTGGCTTTTCAATGGTCAATGAATGAGTATTGTCACGGTTGCCATCTGATAAAGAGATGTATTGTCCCAACCTGTAACATGAGAGCACAAATGCAGTCAACTTCAGGTGAGCGCTTTAAAGAAAGGGGGTTGCGGCGGTGGTGGACGTTATGGCCTAAACACCTGATCGCATTAAGGAGAACGTAAAATAACTGTGCGTCCCGCACAGGGTAATCAGGGACGACATTTTTCGCTTTCATGTTTTTTTTCGTTTAAAGAAGTCTCTTATAAACGTCTGAGAATTGGAAAGGACAAAGAAATGCATGCACATGTGCACAAAGAAATAGTATTTGACACGTATATTGTATTTTGCATATGAGCAAAAATTTACAAATCCAGTCAAGTAATGAACAATCCTTGCTTGTACATTCGTAGACATTTCTGCAAATGTCAATTGTATGGAAATCATGTTGGTAATCAAACCGCTTGATAGTAAACTTCCCTTATAGCTGCTAACCTATTTTACATCAAATAATACGTGGCAATTCTTATCATGAACTCTGCAAGAACTACATTATATTCGTCGTAAAACCATAAGAAGAGAAAGACAATACAATTAATGACCGAGGGTATGATATAAGAACGATGTGTTCTCGATATATGTCAAACTCTAAGACAAACGAACTTTGTGGGTCAAATTACGCAATCCTTTTTTAGCGTCGGATAACGTTAAAATGTGACAAGATGATGAACTTATACAGTGCATTAGTTGACATGTCTGGAAGTCACGATCTGGGTATTTGTGTCTGCTTTGAAATTAACAGATTTAAGAAGCGTCTCATGTTTTCTAGTCATTAATTTCAATGACCTTCACATTTCAATTTAAAATTAGATTCGGTAAACTTAAGAACTGTGCATTAAACAACAAATATCCTTAATGCCAGTATATTTGATCTATTTTTTTAAACAGATAAAGCGTTGATGCATTAAAAACTTTAATGAAAGTTCAGAAGAAGTTTTAGAAAAAAATAAACGAAAGAAACGTGTTATTCAATATAATTTTGTTTTCTGCTGTACAGCGGGAAACTCCGTTATATCCTTAAGACATTGGATTTTAAATTCACTATACGTCTGCTCAGATTCTTTCATTCAACACACAGACGCAACAATGGTTCTACAACAACTACTGGTTAACATGTCAGTATCAGCGTCATCTTGCTCGATTTAAATGTCATTAGAGTAAACACTATTTTATTGATGGTATCATATACAGATTGTTAATTCAACGTTCCTTGGCCATATTTTATATGGATTCAAAATGACGAATTTAAAACATGAAATGTTGACATTAAAATCGTATGTACTAACTTACATATTTTATAATTAAATTTTACAAACTAAGCACACGATAAACGTTATATGTAACCTGCATGACAAATACGTATCGTGGGCCGGGGGTCCCTTCTAAGCAGCGCAATATAGGGCCATTTTTCTTGGATATCCATCTCTGTTCACCATTTGATTTTCTTTGTTGATAAAGTTTACTGGTTCAATCAAAATGAGTGTACCCGTGGTACTCATTTGTTATTATGTCATATAAAAGGTTTAAATACAAAGATACACGTATGTTCAAAATGTAAAGTAATCATACTATTAATTTTGATACACTTATTAATATTATGTTCTTTTTGCACGTAAACATTTCTTGGACTTGATACATTTAGCACGTGACATTTGTTTTATAGCTCGATGCTTACAAGAATCAAAGCGCTGAAGGCACTGAAGTGTTCGCTATTGCATAATCTGAGACGCACTTTAGTTTTCAAAATCATGTAATAGCTTTTTATATCGCAGGTTTGAAATGAACACAACCCATTCAAATTTATAAAGAGTGTGTCTTAAAGCACAGATCTAGATGTGTGAGTACTGTTTATCCTCATATTTATGTTATAGAGATAATTTAGACAAAATTACAACAATATGTATCTTTTTTTTGTTGCACTGGTAGCCATCTTTAGAATTTTGTTTCCTTGCTAAAAATAACAAGCCTATAATCATGTACATGTGGTGTTATGTGTATCTAATACTGAATTCGTTTTCTTTAAATAATTGAGCAACAATGTTTTCAACATGACAGACTTTATATGAAGCATTAAGCCCCGTTTTCCCTGAAAGCAGCCAATATGTACAGATTTCAATGATAAACTGGCAAATGTCGTCGCACAAGCTATTATAAACACTAGACTGGCCAATATCGTTGAACAAGCTCTTAAACCGTATACATGCTGTCTGCTACAGTGTAAACAGGCAGTGGTTATCTATACTAGCTGCAGTTGTCGTCCCTAGCGTAGTTAAGGCATAGTGAACTTCAAAACTGCCTCTCTACTTTAGCGTGAGCTAACGCTCACACTAACATAACGTATACATACAGGCGATTAATGTGAAAACTACATGCTTGGCATTTTGCATGCAGTTTCATGTACATAGTCGATACACCAAAGCGCAAAGCCATGTTCTTAAAGCCATACAATAGGTGGGTAGTTTGCTTAGTATAATGAATTAACTTTATTTTCTCACTTGATGCTTCAAACCCACGAGTTTTTGTTTTTCATTTTCTTAACAGAGCTATTATTAGCAAGAATATTCCTTTCGTTTAGTTACAGCCATGACGAAAACATCAGTTTATGAATGCATCTCAATGCAACGTGATTGTTTGGTTTATAAATTTATTGTTTATTGTGCTTAATAAGTGGCCGGCATGACTTTCTATACGATCGCTCCAATACTATGGGTGCAGTATGATAAAATTACACATCCTGTGTTGATGAGTTGTGCGCATACAGTTTGAATATACTGTAATTATAATTGCTTTGGGACACCTGTTTCGATTTAAGAATCAGGAAATGTTGGTTATGAATTTTGTTCGTGCACATGTCTTTCTTCCTTTTTAATGGATTGTCTTTCCTCAATCATCAAATAACATTGCACCTGTCACCCAGTTGTTTTGACGTTGAATAATTACTGTCCCTATTGATCGATTTTGTTAAATAATCAAAGGTTCTCACTTGATAAACCAATTGCTTAATTGATGCACGATGTTGACGTGCTTGGGAAATCCCTATCAATCCACAAAAGAAGCTGTATTTTAGTAAGAACAATGTTTTCAGTAAGATGGAAGTGTGAACTTTGTGTTAAGCCTAAATTGATATTGAACATGGCACATCTAGTTATCTTAAGACAATTCAAATTCAACCTCGTCATGATATGGCCTTTTTTGTTTACAAGTCAATTATTGTTTGTTGACATTGACCTTACAAAGAAAGCGCGTGTTATAACCAGGCATAATTGCAGCTAATTAATGATAATTGATACGGATGTTTTATTGAGGAGTTAGTCTGTAGTAGCTTTTCTTGAGAACGAGCGATAAGAACATTCAGATTAAGTGCAATTAACCGGACTCACGCAGGATTTCTTGGTCATTTGCGAGGCAGTAACACAAAACGCGATTTGATTGGCTATATGGGATAACGGAAATAAACCATTGATAAGGTAAAGGGAATTAGATGGAAATCCGGACTTGAAAGAGTTATTATGTTTCTAAGTATAGGAGCTGAAACGAAATTAAAAAAAAACTACAACAATAAATTGTGTTAACTAAGCTTGTTCATTTGTATAATTAACATGAAAATCTAAACCGTTCTTAAATTAATAGCATTTTAAATACAAGCTTTTTCAAATAAACTTGTTTACACAGCAAATGACCTATTCGCGCACACACAAGAGAGGTACAATTTTAATTAATACCAAATAAGTATTGGCTGTAAGATCAGCATTCTTGTGTGAAAGTTTAAAACAGAAACTGAACACTGTTAGTATTCATTTCTTGTATTCGAATTATAAGTAAGATGTTAAAAGTTGTCACTGTTTAAGATGTTAGACATCCTTCATGTTTGAGAAGAAAAATCAAATTCATTTAAACGCTGAGATGTTGATTAACGCCAATGTCACATTTCATGAATCATAAACGTTATACATCTCGACAATTTAACGTAACGCGAGAACATGCTCATATTAATGTCAGTTGACACCGGGCTTGCGCGAATAAAATGCATATATTGTGATTACTTTGATTATAGCAGAAATTCGATTTTGAATCCATAATAAAACAAGTAATTTTCAAACCAGAACCGGAATGTAATTTCACTATGTGAAAAAACAAGTTGCATTAAACGTGGATTTTTAATAAAGTTTCTCTGAGTTGACCTCATAAACGTCAGCCAATTCAATATACATTCAAACAGAAAAAACGAGTTCATGTCTTTGTTTTAATGCAATAAAACACAATCTCATCGCCTTGAACAACTACAACAAATGTGTTTTATGAACGCATTTTACATATTTTACCACTCTGAATATCGTACGGTGGTGACTGCAACGACCAATGACATTTTTTGTGTGAATGCTAATCCAAAAAGCTGCGTAAACACATTTGTTAGATGCATGTCGGTCTGTACAAAGTTTGTTACATTAAAAATAATATTAAGTTAAAAATCGTTTGATGAAGCGTACACTGCGTTAAAAAATGTAAACAACTTGACTGGAACTGTAAAAAAAAATGTTTTCGTTTAGAATATGGTCTTTCCTGATTTTAATTGAAGTTATTGGGTAGCTTTAACAATCTTATTGAAATAAGCTCCAATGAAAATAACAAACATCATACGATGCAGTATATTCATCCAACTACATGTATGTAAATTAGGAAGATTATTAAGTCGCGTTTGGCCTTTTCAATTATGTAATCAAGTATTTTGAATGATCAAGCATTAATACCATCCGACACAATTGTGAGCTACCACTCCGCTGGTTTAATCAAATGTATGCATTTAGCCTGGTGACGATGCTTAAAATGTCCCCTAATTAATCCCAGAGGATTAATAATAAGCCGCCGCAGAAAGGATTACTATGATAAAACAACTCCCTTTTGTCCTACGACGTTTTAATGTTATTTTACACCAAGTTGCCCGACTAATATGAAATTTCAGATTGCAAAGAATGCCAACTATATAAATAAGAACTTAAAAAACAAACAAGAATACCATTACACTCTTAATTCACATCGGGACATTATGAACTACAGCTTTTTTCACATTTGTTGATCTACCAATTTGCGATCGTTTAGATCTTAGATCAAATATACATAGCCACCAGTAAATCATTAAGCAAATCAAATTAAATGTTGCGTGAACAAAGGTGCGGTTTAACAAATGCGAATAGTATCGGTTAATAGGGTAAAGGTTCACACCATTAATGTAAACATTTGTTGCATACACCAAACCAAATAACCAAACAGAAGTGCTTTGTCCATTTTAAATACATTCTTGTTTGATTAATAACCAACAACAAATATGTACACATCACTATTGTGAATAATAAAAACATCGGTATTTAAATACAGTTAGTTAAAAAAAAATACTATGGGCAATCTAGACGAGATACCAGATTGTATAATTCTCAGTCAATTGTCAATTTATAAAACTATAGTTATGTTGTTTGAAATACTCACAGTTTCCTGCACTACCAACTATTAAAACCTACCTTGGTACCCGACTTAACTTATGCATCTAGAAACATATATATGTGCGTTTAATATATATTACACTGAGACTTCCAGTCAAATGTGTTAGCTGTCTAATAGTCCGATACATACGTTCCACTCATCTTACGTAAATATAAATTCACTAAATTGATATATTTTTGTGTGTGTGTGCGGTCGTAAACAAATACATTACTTTTTTAAGTGTTGCCTAATGAAATTATACAAAAATACATATATCTGTGGATGTGTTTCTGAGTCAACTATGGATCATTAAACACACACTTGATTGACACCGTTCTAAAGGACGCAATTACGATATAAAACATTTATTAAGAGTGAATAAAGGTAATACAATCACTATAAGAATGTGATGGACATCGATAAGTTTCATGAGACAAATGCGATAATTAAATCATTTACGCCATTGCAAATTATATACATGCTTGGCTAGTAGCAGTTAAGCCTATTAAAAATATAAATTAATAGTCACGTCAAACATTGCTTTATATATTCTAAGTCTGTGTGGATATAATATCATCAACACCATTAAAAATGAAAATTTATATTGACTGAACTGGTTAAGCATTTATAAAAACAACTAATGTATAAGACAATATACTTCATTGAAATTAAGGTATGGTTCTGTATCTTCAGAACATTCAACATGTATATCAGATGATATGTACCATCAATAACCGACAATGTAAACCCATCCACAAACTGCAACAACCATAAGATACATAAGAACTGAACCATACTGACACTACAAAGTCCATTGAATCCTCTCAGTGTATTGTTGGGCCTCAGGGACGTGAGTCAAGTATGGTTTCAAGAGCAGAGGACGATGAATGGCATTGAGTGTTTGGGATTACAGGCTCACGGGTCATGGCCTAGATTACACAGATGCAAAGACTGTTACAAGGGGTGTTTAAATCCCTATAATGACTTAAAGTATAAATCGAAAATTGAGACACATGCGCGTAGCTTATAAAGATAGATTCATAGGCTTTATTGAATCCTTTCTCATGTTGCTGTTTGGTGTGAAACTAATCAATACATCAGAATTTATGCTCTTTTTCCGTGTTCTTAAAAAAAAAACGTTTAAGCAATATGGAAACATACATCGATTTTTCAAAACATGGTCTGTCAAGACAACTAGAGTCAAGAACGTTGTATTGCATACCTTTGTATAGTTTTACTCTATTTTCTGCAAAATCGTTCAGTCAGTCGATTTGAAATAAAATGTAAAACGTTTAAAAAGGTCGCTCTACAATAGCAAAACAATACAATGTTATAATGCTATACTAATTAAAGTAGCAAACCAGGGTAGTTTCTTCATTACAGATGAATTCAAGATATGCACCAAAGTCGCTTCGTACTTCGCTGTCGATGCAACTGACAAAATCCTTCTTAAAATGTTCAATGATGAGCTTGTCGGATTAAATGTAATCCCCTAATGGGACTAAATTTAACCCAAATAATTTATAATGAATCACAAATAGCAAAAAAAACTCACTCTGCCACCGCAGTGAAAACCTGCATCCTTTAAACAAAAACTGGAATATCTGAATAGTAACTAGATCAAAAAGTGTGTGTTTTGTACAGGTGATTGTGAAGTTCAAACAAGCAGTGCACCCTCTAACGTAAGATATAAAACGTGTATACATTTATAAACTTCAGAACAGAGACATCAGTTGTAATGTTTTGCATAATCCGACTCATAGAAAGTATTAGTGTGAATATATAAGTATGATACTCCTTATTTAAAATAGTTTTTTTTTAAATATATTTCTTAACAAGCGTGAGCAGAATTATTAAATATTTACAGTGTCCAAAGCACCTCACCCTAGCAGACAACGATACTGGGAGCAAATTAAATGTATTCTATTTTGAAACACGGTGGTGTTGCGAAACATTAAGCGGCTTCCAAACTTTGTCCCGTGGGAGTCCTAAGTTACTTTTAACGTGCCGATCCGCAAAACAGACATGGCTGATGGCTATAACACGTTCTTGATAACTGACATGCAACGGTAGATGGTCATGATACATGTAGCACAGACGATTTGTTTTTGAATGAACATATTTGAGACTACTGGAAACCACACATTAGTCACGCATGTTCAATATGCAATTTAGTCGCGTACTGAACTTACGTCTTCCTCAAAAATGCCTTATTATATATATGAACTGAAATAGATTAAAACACCATGAATCAAATTTAATTCCATAGAACATATACTGGCAACGTAGTATTTCTTGTCCTATAAATGTGAGGCACGACATATTCAGTGAAATGAAAATAACGCATGTCACCTTTTTCTATCATAAACAAAAACATAAATTCGCTACAAAAAAGTACTTCGTACTCGTGAAATACAATACAAGTAATCTAAACTCGTTTAAAAACAAACGTAGCCTTCATTTTAAAAATATATTAATGTTTTAAAAAAATATAGTAAAAACTGAGGTCTTCTCGAGGTCTATACAATAAACAAATGCTGATTTAAAATAACTTGCGTCTTTAGATCAGAAATAAGTGTTCGTGCAAACAGTACATTATTAAACTAATCCTGTGCTCATTGTATTGTTCAATGTTTATATCTTTTAAACTAACATATATCAGTACCCTGCTCTTAGTATGGCTTGTTTAAAAGCACTTCTAAATTATGCTGTAAGTCGATTACAAATCTACCAGACCCAATTTAGTAAATTAACCATGTTTGATTGTCGGCCGGTCGCTCAACCGAGGTCACCTAACGGTTAACATCGGTACAACACAACGTTGTTTACTTTCGTATTGACGTTTCTACCCGTATTTGGTAATTCTCTTTAATTTATTTCTTTTTCCGATTTCACAATTATGTGTCAAATGTCTATTGAACGGTTAAACTGTACTAACGTATTACTTTGCAATGTAATAGTGACCCTTAAACGGTGAATATGATAAAAAATGTTATTGTATTTCAAGTTCCTCATACACACGTGCATGTGATCAATACTAAAGATGTAAAAGAGTTTCCTTATTCGTAAATCAAAATAAAATAAAAAAAAGTGTAAGGTAACCTTTACATTGTGATATTATTTTTATGTTTTAAAGCACCATTAACACTTAAATAACCAAAATGTCAACGCCAGATGTGGTCTTGTAACATAGATTTAACAAGATACAAAATGCTCGTTACAACATATTCAACACATGCTCATGTACAAGGTTAGTGTTCGTGTGCCGTATAAATTGATATCGTTGCGGGAAATTAAAATGGAATATATTGTACCACACAAAAACTTAAAATGAGCATTTTGTATCTCGATAAATCTATGTTACCAGACTTAATCTGGCGTTGACATTTTGGCTACTGCAATAAGGAACACTGATATTGTATGCGTTAACTTTATTGTACGAAAATATATTTTAAAATATTCGTTTATTTTGAGTGTTTATGGGACTTTAAGTAAACAATATGCGTATCTTTATAATAAATATACATAAAATAATCAGAACTTATGCTGTTATGCTGTTTTTGTACATGTATTGTCTCCTCAGAGATCATATGAGACTTGTTCCACTTGATTATGTTCTTCTTTATACTTTCTGGGCCACTAAGTCCCTTGTGAAAGAGATTGAACTTGAATAATATAAGTGGATCGCTAAGGTGAAATTAATCCAAACTGAGTTCATTCTTATAATATCATACGAATCAATATTAAGCTACTTTTTCGTACGCTCAGGTACATGCACATGAACTCTACACGCACAGTTAATTGAAATTACCGGTGCGTATAACGTGTCACCTTTCGCCTGCTGCTTCTGTATTAGTGACTTCTGTCATACACCAAAGAAAATCCATTATTTATTGATGAATTAAATTCGGAAAACGCATCAATTTCAAACGCACTATCAAACGTTTGCAAAGACCTGTGTCCATTTCGTTACTAGAAGTACATTATGGAGCACATAAACTAACGTTCGTTTCATGCTCACGTTATTGTGTAATGTACGTAAACGTATTCGAGTACCCTTCATTCGCCGTTTATTGTAAACTAAATCAGTGCTCTATATGCAAATATGAATTGTTCTGGTAAAACTGGTCTTAATACATAACGTTAAGAGTCATCCTAATTCGCTTGTGCAGTCCGCACTTGTATTTCGGTTTATACATTGTGATTGATTTTTAATTCAAGATTGAAGGGTTAACAAGTGATAGCATCAAAAACAATATTGTTTTATACAATATACATTTAAACCTAATTTTTAAAGTAAGAGGTGTATACATGTGTAATCTCAGCGTGTCCTGTCATGTAAAATATAAATTGATAAAAAGCAATGCATATATTTACGAACCATCGCTTAATTCGCAATGTTTTGTTCGTATTTTCGTGTGCATGTTTACGTACCGTTATTTGTGTGTCATTTGTATCTGTGTAATGTTTTATTCAATTGATCACCTACAATTTAAAGAATGTCTATATCTCATTACGAATGTCATCCGACAGGGCGATAAATTGCTTTAACCTGGAATACAAGAGAAAGACGAGCTTCACGTACAGTCGTTTGATTCAATTGTATTCATGTGCCATTCACACTTAACTGCAAGTGGACGATATAAACAAGGTTTAATTATGGTGATGGTGGACTTTATTTCAAGAACATTGTCCGATACGAGAAACGTCCACCCATTACTCATTATGTGCGCACTTCATTATTGAATGAGTATCCGAGGTTAAAGATTAACTCCGTAATCAAATAAACATGTTTTGTGTTCAAACATGACAATTGCATTATACGCTGAAGACGAGTTATTTTTTAATTAACTGACTATAGTCACAATCTTGCTGCCTTATATATCCAGAAAGGTTTTTTTCCATGCGCATGCACTATTTTGTTGGTCCGATTTCAACTGCCATGAAGATAAACGATAAGATCAGTCCGTAGAACAGTTCCTAACATGTTTATAAAATTTGAATTCTAAACCTCTTTATTTAAATTGTACAATTTAATGTGCGGTTTCTTTTTATATACATGTGTAATGGCAGACGTGTCGACTTTTAATTGTATTAATGATTTTGAAGATGCATTGTTTCAAAAATGTGTTAATATATATCGTTTCAAAAAAATATTTAGGCACTGTTTTCCATTACACTTGCAAAATTGCCTAGTTTTGATTCAAGCGAAATGGTATCCTTTAAGTAACAAAGCTACCAGCCTTCTCTGGTTTTCTTTATTTAAATGTTGAAATCCAGTTTTGACGATTATGTCCGGAAATATTTCTGTAGACAAACAAGTATATTGTCTTCCTACGCACATATACGAAAAACTCCGAAGACTTCAACATTCATAGACAGCAAAAAGGTAACCAGCGTAATGTAAACTTACAAATTACTAGTCAACCTAACACTCTTATATTCAAAGATGAATTCATATATTTGTCAATAGTCTTTTTTTGCATATCTTCGAAAAGTATGCTTGTATTCGCGAAATCATTTTACAGATTCAACATATTTAACACGGTAGTTAACAATGACCAGCGTAACTCCAGACCAGCCTTCGCATCCGCCACGAGACCATGAAACCTTGCGGGACTTCATTGCGGGCATAGTAGTTTCTGACCACACTGCGCGATTGCATATTGCATAAGACCCATTTCAGCATGATGCGGGTCATATTGCAACTGAGAACCACACCACTATACTTGTTTGGGACTAGTGTGTCTGTTTTGTTTACTCCACCAGATCTGGTTTCTAGCTATGGTGCCTTGTTTGGTGACCTTACCAGCTCATGCCAATTATCACCAATTAGGACATAAATTAAGACAGGTTCTTGCCCTGCTTTCACAAACTAATTGCATTAACTACGTTACGATTTTTTGAGTGGAAATCGATTCCAACTTCATTTCTGTTCAGTAGAGGACGGACGCAGTTCCACGCGTTGAGATCGACTCTTGTCGAATAGAGTTACCAAATGCAGTTTGAAAGGTTTAATTAGTGGCACCGGACACATAACTTACGACAAGAAAAACACGACATTTCTTGCAACGAAAACAAATAATTCGCTTTTTCTGATTCAGTTTATAACCATTGACTCACCATTGTTAAATAATCAAAGGTCCTCACTTGATAAACCAATTGCTGCATTGAAAAACAATTTTTACGTGCTTGCAAAATCCCTTCCAATCCAAAAAAAGGAGATGTATTTTAGTAAGAACACTTTTTTCAGTAAGATTGGAGTGTGAACTTTGTGTCAAGCCTAACTTGATATTGAAAATGACACAGCTAGTTATCTTGAGACAATTCAAATTCAACCTTCTCATATTATGGCCTTTCTTGTTTAAAAGTCAATAATTGTTTGTTGACGTTGACCTTACAAAGAAAGCGCGGGTTATTACCAGGCATAATTGCAGCAAATTTATGATAATTCATACAGATGTTTTATTGAGGAAACCTGTAGGAGCTTTTCTAGAGAACGAGCGATAAGAACATTTAGATTAAGTGCAATTAACCGGATTTCTTGGCCCTTTGCGAGGCAGTAAACACAAAACGCGATTTGATTGACCATATGGGATAACGGAAATAAACCATTGATAAGGTAAAGGGATTAAGATGTAAATCCGGACTTGAAAGAGTTATTATGTTTTTCATTATAGGAGCTGAAACGAAAAACGAAACGAAAAAACAACAACAATAAATTGTGTTAACTGAGCTTGTTTATTTGCATGATTTACATGAAAATCTAAACCGCTCCTAAATTTATAAAATTTTAAATTGCACACATTTTCAATAACACTATTTTACACAGCAAACGACCTTATAGCGCACACACAAATGAGGTAAAATTTTAAATAACACAAAAAAAGTATTGGCTGTAAGATCAGCATGTTGGTGTGAAAGTTTAAAACAGAGACTTAACACTGTTAGTTTTCATTTCTTTTATTTGAATTAAATGTAAGATGTTAAAAGTTGTTACTGTTAAAGATGTTTGGCATCCTTCATGTATGAGAAGAAAAATCAACTTTATTTAAACGCTGAGATGTTGATAAACGCCAATGTCACATTTCATGAATGATAAACGTTACACATCGAGACAATTAAACATATAAATTCCAGTTTACACCAATGCAAAAGACATTAGCATGCGCGAATGAAATGCATATATTGCGATTACTTTAATAAGAGCAGAAATTCGATTTTAAATCCATAATAAAACAAGTAATTTCCAAACCAGAACAGGAATGTAATTTCACTATAAGGAATTACAAGTTGCATTAAACGTTGAATTTCAATACAGTTTCTCCGAGTTGACTTCATAGAAGTCAGCCACTTCAATAGAACTTCAAGCAGAAAAAAGTGTTCATGTCTTTGTGTCAATGCAATAAAACACAATCTCATCGCCTTTAACAACTTAAACAAATGTGTTTTATGAACGCATTTTAAATATTTTACCACTCTGTATATCATACGGTGGTGACTGCAAAGACCAATGACATTTTTGCGAATGCCAATCCAAAAAGCTGTGTAAACACATTTGTAAGATGCATTTCGGTCAGTACCAACTATTTAATATTTAAACTAATATTAATATATAGATCGTTGGATGAAGCGTACACTGCGTTTATAAAATGTATACAACTAAACTGGAACTGTAAACAATAATGCTTTTTAGTAAAAATAGTTCTTAGAATATGGTCTTTCCTGATTAAGATTGGTGTAATTGGGTAGCTTTTACAATCTTATTTGAATTAGCAATCAACGGGCTCCAATGAAAATAACAATCCTCATTCGATGCCGTATATTTATCCAACTACATGTATGTCAAAAGGAAGATTATTGGTATATTGATCAAAATAGTACAAGCTCTGACAATTCGTGTCAAATATGCAAGGTCAATGATCAAATCTCCAAAGGTAAGCAACTTATCAACTTTTCATGAGTGGTCGACTGTAATGGTAAGTATACATATAACAAGCCCCTTTTGTTATGAACCTGTTGATTTTCATTCAATTTCACACGTAAACTATTTGTGTTTGTTTTTTTCCATATCCACATTTCTTATCCACGTTGCTTTGTATCTAGTAAATAAACTACACCTGAAACAGCCTTACGTTCGGTATGTTCTACCGTTTAACCCGTTATTCGGACAAAAATGTAGCAATTTTATAAATATTTAGCAGACACTTTTTCCATTCAATTTAAACTAAGATGTGGGTTTAAAAGTCACGTTTGGCCTTTTCAATTATATTATCAAGTATTTTGAAGGATCAACCATTAATACCATCTGACACAATTGTGAGCTACCACTCCGCTAATTTAATCAAATGTATGCATTTAGCCTGGTGACGATGCTTAAAATGTCCCCTAATTAATCCCAGAGGATTAATAATAAGCCGCCACAGAAAGGGCGCACTTATCAAGTGCACAATACTATGATAAAACAACTCCCTTTTGTCCTACGACGTTTTAATGTCATTTTACACCAAGTTGCCCGACTAATATGAAATTTCAGAGTGCAAAGAATGCCAACTATATATATTAGAACTTTAAAAACAAACAGGAATAGCATTACACTCTTAATTCACATGAGGCTGATAATATTACAAAAATATCGAGGTTTATGAGCGACAGCTTATTTCACATTAGTTGATCTACCAATTTGCGATCGTTTAGATCGTAGATCAAATATACATAGCCACCAGTAAATCATTAAGCAAATCAAATCAATTGTTGCGTGAACAAATGTGCGGTTTAACAAATGCGAATAGTATAGGTGAATGGGGTAAAGGTTCACACCATTAATGTAAACATGTGTTGCAAAAACCAAACCAAATAGCCAAACATAAGTGTTTTGTCCATTTTAAATACATTCTTGTTTGATTTATAACCAACAACAAAAATATACACATCACTATTGTGAATAATTAAAACATCGGTATTTAAATACAGTTAGTTGAACACATACTATGGGCAATCTAGATGAGATACCAGATTGTATAATTCTCATTTAATCGTCAATCTATACAACCATAGTTATGTTGTTTGAAATACTCACAGTTTCCTGCACTACCAAATATAAGTGGGAGTCCTAAGTTACTTTTAACGTGCCGACCAGCAATACAGAAGCATTGCTGATGGCTATAACACGTTCTTGATGACCGACATTTAACGGTAGATGGTCATGATAGATGGTAAAACAGACGATTTGTTACTGAATGTACATATTTCTGAAACGACAAGAAATCAATTATTTGTCGAACGTTTTCAATATTCAATTGTGAAGCGAAATACATTTACGTATAACTCAACAATGCCGTATAATATAGAGGCAAACTGAAACAGATCAAAACACCACGTCTCAAATTGAATTAAACAGAACATGTACTGGCCACGTGGTACTTCTTGTCCTATACATGTGAGGTATGACACATTCAGTGAAATGTTAATTACTATGTTACCTTTTGCTTTTGTTAAACATAAACACACTTCAAAAATATAACCGCATCGTTCTCGTGAAACACAATAAAATTGATTAAAACTCGAATGAAACTTAACATATTTTAATATGCTAAAAATATATCAATGTTTGAAAAAAAGTGTGTTTCTTCTTGAGGTCTATACAAGTAAAAAATGTGGATTTAAAATAACTCGTGTCTTAAGATAACAAAATATGTGTTCGTGCAAACAGGTTCACATAATAAAACTAATCTTGTATGCATTGTATTCTTCAATTTTGTTATAATTAAAACTTACAAAACACGTCACGTATCGTTCTATTTCATTATCTAGCTTGTTTTAAAGCACTTCTAAATTATTGTGTACGTCGATTACAAATCTACCGGACCCAATTTAGTAATAAACTATCTTTGACTTTTGGCCGGTCGCTAAACTGAGTTCATCTAACGGTTAACATCTGTACAACCGAACGATGTTTACTTTTGCGTCGACTTTTCTGGCCCGTATTTGGTAATTCTCTTTAAATAAAATAATTTGCATATTTCACAATTCTGGGTGAAAATGTCTATTGAACAATTAAACTGTACTTACGAATTACTTTGCGATGTAATAGTTACCCTTAAACAGTGTACTGGTTGCTATTGTATTTCAAGTTCATCATACACATTTGCATTAATAATACTCAATATGTAAAACCGTTTCCTAATACGTAAGGCGAAATATGAGTATATATTTTAAGCTTACATTTGAACTGTGATTATATTATTTTAATGTTATAAGTAAACAGTAGTGAATATTTTTGTAATAAATGAGCCTCGCTCTGGAAACGGTGTTACATGAATGTACGTTAAGTGTCATCCCAGGCAGTCCGCACATGCTAATCCGCGACGACGCTTTCCGCGTGTATGATATTATTCATTTAAAGTAAGTCTCTTCTTAGCAAAAATGCAGTTAAAGCGGAAAGTTTTGTCCCTAATTAGCCTATGCGAAATACACAGGCTAATCAAAGACGACATTTTACACACACATGCATTCAGAGCGAGGATCAAATATTCATAAAATAACAAGAACTCGTGCTACCATTATACCTGCATTGTCTTTATAATTTCTGGACCACTAAGTCCCTTGTGAAAGAGACTACACTAGAATAATACCAGTGGATCGCTTATTTAAAATTAATACGAAATTAGTTCATTATCATAATACAATAAAAATCACTACTTAGAGGGACTCTTTCGCACGCGGAGGTACATGCACATGAACTTTACACGTGCAGTTAATTACAATTACTGATGCGTATAACTTTTCACCTTTTTCCTGCCGCTGCTTAAATGACCGAGCTCACTGTAGCGATATCATAAGTTATAAGTGACTTCTGTCAAACATCAAAGCCAATACATTTATAATTGATAATTATATTGACATCTCAAAACGCACGCGCATCAATTGTATAAGCGCTATCAAACGTTTGCAAAGACTTGCGTTCGTTTCGTTCATAGAAGTACACTATGGAGCGCTTAAAATAACTTTCATTTCATGTCCACGTTATTGTGTAATGTTTTTTAACTTTAAATTATTTACTATTTATTCGATTACCCTTTGCTTGCTATTGTAAACGTTATCAGTGTTCGTTCAAATAATCACTATACAGTTTAATTAATTTCAAAGATGAGAGTGCAGGGTTTACAAGTGATAACATCATAATAAATGTGTGTTCATATTTTCATTCGTTTGTTTACGTTCCGATATTTGGGTTAACACAGCCAGACATGGATCTTTAAAATTTGTAAATTAATTGATAACCAACTCAGTATCATTTGTAATTAAATTGATGACCTTTATTATTTATTATTTGAAGGAATGACCATATTTTATTTCGAATGTCATCCGACAGGGCGATATATTGCTTAAACCAGGAACACGAGAGAAAGGCGAGCTTCACACTCGTTTGATTCAATTAACTTTGAATTCTGTTGTCAATCGCACTATACCGCAGGTGAACTCTATAAACAAGGTTTAATTGTGGTGATGGTAGACTTTGTGTCAAGAACATTGTCAGGTACGAGTAACGTACAGCCATTATTCATTATTTGCTGCCCTTCATTATTGAATGAGTATCCGATGTTGAAGATTAGTTCCGTAATCAAATAAACATTTTCTACATTCAAATATCACAATGACATCGTATGCTGAAGACGATTTATGTTTTATTACCTTACAAAAGTCACAATTATGATTCCTTATATATACGAAATCGTTTATTCGCAGGCGCATGCCATACATTGTTGGTCCGATTTTAACTGCCATAAAGGTAAACGATAAGATAAGTCTATAGACCAGTTCCAAACTGTAACTCTACGGTTTCTTTTAATATGTCGCCGTTTAATTGTATTACAGTTTCTGCATCTTTTTAAAAATGTGTTGATATATCTCGTTTAAAAAAAAGCCCTCTTCCATATTTTCCCTATTTCACTTGAAATACTGCCTTGTTTTGTTTCAAATCAAAAGGTATCCTTTAAAGAATACAGCTGCCAGTCTTCTCTGGCTTTCTTTATTTAATTTGAATCCCTCGCTTTGACGATTATGTCCGGAAATATTTATGTAGACATCCAAGTATATAGTTTACCTACGCACAGCTACGAAATACTCCGAAGACTACGACATTCATGGACAGCAAAAAGGTTTAGGGCGTGATGTAAACTAACAGACGTTTGGACAGACCAGATTACTAGTCAATTAAACACTCTTGTATTCAAAGATGAATTAACATTTTTGTTTATAGGGTTTTTTGTACATCTTCGAAAGTATGCGTTTTTTCAAAATCATTTAAAAGATTCAACATCTTTAACACGGCAGTTATCAATTGCCAGCGTAGCATCAGACCAGCCTTCGCATCCGCCACGAGACCATGAATTATTGCGTAACTGGATTGCGGACTGGGTAGCTTCTGACCAGACTGCGCGATTGCATACGCCATAAGACCCATTTCAGCATGACGCGGGTCATGTTACAATTGAGAACCACACTACTTTACTTCTTTGCAACAAGTGTGTATGTTATGTTTGCTTCACGAGATCCAGTTTCAAGCTGAGGTGCCTCAATTGCTGATCTTACTAGCTCATGCCAATTATCACCAATTGGGAAATAAATTAAGACAGGTTGCTGTTGTCACAAACTAATTGCATTAACTATGTAACGAACTTTCGATTTGAAATCGATTCCAAATTCATTTCTATTCAGGAGAAGACAGATGCAGTTTCACGCATTGAGATCGATCATTCCTGATCTTGTCGAATAGTGTTACCAGATGTTTTTTGAACGGTTTGGGTAAAGAGTGGCACTGTGATAAACATAGCAATCTACATAATATTGTTTAAATGTCAGACTAACATCGGTATGTCCAAGATGGCATGAATATAATTAAACGCATATTTAAATTCATAATATCCTACATAAGAACTATTTTCCGGTTGCAGTTTTTAACCATTGAACAAGAATACATTTTGTTTTGTAAATTTATAAGAATTGAATTAATTTTGTTTGACTCACTTTGACAGTAGCAATTCTACGAACATTGAAGATAAACGTTTTAAAAATAAATGATTTTGGTGAATACCTAACATACATTCACTCGTATCAGTCTTAATAATATATCCATGTTCAATAAATAGTTTGATGCACACCCATTCATAATATCACCCTTTTTATCCAACAGTTTGTGTTGTTTTTATACCTTAAATTACAGAATGTCATCAAAGCATCCCGACAGCGTTAAATGCATTCTCCCGACGCATAAGGATGTGCTGCAGCGCGCTAGATGCGCTCACAGAACAAACACAACGCTTTTTGGAGGTTGGAGGTTGAAGAGGTTGCTAACCGCATATTGCATTTAACACACTGTAACACCATTTTTCATACGATGCTTTTGCCGCCCCATACCAGGGAAGGGAGGCGCTCTTCAGCAAGCCGTGATCAAAAAGATCACCACGACATGGTGTTTTAAGCGATGCCACGGGGCCTTATGCAACTGCACAGCACGCGTTTCGACGTTCTACATAATATTTCGATGCCGTTCGAACGTCTCGCGAACGCCGCTCCTGTGACTGGGGTTTCAGGGTTACGAAATTAACGTGCACTATTATACTTCGAAAACTCATCCGAAATATTTTTCATGAAAGATGCATTGATGGAACATCCCCTTTTATGTAAAACGTTATACATGCCCTACTCTTAATTATTTTAGTTAATTTAACATAGCTATATTGCAAACGGTTAAATGACAATACGACTAATTAATTTGCCACACAAATAACTTTGATGATATGTTATCAAAGAAATAATGTTAGTTGTGAAAATACGCTTTCAAAAGAATCAAGCATTATATAAATATAGTTTGTATACAACGTCATAACTTATGATCAAAGCGTGTTCCAATTTTTTTTAAACTAGTAACATTAATACCTCGTTGTTATTGAATGGAATAACACATCAAGAATATGACATTTGTGTAACTAATTTGGAGTTAAAATCCTATGTAACAGTTCCGTTATGTTAGGCCTAGAAGAACAGTACGAAAAGCCTATAAATGAAGTTTTTAGTCAACTAACTAATAGTACTTCAGTCACGTAGTCCGGAAATCACACTTTGTGTGATAATCGCAGGCAGCGTCTAATGAGGACATCAATATAAGCGACTGGCAAATCATTTTGTAATGCGATGTGAGAGAGTTGGTTACAAAAAACAATGGCTGGGTACAAAGCACCATACGATCAATGGGTATTTACTGTTATCAATATATAATGTCATACATAATACATATTGTGAAATATAGAATCCCTGAAGATTTGCCAACAATAACTCTTTCGATAGCAATTGAGAGGAGTTAACTTTGAAACTACACATCTGTTGTTTGTCTTTTTACCAGTTTTCTTTAAAAAAAAACAACAGCACTTCTCAATTTTAACAACAAAAGAGAGACATGAACGCATCTCGGAGTTAATAAGTAGGTTGGTAAATAACCGCCTTTATCCGAATTTACAGATTTCCATATACCAATGCAACAAACTGGCATGGTAACACTGCATACCTTTGTAATCCCCTTTATAAAAGACAAATTGCCGTACAAGATTCCGCATTATATTGTCTAAAATGTATCTAAATTTTGATTTCATTCTTATAACTGAAAATGCTGTTAAGGCATGAATCGTCTTCGCCGTGTGATACTACAAGACTATCAGGCGGCCGAAAGTATTGTATCTGGCGCCGAGTAATGTCCACAGAGGGTTGCACTATTTACTATGCCTCGCAAGGTATTCATTTCACCGAATATATATACTGTATATTAGAGAGCAAGCTATCTGTATTGTTGAATTCATACAGACAATGGTTATCAAATGTTCCTTCAGATACAGATTGTTAATGCATGTATCCAAAAAAGAACATTATTTGATATGTATATTTGCTAGCATAAATCTTTATTAAATGCATTGTTTGTATTGGATTTTTAGCAAGCACGCCTGAAACAATAATCACAATGATAAATGTATGCCCGGATATGGAAACCCTACAGTTATTTGTTTTCAGATTTTCCATTTACTTCCAGACATGTTATTGCTTTATGTTTTTACATTAATGCGTTTCGTAGGATGATAAGGAAATGGATATCGAATAAGTAAATTGAGTTCGGGATCTCAGCATAGTAATCACTATAACCATGATATGGTTTGAAAATGTCATTTGATGGTAAAACTGCGTCATGTTGTTATGTAACATAATGTTCATTTCTGGTCTTTGGCTTCTTTACGTTAGCCAGTAATGCACTGTTAAATGAAACGAACATTGTGGCTAGCAAGTAGATATCATTGCTGTTTAGGAATTGTATCATGTGAGACGGAAACGCAATTGTGAAGATAGTTCGGATGTAATTGTTGTCTTGCATTGCATTTTACCCAATACACGCACACAAAATCACATGTATACGGACATGATTCTGCTGTATGAAGAAAAGTTTTCAAAAGTGTATAGACTTTGTTTTCAAGTTCTAAAGGTATTTGGTCAGTTATAAGAAATATGTCAACTGATTCAATGTATGCTTAATGGAGCAAATGATTTCTTTTATAGAAACATTTTACCAACAAGCAGAAGAAATGTAGTTATCATAATTGTAGTTTATTTGCAAATCAAAACGTCTGTCGAAACAGTCTGTTTATTCAATTAAAACTTATGTTACACAATTATGCATGCATTCAAATAGTCAATATGCATGCTTCCAAAGTTTTGCAAAATAACATTTCATTCGTTCGTTCTTCAATGTACATTTTGAAGAGGGGGGATATTTATATTCTTTTCCAATCATGCACTAATAATGCATTGAATGCGGAACATACGACTTAGCGATTAAGATGAACTCGCGGATATCATTTGTTATTATCAGGAACAAGAAAATCCACACAAAAAAGGTTTGATATAAGATCAAAGGAATTCAATAAAGAAAAACGAATGAGACCATTACTTGCTAATAGTGTTATTATCTCATGGTGTGCTCCAAACAAAGAGCGATAAAAGCTCGGAGAAACAAACGAAGTCACATTACATGAAAATGGTGTTTACCCAATGTTAAGTTAAAAATAAAATAACGGTTTCTCTTTATTTTCAATAAACAAATAGTGATCTGTACTACGTTGCCAACGTCTAGACAGCACAACAAGATAGAGTCAACCCAGTTGCTTAAAACACTGGTATTAAAGTCAATGTATTTAGGATTGGAATCTCAAATTATCAGCTGAATACGTTAGGCCTTCTTTTGTTTTTGTCTTAATCATTGCAACAAGAATGTATTAAATACTAATATGGCATTGCTTTTGAACTGCGATATAAAACACAAAATAACAAGAGCTGTCTTAACACAACGCTTTGGCTTTTGCAGGTATCCAGTGTTTCTACACACAATACTGAAAAGATCACAATCATATTCTTTTGAAATGTAATGCACACGTTTTTAACGTAAGCTGTAAAATAAAGACTCATCGTGTTGCAGTAAAGAACTGCAATTACACATATTGAAAGAAATGCATTTAACATTATTAAACCCATCTCGGCATTACTTCACAGTCAAAGCAGGGCCTTGATTTTCCCAATTATTGTGACAGTGACCTTGACCTTTGACCTTAAATTCCCCAAATTCCCCAAATTCAACAGGGGTCATCTACTGTCCAATGCCAATGCACATGTGAAGTATCAAATCAATCGGTCAATTGGTTGACGAGTGTTTGAACACTGATTTGCTTATTGGGTAGCTTCAATTTACGAAATATTGTACGAAATTTTCGTTGATTGTTAAGTATTTATGGAGCTTTAAGTGTTGATAAAAGAATTCCGTCTTTATAATAAATATTTTTTATTAATGATTAACAATAATAGTCAATATATTATGTTTTATGTTTTGTTTTACAGTTTTTAAGATTGTATATCCCTGTCAATTATTGAATATAAACACATATTGCTAGATGGCTATTAATTATATCTTATATAATACAATGTTAGTAGCCAAGCGTGTACCTTTATAAATATACTCATTATACTTGATAACTGCGTTAATAATATTATTGTTGCATTTGACTTATAAAACTCATTTTTTCCTATCACATTTGTGTAGTGACTGTTATACTTCTACTCTAACGTTAGTAAATATTTCAAATCTCAATTTAGTCATTTAAAACGGTGTCAATCATGTGTTTTGATGGTCATAGCTGACTTAAATAATACATCCTACATTCTTTCATATACCAAAAAGTAATTTATTTCTTTAAGACCACACAAAATATCAATTTAGTGAACTTATATTAACGGACAATTAGTGTTACGTATTTATATAACTATTAGACGGATACTACATTTTACCAAAAGTCACAATGTTTTATATTAAACAAAAATAACAAAAATATAGCTAAACCTCGTTGAATACATTTTAATTTTTGACCTAATTTTAAGTCGGGTACCGATGTAGGGTCAATATTTGGCAGTGCAGGAAATTGTATTTCAAACAACATTTATACATATGTTTAATAAACGAAAGGCTGAGTATGATAGACTCTGACATCTTGACTAGTGTGCCCATATTATGTTTGAGAACACTGTGTGCGTGCGTTTTTAAGTGTATATGTAACGCGCTTGTTTTGTGCAAAATTGCCGAATTTTACCAACAGTATTAAAGTACCGACGTTATTTCTCACAATAGTGATGTGTAAATACTTGTAGTCAGTTAATAAATCAAACAAGAATGTAATTAAAATGGACAAAGCACCTCTGTTCGGTAAGACAGGTTACTTCGACAAATATTTACATAACTATTTTGAACATTTACCCCATTTACCGATAAAATTCGCATTGATTTAACCGCAGATTCGTTCACAGAAACACTATTTTGATTTGCTGAATGATTTACTATGTGTATTTGCTTCAAATAGTTACCAATTGACAAATCAACAATTGTGAAAAAGCTGTCGCACATAAACCTCGACATTTTTAAAATAGTAGCAGCTTTATGTCCCTGTGTGAATTTGAGTTTATGCTGTTCTTGTTTTTATAGTTCTATTATGTATGTTGGGCATTGTTTACATTCTGAACAAACATTGTAAGCCGAGCAAGTTTGTGTTAATTGATATCAGTGCATTAGTTAATATTATATGTGAAAGGTGGAATTGTTAAGTGCTCTAAATTGCATTTTTTATTTACTTAACTTTTAATCTGTACAGACTCAAAGAGTCAAGTTTACTTATAAGCAGATGTCCTTCTATAATTATAATTTCTTTACAGGCTGATAAATAGTATCGTTCTGTGTGAGTGTGATACCTCATTGTTAAAGTCTTTATATAAATACAGGAATAATACCATTTCAGAAACATTATCAGGGGAGAAATATTCTTGCTTCCATCTACCAGTCTTTTATTTTAGGCAAGTGACCAAATCTCTACACACAACGTGATTAAATACACTAACAAAACAACAATAAATGGAATAAAACGATTTAAGATCGGGTCATTTCCTTGGAACAGTCAATGTAAAGTATTTGGGGATTTGGGGTTTGAGCCGCTCTGAAGGCGTGCCGAACCTAACACTGAGTCCGGAAGCAATATAAAACCCGTCAACAGTTAACATACTGGACACAGCACACATTACAACACTTCATATTGAATAATGCATCTCCAGAAAGATTATCAGTAACAAAAGTCAAGTGACCATTCGCTTACCTTTTATGTAAGTCAAGTGACCAAATGCCCATCATTGGACAACATTTATCTCGCAAAACATTAAAACGTTGCTAAGGTGATGAAGTGCATCGTGACAACGATCACATTGATTTTCAAACATGTTATTCATAAATGTTTAACACAATCTCATTATATTTACACAAAATGAATCGGAACATAGGTGCTGCTCCTTTGATAAAATACTTTATACTGATTATGATAAGTAATGCTATGTTTTTCTATTCGAAATGACAAACGTTAGTAAACATGTACTCTTATCGCTACAAGAATTTCTTCAGAGAAAATTTTCAAAGAAAATTGTACTAACAACGGCGACATTTAAACGTCGTAGAACACTGGAGATTGGTTTTATCATAGTGTTCCGCTATTGTTAATTGTGCCCTTTCTGGAGCGGCTTTTAGTTAATCCTCTTGGATCAATTAGGGGATATTTTAAGCATCGTCGCTAGGCTAAATGCAAACATATTTGATTTAATCAACGGCGTGGAAGCTCACAATTGTGTCAGATGGTATTAATGGTTGATCCTTCAAAATACTTGATAGTATAATTGAAAAGGTCAAACGTGACTTTTAAGCCCACATCTGAGTTACATTTGAATTGAAAACAGTTTCTGTTCAGTTTTATATAATTGCTACGTTTTTGTCCGCATAGAGGTAACGACAATAAAACATACAAAAAGTAAGGGTTTATAGTTGTGGTTTATTTACTTGATAAAAAGCAAGGTGGATACAAATGTGGATATGGGAATTAACAAACACAAATAGTTTTCAGTAGAAATTGAACGAACAGCCACATGTTCATTAAAAAGAGCGTGTTATAGTTTGACTGGCCATTATAATAAACTTCTCATGTAAGTAATTAAACTTGAACTTTTATATTTGAAAGAGATTGTCACATCTCGTACTGATATTTCTAATATATTAGTATTAAGGACTATAAGTAGTTCCTTATAGCAATAGCCAAAATCTCAACGCCAGATGTAATCTGTAACATAACATGGATGATTGTAGATACAAAATGCTCGTTTGTTCGTGTCATTATAAATTCCATTTTAATTTCCCGCGACGATATCTATTCATACGACACACGAACACTAATATAGTACCGTTTTAGTGTCCTTACGTCATATGAATAGATATCAGTGCGGGAAAATAAATTGGAATTAATTGTGACACGAAAAATGTTAAACAAGCATTTTGTATCTACAAACATCCATGTTACCAGAACACATCTGGTTTTGAAATTTTGGCTATTGCTATAAGGAACATTTATCTTTTTATTGGGTAACTTTATTTTACGAAATACTTTACGAAATTCCCGTTGATTTTTTTTTTAAATGGGGCTCCAACTTCTTGAAAATAAAAAATGTATCTCAAATGATATGTGTCCATCAATTTACTATTAACAGACAGTTACAGTCCAGCAACAAACTACCACAGCCATTAGTTACATAACGACTGAATCATACTGACACTACAAAGGCACTTGAATTCCCATCAGTGTATTGAACTGGGCCTTAGGGATGGGGGTCAAGTGGGGTTTCAAGAGTGCCGGGCGCCTAAATGACTTAGAGTGCATGGGATTACCTGCCAACGGATGACCTTGATAAGACAGATGAACAGGCTGAAACAAGGGATGTTAAAAGATAACTGGAAACCTACGACTTACTGTGAATCATTATTCATTTGCTGTTTGGTGTGAACATAAAAAATACATCTTCAATTAAAATCTATTTCGTATTTCTTTAACAAAAACGTTTAAGCAATATGGAAGCATATATCGATTTTACTGTATATATGTTTTTGTATTACATATTGTCATGATTATCGTTCAGCCATTTGATGCGAAATAAAACTGTTTAAGGAATGTATACATTTGAATAGGAAATGTCCGTCTTAAAATGTCACACCAAAAAATTATATAATGTTCTAATAATTATAGCAGTAAACAATGGTCGTTTCATCTTTAAAAATTATTTCAAGATACGCACCAAAGCAGCCTCAGGATATGCTGTCGATGTAAAGGACATGAACTATTTTAATACTACTTAAGTAGTTCAATGATAAGCTTGTCGGATTAAATGTAATCCCCTTATGGGACTTTCAGTCAAACACAATCAGTCAAACAAATCAAACAAACTCGCTCTGTTACCGCCGTCCAAACCAACTTCCAAAAAATAGTATCATCGTATTCGTGAAAGACAATAAAATCAAAACTCGAATATAATAAACACAACCTTCCTTCTTAAAATATATATTCATGAAATCAATTAAAAACTGTGTTTCTTCTTGAGCTTTATACAAAGCCAAAATGCGGATTTAAAAAAAAATCGCGTATTTATATCAGAAATAAGTGTCAGTGCAAACCGTTATACAAAATAAAACGAATCTTGTACGCATCGCATTCTTAAATTTTAATAGCGTGTTCATCTAACGTTTAACATCTTCCGCATTTTTTTTTTTCGATATTTGGTTATTCTCTTTAAATTAAATCATTTGCCCATTTCTCAATTCTGTGTGACAATGTTCATTGAACAAGCAAACTGTACTAACGTCTTACTTTGCTGGATAAAAGTAACCCTTAAACGGTGTACTTGATAAACAATGTTATTGTATTTCAAGTTCCTCATTCAAAATTTCATAAATCAATACTCAAGTTGTAAAACAGTACCCTAATACGTAATGCGAAATATGAATGTATATATTTTTAGCTTACCTTTGAACTGTGACTATATTATTTAAATGTTATAAGTAAAAAGTATGCATATCTTTCGCTTTGGGAAACGGTGTTACATGAATGTACGTTAAGTGTCATCCCAGGCAGTCCACACAGGCTAATATGGGACGACACTTTCTGCGTGTATGTTATTATTCGTTTAAATAAAGTCTCTTTTTAGCAAAAATGCAGTTTAGGCTGAAACTTTCGTCCCCAATGAGCCTGTGTAAAAAACACGGCTAATAAGAAACCACATTTTACACACATGCATTAAGCCCCGTTTTTCCAGAGCTAGGATCAAACATACATAAAATAATAAGAACTCATGCTTCTATTATACCGGTATTGTCTTCTCAGTAATCTTAAAGATATGACAAATAAGTCTAGCCCGTGATGATCTTCTTTTGTTAATGTTGGCACTACCAATAAAAGTTTACCGCGGTACAAAAAGCACCTTTTATTAGTAGTAGTAGTACACTAAAAGGTCTAATAAACTACTAGTAGTAGTAGCTAATTTTACAAAATCGGTGCATGTACATGAATTCTACACGCGCAGTTAATTAAAATTACCGATGCGTATCCTTGTTCATCTTTTTCCTGCCGCTGCTTAAATGACCGAGCTCACTGTCACGCTATCATAATTTATAAGTGACTTCTGTAAAACATCAATGCCAATACATTACTAATTGATAACTATATTGAAATCGCAAAACCTACACGCATCAATTTAATAAGCGCCACTAAACGTTTGCAAAGACTTGCGTTCGTTTCGTTCATAGAAGTGCACTATGGAGCGCTTAAAATAACTTTCATTTCATGTCCACGTTATTGTGTATTTTTTTAAACTTTATATTATTTACTATTTATTCGAGTACCCTTCGTCTGATATTGTAAACTGAATCAGTGTTGCGTACAAATAATCAGTATACAGTTTAATTTATTTAATTAATACGAATTAATTTAGAGATACGTTTCTTAAACATTATACACGAGAGCAAGGCGAGCTGCACACTCGTTGATTCAATGGCCGTTATATTCTGGTGTCAATCGCACTAAACCGAAATTGAACGCTTTAAACAAGGTTTAATTGTGGTGATGGTGGACTTTGAACATTGTCAGGTACGAGAAACGTACAGCCATTGTCCATTATGAGCTGCCCTTCATTATTGAATGAGTATCTTGGCCTGTATTCACAAACGTTTTAAGTCTAAATTATAAACTCAGGCCGATATTTTCCAAATTTAAATTTTCTAGAAAAATCATATCATGTTCAATGATTAAAAAGTGATCTTTGTGTAGTTCTTTTTATATTAAATGTGATTGTTTTATGATACAAATTATTGATAAAACGATATTTCGATTCTTTTCTTAAGTTTGAGTCTATTATTTTGACTTAAAACGTTTATGAATACGGGCCAAGATGTTGAAGAATAAATTCGTACTCAAATTAACATTTTTAACATTCAACCATGACCAATAAGATTAAACCAATCACAATTACAGTGTACTTTTGTATGTATTTGTTTATCGTTAAGGTAAGTGCATAGACCAGTTGTAAACATGTTTATTAACTTTGCATTCTTAACCTCTTTATTTAGATTGTACAGGTTTCTTTGTATATACTGGCAGTCGTGTCGACGTTTTATTGTATTAAAGAATCTCAAAATATAATTTAAATTCCGACTCGTCATGATCTGGCCTAGCATCTGCATACTTCTCACAAGTTGTTGTTTGCAATAATTGTTAATTGGCATTCACCTTAAAAAGATAGCGCGCGTTATAACCAGGCATAATTGCAGCTAATTAATGCTAATTGATATGGAACTTTTATTTTTGAGTTAGCCTGTTGGAGCTTTTCTCGAGAACGAGCGATAAGAACATTCAGAGTAAGTGCAATTAACCGGACTCACACAGGATTTGTTGGTCATTTGCGAGGCAGTAAACACAAAACGCGCTTTGATTGGCCATATGGGATAAGAAAAATAAACCGTTGATAAGGTAAAGGGATTCGGATGTACTACCGGACTAAAAAGTGTTAGTATGTTACTCATTTATAGGCGCTCAAGCGAACTCAAAAGACAATACAGTGGGTTGAAAATATATACCGTCCCTGAATTTAAAGTTTTTTAAATACACACATTGTCAAATAAATAATTTAAAACAGCAAATTACCAAATCGCGCACACACAAGTGAGATACAATTTAAACAAATAAGTAATGGCTGTATGATCAGCATGTTGTAGTGAATGTTTAAAACCGTGGCTGAACACTGTTTGTTTTCACTGTATTTGTTTATGTATGAAAACTATTTAACTTGCAATATAAGTAAGGTATTTAAAGTTTTCAATATTAAAGACTTCCTACATGTATGACATAAAACAATTAACTGAATATAAACGCTGAGAATTTGATTAATGCCAAGGTCACATACCATGACTGCAAAATGTTATGCATCGAGACATTTTAACGTCATGCGAGGACATGCGTATGGTTAAGCCAGTTCAGACCAGTGTAAAGACATTGCCCTGTTCGAATGAAATGCGATTACTTTGATTAGAGCAATAATACGATTTTAAATATATAATAAAAACAGTAATTTGCATTCAGAACAGTAATGTAATTTCACTGTAAGGAAATAAAAGTTACATTAAACGCGGATTTTAAATAAAGTTTCTCTGAGTTGACCTCATAAAAGTTCGCCGCTTGAATAAACATTCGTGCTACTTAAATAATAAAACCTCGCTGAAAATAAATGCTCATGTATCGGTGTCCATGCAATAAAACGCAATCTCATCGCCTTTAACAACAAAATCAGATGTGGTTAATGAACGCATTTTAAATATTGTACAAATCTATAATTCGGTGGTTACTACCAAGACCAATGACAATGTTTGTGCATGTACATCCAAAAATCTGTGCAAACACATTTGTTAGATGCATGTCGGTCACTACAAAACTATATAATTATTTGTGAATTAATAGAATGTTGGTCAGTATGATGTCGGGGTAAGAACGTATATTAAATATATACGACTTGACTAGAAACTTTCCACACAATACAGTGAGAATTATATTAAGAGCATTTTCTGTCCTTTAACATGTTTTGAAATTGGGTAGCCTTAACAATAAAATTAACACGAGCGATCAAATGGCTCCAATGAGAATAACAAACATCACATGATGCAGAATATACATCCAATAATATTTACTTAAAAAGGAATTTTATTGGTTTCTAGGTCATAACAGTGCGGGCTGTGACAACCCCTTTCAAATATACAAAGTCAAGGATTTAATCCTCAAAGGTAAACGGTTTAATTGCTTCTCATTAGTGGTCGACTTTTATGGTAAGTTCAATAATAAAACGATTCTTTTTTTAATGAGCATGGGGTTGTTGATTCAATTTAACATGTACACAATTATTTTTTTAATTTCCATATCTACATTTCTTATCCACATCGCTTTTTATCTAGCAATTAAACCACACATATAAACCCCGTACGTTTGTTATTTTTAACAATTTAACTAATATTTGTGTTTGAAAGTCACGTTTGGCCTTTCTTTTCAATTATACTATCAAGTATTGTAAAGTATCAACCATTAATACCATCTGACACACTTGTGAGCTTCCACACCGTTGATTAAATCAAATCTGTATGCATTTAGCCTGGTGACGATGCTTAAAATGTCCCTACTTGATTTCAAAGGATTAACTATAAGCCGCTTCAGAAAGGGCGCAATAAAAAGAGCGGAACACTGTGATAAAACACCTCCCTACTGTTCTACGACGTTTTTATGTCGTTTTAATCAATAAAATTTTCTTCGAACACTCTCTTTAAAGAAATTCTTGTGGCGATAAAGGTTTAAAGGATACTAAGGTTTTTCTTATCTTTCCAATAGAAGAATTAACATAACATTATTGACCGTAATCCGTATCGAGTAGTTCATCAAAGAAGCAGCATTTATGTTCTAATTCATTTTGTAATTAAAATGAAGATCAAAGTCAAACATGTATGATGACAATGTTTGAAAATCAAAATAAATGTTTTCCATGTGTTGGAAAGGCAATTGGTCACTTTGCTTACATAAAATACTAACGAATTGTAACATGACTTAATGTCCTCATAATGTTTCTGGATTTTTTTTGATCCATAGTTTTCGTTGTAGTGTTGAGATCCGTATTGATAGGATGGTAGTCGTTACTTCCGAGCGAAGTGATCGGTTCAGAACGCCTTCCGACCGGCTCAACCCCTTTCCGCCAATGACATTTCCAACAAGTTAATGGCCACAACTTTTATCGTTCAATTATATGTATTTCTATTGCGTTAATATATGTCATCTTTTATTTTGTAGACAATTGGTCACTTGTTTAAGTTAAAGACTAGCAGATGGTAGCAAACATATTTCTCGCCTGATTTTGTTTCTGAAATTTAATTATTCCAGTATTTATATAAGGACTTGAACATTGAGGTATTACACGTAAACAGTACGATGCTTTTATTGGCCCGTAGGGACATACTGACATAAGGTAATGATTATAAAAAGACATCCGCGTATTATAATTGTTTACTTTTGTCACAGCTATTATGAATTAATGCACTGATATCAATAAACACAAACTTGCTCACCTTACAATGAGTTGCCAGAATGTAAACAAGAGGGCCATCAGACCCTAAGGCGCTCACCTGAGAGCCAAAGGAACTAGACTATTCTGAAACAAGAGGGCCATCAACCCCTAAGGCGCTCACCTGAGAGCAAAATGAACTAGACTATTCTGAAAAAAAATGCAAGCTGATTCATGAAGATTGGACCAAAAAAGTGACTTTTAACATGTTTTCTTTATATTTGACCTAGTGTCCTAGTTTTTGAGCTCATATGACCCAGTTTAAATCCCTGCTAAGATTTCATTGGGACAAATGTTCTGACCAAGTTTCATGAAGATTTGCCAATAAATGTGGCTATTATATAGCGTCAACAAGTTTTCCATATAGCCATATAAGGACAACTGCCCCCCCCCCGGCGGCCATGTTTTTCAACGAGTCATAGCCATTTTCAAACTCAGCCGAGCTATTGTTAGAACAAATGTTCTGATCAAGTTTCATAAAGATTGGATTATAAATGTGACTTCTAGAGTGTTAACAAGGTTTTACTACATA
>VMBQ01000404.1:7411-19906 GCA_007657795.1 Dreissena rostriformis | reverse complement strand
GACTGAGCAGAAGAGAAACAACGAACAACAACAACTAACGAATTGAAATTGTCCCAGTTTCTATGAATAGATATGTAAGATTCATTATTAATATATAAATAATGGAAATCTTGCACAAAAACAATGAGTTTGTTTAGGAGTCTTTGTCTGGAGAACAATGTAAATGAGATAAATGAAGTATTTGTTATATTATTTTTAATATACTAGAACAATTATGCCTATTAAATGAAGCAGTGTACAATACAAACAAGTTTAAATGTGTGGTGTGTATACTTTTAAGAAAGTATCGCAATATATGCATGTAAGAATGTATATAATGATGTATGAACGCTGAAAAGATTTTAAAAAAAAACGCACAAAAAGGCACATGGCTAGTTACTGTTCTGTTCAGATCATGTTTAATGATTATGATCGTTAATTGACAGGTTTGAAGGCAGTTAAGTCACTGGCAGTGTTGACTTTGATGATTTTGGAGTTCCGGTCTTTTATAAGAATCTTCCCATCGGATGACCATGCCCCAAGAAGATGACCGGTTTTCGTCAGGGATCTGGCACTAAAGAGCAGGGCACTGCGTTTGGCTGTAAGGTCCTCATTTATGAATGTTTTTTCAAACCCGTGGTCTTTAAGCTCTTTTCTACAGAGGTAAAGCTATTGTCTAGCTCTGTATGAGGTGAATTTGACAATGATGTAAATAGCAAGAAACTCGCTCTGCAAACTTTCTCAAACCTGCATCCTTAAAACGGAAACTGACATATCTGAATCGTAGCTACATGTAGATCAACATCGTAAGGACGTGGTTTGCACTTAAATTTATCTCAAAACCGGCTTGCCGTACTTTTATTTTTCATTCAATTGATTGCGCAATTCATGACGTATCTGGTGTGACGTAATTTATGTGACGAAACACACCAGTTTAATTTTGACTCTCTGGAATTTAAGATGGACAAGTCGGACGTGTTAATTTAGTTAACAGTAAAATATTTGTTAAAGCATCGAACGAATCCAAAACGTATTTCGGATTGTGTGGTTGTAATGCATAATTGTAAGTTTCGATATTAGTAAAATAACTTGCTTCGATAGAAGTACGGTTTCGAAAATTGTGTTTTCGGTCAGAACAAATTCAAGCGTTATTAAACAATAGTGTGGTTATAATTAAATGTCGAACAAAGGGATTGAAGAACAGAAAATGGAAGTACATATCGTTGTAACTGTATTTTTTATTATGATTGGATTAAAGTTGTCATTGAGGTAAGCGTGTTTTTATACCAAATGGCGATGAAGAACTCAATTGTGTTTTCTTTGCTGTAGTTTTAACTCGCCATAAAAGCCAACAAAACTGACGAAAATAAACATGGTAATTACACAGCTTTAGTTAATAGAACAAGAAGCAGTACATTATTATTATTTATTATACCGGATTTATAGTACATGTTCGACTTTGTTATGCCAGCTAGTAAAAAGTGTGTAAAAAGAAGAGTTGTTTATAGACTTGAATTTTAATTTGAACAAAAGCGCTTGTGTTCTACTTGATTGTGTAACATTTGGAATGCTGATTAAATTTGAATCGAGCCATATAGCGATATTTTGTCTCCTTACTCTTCTTTTGCGTGGAATTCTAAAGGACTATTTCGAGTTCCGTAAACGGGAAAGATCACAATTAATATTACTAAGCAATGTTAGACTCAGTTATTTTAATGTGTTTTTTGCTTTTATTTTATCAATTAAAGACTCAATAATTGACGACTAAGAACATTGATGGGATAAATAGAATACTAGGATTAGCGTTGAATAGAGAGAAGTTTATGTTGCTCGGCTCGAACACCGAAAGCGCTCGCCTAGGCTCGCGCTCCCGGCGTTCTAAGCCTCGCAACATAAACTTCTCTCTATTCAACGCTAACCTAGTATTCTCTTTAAAACACATTGACTCAAATTTAATTAAACAGAACATATACTGGAATCGCAGCATCTCGTGTCCAATAAATGTGAGGCATGACATATTTAGTGAAATATAAATTACGCATATTACATTATGCTATTGTTAAACTTAAACTCGTTTGAAGGACAATTGTTGTTGTTCTAAACTCGAATAAAACAAACGTAACCTTCCTTTTTTAAAATTATATATTTATGTGTAATACAATAAATTAAAAACTGTGATTCTTCCTGAGGTCTATACACAGACACAAATGCGGATTTGAAATAAGTGTAAGTACAAACCGTTACACAAAATAAAACTTATAATGTGCTTATTGTATTTTTCAATTTTTATATCATTTAAACTAACAACTCTTATTACCCTACGTTCTACTTCTTAGAATGGCTAAATCACTTCTTAATTAGGTCGTACGTCGATTATAAATCTAGCAGACCCACTTAAGTAAATTAAATATGTTTGATTGTCGGCCGGTCGCTAAATTGAGTTCATCTAACGGTTAATATCTGTAAAACCAAACGTTAATTATTTGTATATTGAATTCGCAAAACGCATCAGTTAAATAAGCGCTATCAAACGTGTGCAAAGACTTGTGTTCATTTCATTTATAGAAGTACACTATGTTACAAATAAAATGACATTCCTTTCATGCCCACGTTATTGTGTAATTTAAGCAAACTTTATTTTATTATAGTACCCTTCATCCGCCTAATAGTGTAAACTGAATCAGTGAACCAAATGCTGATTACAAATAATTATTATACAGTTTAATTGAATTTAATTGAATTTAATTTGATATTGCAATGTAAACAAATGATAACATCACAATAACTTTTTTATAAAACATAAATTAAAAGTAAGGGTTGATAAAATTGTAATTTCAGCGAGTCATGTCATGCAAAATATACCATTACTATTGAAGACATTTTGATATTTAAAAACCATCGCTTTATTCGCAGTGTATGGTTTATATTTTCATTCGCATGTAAACGTACCGCTATTTGTGTAAACACAGGGAGACATGGCTCTGTATAATCTGTAATTTAATTGATCACCATCAATTGAAGAAATGTACATATGTAATTACAAATGATATCCGACAGGGCGATACATTACTTAAACTTGGGACACGAGAGAAAGGCGAGATTCATACTCGTTTGATTCAGGTGTAATTATGGTGACGGTGGACTTTGTATCAAAAACATTGACAGGTACGAGAAACGTACAATCTTTATTTGCTGCTCTTCTTTATTGAATGAGTATCTGACGTTAAAGATTAACGCCGCAATCAAATCAACATGTTTTTACATTAAACCATGACCAAAAAGTATATAACCATCACAATTACAGTGTATGCTGAACACGTATTGGTTTACTTGCAAAAGTCAGCATAATGCTGCCTTATATATCCATAAAGGTTTATTACCATGCGCATGCCATATACTGTTGGCCCGATTTTAACCGCCATGAAGTTAAACGATAATATAAGGCCATAATATTATACCAGTTCCAAACATGTGTATAGACTTTGCGTTGTTAACCTTTTTATATAATAAATATTTCAAATTAATTGTTAGGTTTTTGTTATTGATGGCAGTCGTGTCGACGTTTAATTGTATTAAAGAGTATGCATCTTTTAAAAAACTTGTATATATATCTCGTTTAAACAATATAATTAAGGCACTTTATTCCATTCCAAGAATGAATAAATCCCTACTTGAATAGTGTTGTTTCGAGCGAAAACATTATCCTTTAGGAACAAGCTGCCAGCCTCCTCTTGCTTTCTTTTATTGAAGCTTTGAATCCCCCGCTTTGACGAGTATGTCCGGAAAAATTACGGCATATATAAATTGTCTACCTACGCACAAATACTTAATTATAGGGTTACCAGCGTTATGTAAACTAACAGACGTTTGGACAGGCCAGATTATTAGCAAACGAACAATATTATATTCAAAGATAAATTAAAATCTTTGTTAATACTCTTTTGTTGTATATCTTCGAAATGAATGCGTGTAGTTGCAAAACAACGCTATCATTTTACAGATTCAACATCTTTAACGCTGCAATGTTAAATTACCAGCGAAGCTCCAGATCAGCCTTCGCGTCCGCCACGGGACCATGACATATTGCGTGACTTCATTGCGGTCAGATTAGCTTTTGACCAGACTTCCCGATTGTATATTGCATTGCATATTGCATAAGACCCATTTCCGCTACTAGTGTGTATGTTATTTTTACTCAACCAGATCTTGTTTCAAGCCACGGTGCCTTGATTTCTATCCTAGCTAGCTCATGCCAATTATCACCAAATAGTAAACTAATTTAAGACAGGTTCATGTCCTGCTTTCACAAACTAATTGAATTAACTACGTAACGAACGTTTGAGTTGAAATCGATTCCAATTTCATTTTTGTTGAGCAGAGGACGGACGCAGTTTCACGTTTTGCGATCGACTCCTGTCGAAAAAGTTACTAAATGTAGTTTGCACGGTTAACGTAAAAAGTGGCACTGGACACATAACTTTTATAACGACAAATAAAACAAGAGATTTGTTTGTCAGAAACACAATGCCCCCTACTGCGCCGCTTTGATTTTTTTTTCACCTTTGACCTTGAAGGATTACCTTGACCTTGACCTTTCACCACTCAAAATGTGCAGCTCCATGAGATACACATGCATGCCAAATATCAAGTTTCTATGATCAGTATTGCAAAAGTTATGACCAATTTTCGAAACCTAAACGCAAGTGTGACGGAATTTCAGAAGGACAGACAGACAGACGGACAGACGGACAGACAGAAAGACAGACGGACAGTGCGATCATTATATGCCACCCTACCGGGGGCATACAAATAGAATTTCTTACAATACAATAACAAAATTATCGCGTTTTCTGATTTAGTTTATAAACATTGAACATATATGTGCATAAATACACTATCCAAACGTCTTAAATGTGGCAATTGGTTGAGCCAAAATAGAAGTCTGTGATAGTAAAACCGATCTACTCAGTGTATATTCTTTATATCAGACAAACATCAGGTTTTCCAAGATATCATGAATACAATAAAATGTATATTTAAATTAATAACTTGATACAAAAGATACATTTTTCGATTACAGTTTTTAATTTTGTTTGTTAAGTATGGAATTGTGCATACATTTTATTGGTAATTAAATAATTTAAATAATTTTGTTCGACTAACTTTGACACTAGCACGGCAGCGAACATTCAAAATTAACGTTCTGAAAAGTGTTGATGATTCTAATGGATACATTACATAAATGCACTCGTAGCATGCATACTAATATTACCATGTTTCAATAAAATGTTTACAGTAAAGCCATTATTATTACAGTATCACGTTTCATCGCACTTTTGCTGTTGCTTTTATTCCTTAAATACATTGATTTAATGGATGGTTTCATTTCATTGTCAATTCGTTAAGGAGGGTTTACCTGAAGGGCATGTCACACCTGACCTCGTTGTCGCAACGCTTGCAAGCGATGCTTTTGACGCACAAGCGTCATCACAGGAAAGCAATGCAAGACAAGAAAGTCAATGACCCCTAAATCTCCACCAGAGTCATCTACAAGATCATAATTAAGTAATGAGGCAGAGCAGAAACATAATTCGCCCCAGTCACATACTTCTGTTGCTCCTAGATGAGCGTCAAATTTAACTGATTACACATTGACTTGAGCAGAGCGAGCTGATATAAAGCAAGAAGCTAAACTCCTTAAGCTGTTGGACAGCGTCCTCATGTCGTGACCACGTCGCGCCCACGGCGCTTTAGAAGATACCAAAGCGTTGTTACGGTATACACTCAGCGCTCTCCAGTGTGCCGTGCTTAAAAAGATAACCAATACATGGCGTTTTAAGCGATGCCACTGGGTTGCATGCAACTGCCCAACAAGCAACTGGACTTTCAGCATACTATGTGGATGCCGTAAGAACGTCTCGCCAACGCTGCTCTTTAGACTTACCGAATAAACAGTCAATATAATACTTCGGAAACTCATCTGAAATACCGTTATTATGATAGAAGATATTATTGAACATCCCTTCTTATGTAAAACGTAATACAAGACCTACTCTCAATTATTTCAGTTTATTTAATATTGTATATTGCAAAAGGGTAAATGCCAACACGACAAATTAATTTGCTGTTAGTATAATGTTGATATGTTTTCAAAGAAATAAAATTAGCTGTAACACTACGCTTTTGAAAGAATCTAACGTTTAACAAATATACTACTACGTCATTACTAATTATCGAGGCGTGTTCCGAACATGATTAAAATATTTAGTAACTTAAAGTAACATTAATACTATAGGATTCTGCCTTATGTTGTCAACAATTTGTCTAAACATTGATATCATTCTTATATCTGAACATGCTGTTGAGGCATGAATCGTCTTCGCCGTGTGATAATACAAGACTATCCGGCGGCTGAAAGTATTGTATCTGGCGCCGAGTAATGTCCACAGAGGGATGCAATATTTACTATGCCTCGCAGGGTATTCATTTCACCAAATATATATACTGTATATTAGAGAACAAGCTAGCTGTATGTTTTAATACAAACATACACTGGTTATCAAATGTTCCTTCACATACATAATGTAAATGCATTTATCCAAAAATGAACATTATTTGATATTTATGTTTGCTTGCATAAATCTTTATTAAATGCATTTTTCGTATTGAATTGTTAGCAAGCACGCCTGAAACAATTATCACAATGATGAGTGTATGCACGAATATGGAAACCCTAAAGTTATTTGTTTTCGCATTTTCCATTTACTTCCAGACATTGTATTGCTTCCTGTTGAAACATTTATGTGTTTCATAGGATGATTTGGAAATGGCGATCGAATAAGTAAATTGCTTTCGGGATCCCAGCATAGTAAGCACTATGGTTTGAAAGTGCCATTCGAGGGTTAAACTTGTCATGTTGTTATGTAACATAATGTTCATGGCTGATCTTTGGATTCTTTACGTTAGCAAGTAATGCACTGTTAAATGAAACGAGCATTGTGGTTAGCAAGAAGATATCAGTGTTGTTTAGGAATTGTATCATATTGAACGGAAACGCAATTTTGAAGATAATGTGGATGTAATTGTTTTCTTGCATTACATTTTATTCAATACACGCACTCAAAATCATATGTATTCGGACATGATTCTGCTGTATGCAGAAAAGTCTTGAAAAGTGTTCAAAAGTATTGAGACAGTCAAAAGTAATATGTCAACTGATTCAATGTATGCTTAATGGAGCAATTGATTTCTCGTAGAGAAACATTTTACCAACAAGCGGAAGAAATGTAGTTCTCACAATTGTTGTAGTTAATTTGCAAATCAAAGAGTCTGTCGAAACAGTCTGTTTTTTCAATTAAAACTTGTGTTACACAATTATGCGTGCATTCGAATAGTCAATATTTATGCTTCATTTTACATTTCATTCGATTGTTCATCATGTACATTTTCAAGAGGGAGAATATCTATATTCTTTTCCAATGCACTAATAATGCATTGAATGCGGAACATACGACAAAGCGATTAAGATGAACTCGCGGATAACATTTATTATTATCAGGAACAAGAAAATCCACACAAAAGAAGATTTGATATCAGATCAAACGAATTCAATAAAGAAAAACGAATGAGACCTTTACGCGCTAATATTGTTACGATTTCATCTCATATCCATGGTGTGCTCCAAACAAAGAGCGATAAAAGGTCGGAGAAACAAACAAAGTGTGTTAACCCAATGTTAAGTTTAAAACAAAACATAGTACGATGTATTCTTATTTTCAAAATAAAATTAATAAAAACGATGGAAACCAAAAAAATAGAGTACATTAGGCATTTCATTCTGAATTAATAGAGTGATCTGTACTATGTTACCAACGTCTATGCAGCAAACCAAGATAGAGTTAACCCAGTTGCTTACAACTCTGGTATTAAAGTAAATTTACTTCAGAAGTGAAATCACAAATTATCAGCGGAATACGTTAGCCACGTTCTATTGCTTTTGTCTTAAACATTGCTACAGGCATTTATTAGATAAGAATATGACATTGCTATGAAACTGCTATAAAAAAAAAGCAAAATAGCAAAAGCGTTCTTAACACAACGCTTCCGCTCACAGGTGCACAGTGTTTCTACATACACTACTGCAATGATCACGATCGTATTGTTTTGGAATTAAATACATCAGTTTTCAACGCATCATGTTGCACTTAAGAACTGCGAGCACACATATTGAAAGCCGTGCATTTAAAATTATTAAGTTAATAACCCATTTCGCCATTGCTTCACAATCAAGACATGAAAAATTATAACGAATATGTAAACCTATAACGTTACTTAAAAGTAACACACTTGATTGGCAGAAGCAATCATCTAAGAGTAGTCTTACGGCTTACATTTCGATGAATTGATCGTAGAAACGTAACACATGTGTGAGATCACGACATATGCCCATGGATCAGTATTCGGTTGGTTGACTTGCGTTAAATGCGCGTTAAATGGTTAGCATAGCAATATATTTTGTCATAGAAGGCTTATGACTTAAAGTCGAATAGTGAAGCCACGGCTTTAAACATTCACACGAACATGCTGATCTTAAAGCCAATACTTATTTGGTATTATTTAAAATGGAACATCACTTGTGTGTACCTGATTTGGTAATTTGTTGTTTTAAATAATAATTTATTTGAAAATGTGTGTATTTAAACATCATTCAATTAAGAAACGGTATAGATGTTCACGTTACTTTTGCAAATCAACAAGCTCATTTAACAAACTTTATTGGCTTTGTAGTTCGCTTAAGCTCCTATTATTAGTAACATACTAACACTGTCAAGTTCGGAATTACCATCCCGATCCCTTTACCTTATCAAAGGTTTATTTCCGTTATCCCATATGGCCAATCAAAGCGCGTTTTGTGTTTACAGCCTCGCAAATGACCAACAAATCCTGTGTGCGTCCGGTTAAATGCACTTCATCTCAATCGTCTTATCGCTCGTTCTCGAGAAAAGATCCAACAAGATAACTCCACAATAACAGCTCCGTATTAATTATCATTAATTAGCTCCATGAATGTATGGTAATAACCCGCGCCTTCTTTGAAAGGTGAATGCAAATAAACAATCATGGACTTGTAAACAAGAAAGGCCATATCATGGCGAGGTTGAAATTGAATTCTCTTAAGATAACTAACTGTGCCATTTTCAATATCACGTTGTGCTTTACACATAGTTCACATCCATCTTACGGAAAACATTGTTCGTTCAAAAATACAGCTTCTTTTTGTGGATTGGTAGGGATTTCACAAGCACGTGTACATTGTTCTCCAATAAAGGAATTTTAATAAAGTGCAAACCTTTGATTTTTTTTACAAAACCAATCAAAAGTGACAGCAATATTTAAACGTCAAAAACAATTTTATTTGATGATTGAGGAAAGACATAGACAATCCATTAAATAAGGTAAGGAGACATCTTCACGAACAAAATCCCTTTCCAACATTTCCGGATTCTTAAATCGAAACAGGTGTCCCATAGCAATTATAATTACAGTATATTCAGACTGTATGCGCACAACACATCAAGCCATGCCAGGTCACAAGCTTGGTAAGGAATTACTCATAATACTTTGGAAAACATGGAAGGAACATTATAAACCAAAGAATGACGTTGTATTCAGATGCATTCATAAACTGAGGTTTGCTTCATGCCTGTAACTAAACGAAAGGAATATACTTGCTAATAATTGGCATAGCAAGTGGGTTTGAAGCATCAAGTAAGAAAATAAAGTAATTTCAATATAGTAAGCAAACTACCCACCCATTGTATGGCTTTAAGAACATGGATTGCGTTTAGGTGTATCGACTTTTTACATGAAACTGCATGCGTTATAGCAAATGCCAAACATGTATTTTGTGATGATCATTGTATTTATGTATACTATTTCTTCTTGTAAGCATCGAGCAAAAAAATAAATGTCACGTACTGAATGTATCAAATTAAAAGAACGTCGAAAGATAAACAATAAGTTAATATTAATAACTGTATCAACATTAATAATATGTTTACACTTTAAACATTCTTGTACCTTTATCTTGAACCGTTTATATGACATAATAACAAATGAACACCACGGGTACATTTATCTTAATTTAACCAGTAATTTCTATCCCCAAACAAAATTAGATTGTGAACTGAGATTAATATCCATAAATAATGTCCTAATATTGCGCTGCTTAGATGGGAATCCCGCCCTACGATACGTATTTGTCATGCTGGTTGAATATAACGTTTATTGTGTGCTTAAGTAAAGGATAATTATCAAATATGTTAGTTAGTTTATACGATTTCAATGTCAACATTTTGTTATTTTTAATCTAGAACCAGTATATGAATATGTCCGAGGAATGTTAAATAACTTATTTACACTCTGGATATAGTATCATCAAGAAATAGTGTTTACCGCTGTACAACAGAACATTTTTTTTCATTGAATAAAACGTTTCTTTCGTTTTTGTTTCTTATTATACTTCTTTTTACTTTTTATTCTAGTTTTTGATGAATAAACGCTTTATCTGTTTGTGAAAAAAGTTATTAGATCGTATATACTGACATGAAAGGGTAGTTTTAATTTATTGCACAGTTCTTTAGTTTATCGCAACTTATTTTAAAATGACATTTGAAGGTCATTGAAATTAATGACTAGAAAACATAAGAAGTTTCTTAAGTCGGTTAATTTCTAAGCAGACACAAATACCCAGATCGTGACTTCCAAACATGTCAACTAATGCACCGTATAAGTCCATCATTAGTGATATATTGTGACATTTTAACGTTAGCCGACGCTAAATAAGGATGGCGTAATTTGACCCAGGAAGTTCAGTTGTCTTAGAGTTAGACATATATATATAGAACACATCATTTCTATATCAAGCCCTTGGTCATTATTTGTTTCTTCTTTCTCTTCGCATGGTTTGACGACGAATATAATATAGTCCTTTCAACGTTCATGATAAGAATTGTCACCTTTTATTGGATGTAAAATAGGTAAACAGCTATAAGGGAAGTTTTCTATTAAGCGGTATGATTACCAACATGATTTCCATACAATTGACATTTGCAGAAATGTCTACGAATGTACAAGCAAGGATTTTTCATTAGTTGACTGGATTTGTAAATTTTTGCGCACATGCAAAATACAATATACGTGTCAAATGATATTTCTTTTTGCATATTTGTGCATTCATTTATTCGTCCTTTCCAATTCTCAGAAGTTCTGCAACAACGGTTTTTATATCATTGGTGTTTTATTTGTGAACGTCGAAAGAAAGTCCCGTCGACTTTGTAAGCAGCGTATTGACGTTACGTTACTCTTCTACAGAAGTAAATCGCTTCGACATCTCGTGGACTCGTTAAAAGGCGCTGCGCTGCACCACAGCTGTAAATTGTTCGTAATATGTTCCATTTCCTGTCTTTACAGCAGTTTTCAGCTCACCATAGCACAAATTGCTCATGGTGATCTTTAGTGGCTATATTGAAACCTTTGTACCTTGTTACAATTACAGAAGTAACATAATTAGTAACGAGTTCATTACACTTGCTCAGACCATGACTGTTTACTAATGATATCTGAACTGAGTTATAGAATGATTCCGGCCAGTTGAAACACATGGTCACCAGGGTGTGGGTCAGTTTTTCTTATATCGTAATAGTGAATCCTTGTGAAAACTCTAGCAGTCACACTTTTTCAAATCTTCATGAAACTTGCTCCTAGCCTTTGCTCTAGTAATACCTCAGTCGGGTTTTTTAAAAGTCTGTAGAAAAACCCTATCAGCATGTAACTTGATAAAAAAAAAATCAAATGAAAACTTAGTTTTGTTAAATAAAAAAAAATGCTAAGAGAAAAGCAAGGCCAGAGAAACATTTATTAAACAAAAAACACAAAAGTTGCTCAAAACAGTTCAGTTCAGTTCATTGGGGAGTCAGGTAAGCCTTTTCTTATTGCCTTTAGACCTTGTGTTATAATACCGCATACGTTTTACACTAGTAGTTGTAGTTTGCGTTTTGTATGTGACCGTATGTGTAGTGCTTCACCTCAATACATACATTGAACAAACATCTTCTACTTAGAACTAAAATTAAAACCTTATGTCAAATTATACAAACACATGGGCATTTATAAATTCATTATTTTATATAGCAAATACGGTATATGTTATACACACATTACCATACCATATATTCTGGGGGCTGTGTTACGGTCTCGGAACTTTCTATGATCAAGAGATCATTAAATAATTTATATTTAACGACACTTCGTTCGTGTTTGCTCTCACTGATTCATTAAGAATCCGACACACGTGGCAACATGTGTGGACAATTATCATCGAGTACCTTCGCCCATAAAACTTGCGATAAATTATCATGCACAGCGAAAAACAAACGATGCTTAAAATGTCCCCTACTTCATCCCAGAGTATTAACAACAATAAGCCGCCGCAGAAAGGGCGCACTTAACAAGTTC
>VMBQ01000403.1:224545-396603 GCA_007657795.1 Dreissena rostriformis | reverse complement strand
ACAATTCTATGATGAATTACTTATGAATTGTATGTCTTATTGGAGTTACATATATATTGAAAGTTGTTATTTATTTATTATAAATGAAGCAATTGTGGAAATGTTATAAATCTTGAGTTTACATTTTCTTTTTATATCACAAGGAACTAGGGTCAAATAGTTTTCTTTATTTTTCTGTTTGAGTCCATTTTTGTTCCATGTCAAAGTAAAAATAAGCATCAAAAAGTGTGGTTAAGAAATGTGACAGAATTAAATTAAACAAAAATCACAGCTACCGCTTGGCTCGTGACAATAATGAGCATTAAAGTTTTGAAAAATGCTCACCTTACCTGAAACTGTTAAGGAACAGCCGCATCCCAAAATCTGCATTTTAATGAACTGAAGTAAACATGAAATTAATGGTATTATAATACTTGACATATTTTGTTGATAACTATGCAATGTTTATTTTGCGATGTATTATCCGATTGTTGTTCTTGATCAAACGTCAGGAGAGGTTTATCTCTTTAAGGTAGGGGAAATGTAAGGCCTTGTGGTATTCACTACATTGTTTTTTACCTGTCATTTCATAATGTTAACAAACTGTTATTGTTTAAAAGCTTAAAGAAAGATTTAATAAACTCTCTCATACAAAAGGTTATGGTTGAAGTGTTTTATTGTTATATTAACTGATGTTAATTATTGGAATATGTTTTGTCTAATGATTATGAACAGAACTTAAATTCTTAAACTTACTGGAAATGTCTGAACTGCAAGGATGCTTGCCCAATCGTCATCTTGCAATGATTCTATCGGTTATATTCATATCTAAGTGATTTAACATTTTAAAATATTAAACATACAACAACAAGTTAGTCTAAGGCACTATTCATTTTCGTTTAATGTGCATATGTGTAAACTTCGCTATTCCCATAAAATCACTTTTTAGCTGTTTCATTATTTCGGATATATTGTTCCCTTAATATTTCTTCTCTGTCATTAATGCAAATTTGTTTTTGCCAGAGAGAAGTATATTTGTTTATTGTTAGATGCAGAAACTTTTACTTATCTATATATCCTCCTAAAATGTTATTGTTGAATGTTTGACGCTAGAGAACTTGTTTTAGGATTAGGGATTCCTACATGCATTTGATTGGTTATTATATTCCTAATTCATGTTCATTAGTTGGTGCTCACAACCCTAAATCCTGAGTGCTTAGCGACAGGTAAAAATATCGCTGATAAACAACTTTTGGGATCTGTTAGGATCTGGTCAGATCGTTATTGACAGCTCTCATAAGATCTATTGCTCTATATTTATAATTATTAGTAAGCTTTCGTACGGCTTCATTCACCATTCCAAAGATGGTAAGCGTTATTTAGTCTGACAAAATTAGCGTTTCGTTAGAAACTCCAGAGAGCTTTATAATGAAAGTTTATCGGCGTTGTCAACATTATAATACTGTTGAATGATGTTTTATGTATACGAGAACTGGTTCGTATGGAATAATTTAAATATTGATTAAACCACGATTTTGAAACATTGCAACTGTGTTCTTCACATTATTAAAAGTGCCATCCTGACAAGGACACAGAAGACAATGAACAAATATAAGATTTCCCATGCTTAAGGGTGGGTTATTCAATAATATCATAGGCAAGTCGGCCTTTGCTTATACTTTCAAGAGAAAACAGAGATCCAAAATTCTTGGGAATAGCTCCTGATTTTTATCCTGCCCTTCTTTAACAGCGTTTCCTGGTGGTTTCTAATATTGGAGATTTTTTCCTTGAAGACGTATTGTCGTATGCACTGAGCCACATCCCCATCCCCCAGAACTCTTGGAAATAACTCAGCTGTTAAGATTGCTTCTGACCGTGCTATTGATCCTGCCCTTCTGTTCAAACGTTTCTTGGTAGTGTCATAATATAGAGATCTTTACCTTGAAAACATACTGTCGTATGAACTGAGCCCCCATCATCCAGCCCACTTTGAAGCCAATAACATACTTCGTAAAGCAGACAAGCCTCAGATCGCTCAGGCGATTATAAATCATGTTGCAGACGCATCAAGTGAGTCTGGGATGAACTGCTTTCCTGATACAGATTGTTACGTGATTGATGGTCGATCCATGCTCCATCGTTTATCATGGATATAAGGCGATTCAAATAACGCAAAAGTTGAGTTTTATGTAGATTGCACTGTTAGACATTACAGACAAGCGACAGAGGTGTTCAATAGCTCGGATGCCGGTCCTTCAAAGACAATACAAACCAGAGACGAGGAAAAAAAGCGAACCCTATTGTGAGTTTTAACCAAGGAACACAATGCTCACGAAAAAAGATCGATTTTTGTCTCGTGAAGAAGAAACAATGCAGATATGATTACTCTGATCAACACAGCTCTGAATAAAAGAGGATGTTATGCCGTTCTGTCACCAGGGGATGCAGACGTTAATATTGTAAAAACAGCCGTGGAACGATCCCAACATATCACCACAACGTTGGTATATTGCGGGACTAGGCCTGAAGACCCGTTTGCAAAATGGGGTTGGGAGACTTTCTCACTTGATCTGAGTTAATTAGCCCCTTTATATGATAAATCAACGAGGTGCTTGTCCGTCACAATGCCAAGAGCCTAAAATTACCAAAATCCAATATGGCCACTGACGACCATTTAAAAAAAGACAAACAAAATTCATCTCGGAGTAAAATCAAATGTTTTACCTCTAAATTGTTTATTTTGCGGTTAGAACTCAGTTATAAAAGGTCTTGCTAAATATTAATAATTTATCCAGAAAGGTCAAGTACAATGTCATATGATACATCAAAAACCTTGAGTTAACCTTGGAAAGTAGTAACCGGTGTATAAACTTTAAAATGACAAATTCGACGTAATTAATTCAATTACAATTTTTGTGTGCAAGTTTTACGTAATATTTTGATATTCTACGCATGTTTTACCCACAGACAAATGACTAGTTATAATAATTGAAACGTTTTCATATTCGCCTGAAAAATATTACAGTGAGCGGGACTCAAACCCAAATGCAGATGGTTTGATAATGTGATATCGACCAAACCCCTTACCAAGCAAACACGCGAAATTTGTTCAACGTTGACTCAACTTCAAACCGACGAAACATCGATTTGATGTTGGAAAGACCTTGAACTAAAGTCACTGTTCGCTGGGTAATCAGTGAACTATCCCCAGCCCTATGGAAAGGCTAATGAAGAGACGGGCTAACACCTTATTCCACATGGCATTATAACAAAAACACACATAACTCATATAACTCATCAACATGCAATCAAGCCCATTTTAATAGGTTTAAACATACATGTACATCGTTTCACATAGATTACATATAGTTCCAAAGTTAGTAGGGATGGGACGGAATATCCGAATATTCGAATATTCGAAAATCGGCCGAATATTCGAATCCAAAATTCATATTCGAATATTATATTTTAATAAAAAGATACTTTCAAACAAATATATGTACATGTATAAAGTCGCAGTTTTGGTTTCCATTATAGGTCATTGCTTTGATAATAGCTTTCATCAATGAACGAGATGATAATTGGCAGACGGGACGGTATAAGGAGAGGGACAACTCGTCAATTTACTCTCAATTCAGAGTTATGCAATATGAACAAACTATTTTCTTAAAATCAGTCGAAAATGAAAGTAAATTTATGTAAAATATTTACTTATATTGATAAACATTTGAAATTCTGTGTTTTGACAGGTTTTTTAACCTCAGCGATCATTTGTATGAACATTGGTTAATATGAACTTTAGTAACTTGATTACTGCAGTTATTTTCATGATTATGTTACCGCAATATAATTGTATTTGTATAAACGATGGTTTCAAACCTAACCATTGAAATTTGTTAACTTACCACAGTGAAATTACCAACAATGCAACCCTGAAAATGACGTCGTTTTCGCGCAATTTGTCAGACGAACATTGTCCAATATGGCCTCTGACGATTGTCACAAAAGAAATAAACGGGCTAAACCTTTGAGTAACCGAGAGGTGGATGTTTATAAGAGCTTAATGAAAGAAAATTTTCATAAACTCAAAGCAAACCGAAGCGGCCACTCGTTACCTAATAAGGAATGGACACCGTGCTCGTTGTAGTCAGAAACGTGGTACAATACATTATTGAAAGCCCCATTTACACTCAAAATCAACGAATATTTCGTAAAATATTTCCTAAAATAAAGTTAACAATACAAAATCAGTGTTCCTTTAAAGCAATAGCCAAAATGTGAACGCTAAATGTGGCCTGGTAACATAGATTTAAGAAGATACATTGTTACCAAACCATATTTAGCGTTGAAATTATGGCTATTATATACGGAACACTGATTTTGTATGGGTTATCTTTATTTAACGAAATAATTAACAAAATATTCGTTGATTTTGAGTGTTAATGAGACTTTAAAAGGATCTGTCTGTTTGTGATGTTTACGCATTGAAACGCATAACTCATTAATTTTCACCTGATGATATAACTATTGTGGTTAGTCTACATTAGCGACACGGTAATTCACATAGACCGGAGTAGGTTGCAACGAAGCAATAAAACGAAACAAACACATCATTTTTTAAAATATGTTGTCAAAAAATGTATTATCGAATCCCGGGTAAATACAGTTTTATGCTTTTTTACATAATTTCACAAAATTTATGATCGAATCCCGGCTGTATTAAGTTTGAAGCAATAAAAGTGTTTGTAACACTGCGTTTTAGAATCTATGTTTGAAATATGAAATGAGTAAAATAGACATAAAATAATTCTTTGGAACGAAAGCACTTGCATTGAGTATCAAATTAACTGAAGTTTGTATTTAAAAAGCTAATATGTATTTAATGTTCATGCCATTAAGCATTAAAAAGTGGGGACTTAAAATGATAACTTCATTTGTTCAAAGTTACCGAATTAATATACGTAACATCAGTAAAATTATGTTTCAATTAAGTTTTATTTAATTTAATTCTTACATAGTTGATAAGTCTACCTATTGTTTTGTTCGCTTAACTTACTGTACTATATATATATATATTGAAGAGTACAGAAAAAAAAACATTGTTTAAGCTTTGAAAATGCTGACTGTTTCTCCTGAATGGTTCACCTTAAATCTTAAATGCAGTCTTACAGAGCTGTCTACGTCTAACATACCGGTAATGGTGCACTCGAGAAGAAGGTCAAAATATACTAAATAGTTTCCTTATATGTTTCAATGTAAAAGCGACAACTTTGACCGAAAATAAATACAACATTTTGCACATAGAGACCCCCATAACCATACCTTTTCTTAACGGACATTCTAAGCTGAATCGATTTAAGCAATAAAAAAGATATGTCATGTTCAAACCAAAAAATAATTCGACTCAAATCAAAATCGACTGTTTTTGCACCTTCTTTTTTTCTGCCGTTTTCTAGTGGATTGTAACCTTTTTCAGTGCCAACTTTTACTTTAATCTCTAACTTTATCCTATTTCAGGGATTTAGTAGTGAACACCTATGCTTACCCTAGCAATATCTCCAGACGATAAAACCAGAACAACAGCCTAAAGTGTAAAACATGCCTTCGAGGAAAATATGATGTTTTTTTTAGAGAGTACAGCCCTTCATGACTCGATTATTTAGTATATTGTAACCTATTAGACACCCTGAACTGTTAAAATCGCGTAAAATATGCACTTCTGAATAATAATTTACCTATTTTCAATGTGCATGCCAAATTTCAGATCGATCTTTCAACAAGAAATGCTTGAAAATGCATTNTTTAACAGTTCCGGAATGTCTTCATTACCAGACTTTATTGCTAGAAGAGCTTCTTTGTCAGAGACAACTGAACTTGCAACGACAGGGTTGGCACAGACGTCGTTGCACACTATATCCCTTACCAATATTTGAAGAACTTATTTTCCTCGGTTGGCCAGAATTTATTGAGTTGTTGTGGGATAGGTGTGTCTCTTTTTATGTCAATAAAAATACAATACATGTTGCTTCGTCACCGCGACGCAACCGTTCACCTTCCTTTAAAGCCATCTCAACGTTTGAGTCTAGTACAAGATAAACGTACTCTGGCCCGTCACATATGCTTGACGCTGAGTTAAAAACACCAATGATTGCACAACCCAGAGTGGAAAAATGTGCAAGTGACCTCTGTCGCATCTTAGATCTGACGCCCACGATGACATGAGTGGGAAGAAGAGATTCCCGACTCCATTTACTAAGGTCCAGTCTAGATTCGATCTCTCCAATACGTTTTGACTTATTAACATGGGTTGGGAGGTCACCATCAAACAATGGAGACGAAGAGATCAAATCATGAGATAATATCTGCTTGAGGGACATGCCTCGTTCAATTGCAATGTCCATGCTCCTCTCTGTATTAGCCATATCTTTGGATGACGGGGCTGTTGGCTCCTTAAGACTGCCTTTTGATGTCAATAATGACTGGTGAAGACGGTAAGTGAACTAGGGAAGCTTCCTCTTTGAAATGGTTGAACTGATTTGTTTGACTTTCCTGTATGCGCGGTAAACACGTTCACAATTTTCAATATATTTGAGATGGCGTGCAGCAACCTCTTTGTCAACAGCTAGTTTTGTCAGTAAATTGTGTAGTGGAAAGGGATCACCTACAGTCATTGTGTATGGGTTCTGACGTTCGAGCACATAGTCCAACAACATGACTACATTTTGGTTAAACATGTACCGACGAGTTGCGCTGAGTGAATGCTGAAGATGACATGCCGTGTGATCCATCGGCTTGTGGTTAGAAGATAGAGGAGGCTGGTGATTGACCCGATCTCATGGAACAAACGTTCAAATCGTGCTACAGCACCAGCATTGTGTGTCTCTCCTACAACATAGTGACATCCTGGACCCGTTAATACTCTATGAATAGTCTGCTCAACCTTCATATCACCTTCAACGTTGCAAATCCAGCCTGGGCGGTCCCGAACAGCCCATGGATCAATGAAAAAGCGCCGATAAAGCTCAGGATTTGTACCATGAACCGTAACGCAAAAGTTAATGCAGTCATATTCAGCAAATATCTGCATGGAATCTTCAATGGAAGCTACATGCAGATTCCAGTTTTTCTGTCAGAGGGTACAGCATTTTCGACGATAAACACTTACTGCAACAAAACACCAACGAATCGGCAAAGCTCAGACTTAGCCTCACATTCTTTCTCAAACACTGGAAATTCTTGATGCAACTGTTCCATCTGCCCGTTAATAACCTCAAACTGCTCTAGACAGCGTTCATTGGCAATAAGGCAATACGCATGTTGCAGTTCCTTTATCTGCTAAACAGTTCCGGAATGTCTTCATTACCAGACTTTATTGCTAGAAGAGCTTCTTTGTCAGAGACAACTGAACTTGCAACGACAGGGTTGGCACAGACGTCGTTGCACACTATATCCCTTACCAATATTTGAAGAACTTATTTTCCTCGGTTGGCCAGAATTTATTGAGTTGTTGTGGGATAGGTGTGTCTCTTTTTATGTCAATAAAAATACAATACATGTTGCTTCGTCACCGCGACGCAACCGTTCACCTTCCTTTAAAGCCATCTCAACGTTTGAGTCTAGTACAAGATAAACGTACTCTGGCCCGTCACATATGCTTGACGCTGAGTTAAAAACACCAATGATTGCACAACCCAGAGTGGAAAAATGTGCAAGTGACCTCTGTCGCATCTTAGATCTGACGCCCACGATGACATGAGTGGGAAGAAGAGATTCCCGACTCCATTTACTAAGGTCCAGTCTAGATTCGATCTCTCCAATACGTTTTGACTTATTAACATGGGTTGGGAGGTCACCATCAAACAATGGAGACGAAGAGATCAAATCATGAGATAATATCTGCTTGAGGGACATGCCTCGTTCAATTGCAATGTCCATGCTCCTCTCTGTATTAGCCATATCTTTGGATGACGGGGCTGTTGGCTCCTTAAGACTGCCTTTTGATGTCAATAATGACTGGTGAAGACGGTAAGTGAACTAGGGAAGCTTCCTCTTTGAAATGGTTGAACTGATTTGTTTGACTTTCCTGTATGCGCGGTAAACACGTTCACAATTTTCAATATATTTGAGATGGCGTGCAGCAACCTCTTTGTCAACAGCTAGTTTTGTCAGTAAATTGTGTAGTGGAAAGGGATCACCTACAGTCATTGTGTATGGGTTCTGACGTTCGAGCACATAGTCCAACAACATGACTACATTTTGGTTAAACATGTACCGACGAGTTGCGCTGAGTGAATGCTGAAGATGACATGCCGTGTGATCCATCGGCTTGTGGTTAGAAGATAGAGGAGGCTGGTGATTGACCCGATCTCATGGAACAAACGTTCAAATCGTGCTACAGCACCAGCATTGTGTGTCTCTCCTACAACATAGTGACATCCTGGACCCGTTAATACTCTATGAATAGTCTGCTCAACCTTCATATCACCTTCAACGTTGCAAATCCAGCCTGGGCGGTCCCGAACAGCCCATGGATCAATGAAAAAGCGCCGATAAAGCTCAGGATTTGTACCATGAACCGTAACGCAAAAGTTAATGCAGTCATATTCAGCAAATATCTGCATGGAATCTTCAATGGAAGCTACATGCAGATTCCAGTTTTTCTGTCAGAGGGTACAGCATTTTCGACGATAAACACTTACTGCAACAAAACACCAACGAATCGGCAAAGCTCAGACTTAGCCTCACATTCTTTCTCAAACACTGGAAATTCTTGATGCAACTGTTCCATCTGCCCGTTAATAACCTCAAACTGCTCTAGACAGCGTTCATTGGCAATAAGGCAATACGCATGTTGCAGTTCCTTTATCTGCTCCAGGACTGAATATGTAGCATTGTCCTTGTCTGTCCAAAAAGCTTGCAACTGACGTTTATAAATTAAGTCCTCCCCATCAGCATCAGCATTGTTTTGCATGCATGTATTTAAACGAGCTTTCTGTTTTGTAGAACTTGCTTGCTCAGTATGTGAAAACAGTACTTAACGTTTAATAATTTAAATAATTATCTTTTTTTGCAGGTAGTGATTACTATAGGCAAACCGAAGATAAAGTTTTCAGGTTCTTTGCTTTACAGATTTAAAACAACATGCTATACAGGTATGCATGTTTAAGCATGCAAAACCGGGTATTATGTCACATGCGGCCATCATAGCTCCAGACAAGTTATGAACTTCCCTGCCTTCTATGCAGGCACATAATGCTTCGTGGTCTTATTAGCAGACTAGATAGCTTGTAACCCGACTGCGGTAATGCACAGGCTAGTCTGGATACGGTAGCCGCATATGGCATAAGACCCATTTTCGCATGCCTTGGCTCATTTAATGGCTACCATTGCCTATTAATGCAAATTGGATTTCATGTGGATTGTTCCTTATATCTTAAAGTCATTTACGCAATCTGTATGCCCTAGGCTTTAAATATTTTCATAAAATTGAATTTTGCTGAATTTTTTATTGACGTGTTAACCGACCAAACTGCTTAAACACCAGATTGAAATCGGTAGAATTATACTTATTTGGTTATTTGAAATCGTGTGCACAGGTGCGTGTCCAGTAAATCAAGTTACTTACCTCTGTTTGTTCCAGACCATTAACGCGATGTTTAGTGTTCCGTTTGCAATGAGTTATTTTAATATGATCTTTTACTAATGATTTTCAAACACATAAACGAGGATTCTAAACGAGGATTCGGTGAATGATTATGTTAAGATTAGCAGTCTCCATTTGAAAACGACAATATTAAAAGAACAGCTTAATGGAACATTTAGAAAATTGATCACCCATTGTTTAAAGGGCATATTGACGATACGAACGGTTGAATACTTTGTAAAATATCCTTTAAAAGGAATGCTCCTTCAACTGCATATTGCATAACTACTTTGCGATGTCCTTTATCTATTACTGTTTGGTGCAACCTGTATATTCTGCGTATCATTATTTGTGGAAATCTGCTATTGAACTAATAAAAGTAATATTTTATTTAATTAACTGAACACCGCAATAGTCTAATGGATATGGTGTCGCCATGCGACCGATGTCACTGGTTCGATTCCTACTCTGGGAGCGTCCTTAAGATCTTTCAAAGACACCAGAACTGGTAATACCCAGGAAACGGACAATGTTTTTGATGCAATAAAGCTAATATAAGTAGGGTTAAACTAAATTAAAGTGATACTCGTTGATACACAATTATTTGTATATATATATATCATATTATAATTGTAAATATAACTTTGAACCGCTTTTGAACCGGTTCGTATTGATCAGTCATTGAAAGTGTTTAACTGTATAACGTATACAGAGCTCCATGTTCGTAGTAATAAAGTATACCGGGTATATACAAATATATGGGCCGCGCTCTGTGAAAAATGGGTTTAATACATGTGCGTAAAGTGTTGTCCCAGATAACCCTGTGCAGTCCGCACAGGGACGATACTTTCCGCTTGAATTGTGTTTTTCGTTTAAAGTAAGACTGTTCTTGTAGAAAATTTAGGTTAAGGTGTAGGTTTTGGGCGGAGAGTGTCGTCCCTGATTTGCCTGAGCGGACTGCACAAACTTATCTGAGATGACACTTTACGCACATGCATTAAAGACCCTTTTCACAGAGCGAGTATAGTATACCATGGAGATTTGGCAACAAGACGTATCATACAGAGCTGTGTAGAACCTTCGCCAGGCACTTATTGGAAACGAATACAACCTTAAAGTCTAAGAAATTCATTCTCCAAATATATTTGTAAACATTGAGTGACAGTCGAGTTCAAAATGTTAAAGATCTCAAAATAAGCACTTGACATATAGTACAAAGCAAAAACAAGCGATAAGTGTGGTTTGAAGATTTTGATGTTCGTTTATAGAATATAATTGTAAAATAATTTAACGTGGTCTTTTTGATGTTAATTGTATCGAAATTTAGTGGTTAACTTGGACAAGTTGAAGTAAAATTCCAAGAAAGAATCCCAACCCGCTTTTCTTTTTATATCTACGCATTTTAACTGCGTTAAAAACTGAACCGGTGACTTAATGTAGAAAGTGTGAAAGTTCATAAATAAATTTCTGGAAAGAATATTTTTTTTGTACAATGTAGTTCGTGTTGTTAATGCAAATCATGTTGTCCTGTCGTTTAAGTAACGAACACCATTTCGCTAATTATCTTATCAATTCATCGTTCTATAATGACGTATTTTAAATCATGTTTAATTTATATGAATCAGACAAAAACGTTTTATAAACTGGTAAAAACTCGAAAACGAAAACTAAGATTATGACCCAACTTACGGTGGCAAGTAAAAGCAGGCGAGGTTCAATCCGTTCGGTATGTTCTTCGAGCCATATCGCAGGGTGGAGCAACGACTCAGCGCGCACCCTACCTTGGTCGTGGTGGCCCAGGTCATTTAAAAAAGGGGTCATGTATATTAACCATTCCAGAAACACTATTACTAGAGTTATAACATAATGCATCCTCAACCGCGGAAGGACCTTCACTTCGAAACACGCATGTTTATTCATGTACATCTTAAAGGGACTTGATATGATATTAATCTATATGATGTAATAGTATCATTTATACCGAGTATTTTGAAAGTTTTCTATAGATTTGTGATATTATTGGACCTGCTTATGTGGCTTTGCGTGTTGTATAAAATATATTTACATATTCTAAACAGGTTATCTATCCTGCAAAGATATATTGTATTTTCAGTATGTGTACGTCATAGAGTACAGTAAACGGTCGACCTTTCTCTTCTTACAAGAACATTCTTTTTTTGTAATACTTAAGCTCTTCAGTTCAAGTTATTTAGCTTCAGCAGTTGCATACAGCAGATCAATATTTCAAAATTAAACAACATAATTGAACTAGGCCAACCCAAAAAATCCCATGTACCTGGGTATAGTGGCCACCCGATTGGTACCTGGGTATAGTGGCCACCCGATTCAGGCTTCTCCGCTTCCCAGAGGCAAATGAGGTTCTTCACAACCTCGAGCGCCGGAGGTGACGATCCATTGAACGTTTGCATGGCTAGGTTTTTCCCGTAGACGCCCCCCTTCTGGTGTTCGAAGTTACACGTCTCGGTCCACTTCGCTGCTTGAACGGCTATGTCATCGTCCCAAACCTGTAAATATTATCTAAAGAACTGACGCAACAACAAGTTTTGAGTAAAAAATACCATCAGAAATATAAGTAAAGTGAAAACGCAAATCTAGAAAACAACAGCGTGCATGCACATCTACACATCACAAAAAAACGCAAATCTTCGCATTACTTAAGCAGCAAAATCAACAAAAATATTCCGAAACACTCGATTCTACACATTACCAAAAAACACACATTTACACATCCCAATAACACGCAAATCTTCACATTATCAAAACACGCAAAACAACATAATAAAAAAGCAGCTCTGTTTACACGGTACTAAAGCACGCATATCTGTGGATAACTTAAGGACTTTAATATACAAATTACCAAAATCACATTTCTACACATTACTCAAACAACCAAAATTGAGTATATTTTCACCTTACTAAATCACAAATCTCGAGCATATCAAGTCTCACAAATCCACACATAACGATAACACGCAAATCTGCGCATTACCACAAAGTCGCAAATCTGCACATTACCAAAGCATGCACATATACAAAGTACTAAATAAAACAAATATATAAATTAACAAAACACGGAAATTCTGCGCATTACCACAGCGCGATAAATCTAACTGTATCAAATCGCACGCAAAACAACGCACATCTGCGCATTATAAAAGCACACACAGCTCCACATTTATAGCGGAAAGCCAATCTGCGCATTACCAAATAGCATCAATGGGCAATATATCAAAAGAACGCAAATTAGAACATTACTTGAGAACACCTATAAACGCATTACCAAAAGAACGCAAATATGTGCAGAACCAAATCACACCAATTAACACATTACCAACGAACACCTATATAAACATTACCAAAAGAACGTTAATTTACGAATAACCGAACGACACCTATCCATGCATTACCAAAAGAACGCAAATTTGCATTCACCCAAAGCATACCAATCTATACATCACCAAGCACAACGCAAAGCTGCGCATAACAAAATAACTCCAATACACAAATTACCAAAAGAACGCAAATCAACGCATAACCAAAGAACATAAATCTTCGAACAACCAAAGAACATTAACCGAGCATAACCAAGGAACAACAATCTGTGTATAACCAAAAGAACGAAAATCTTCACATCACCAAATATGGCCAGCTACAATTCCAAAAAAAAACAACAACAAGCAAGTATGCGTATAAAAAGCATGCACAAACATTACCAAAACCAACAGATACAAACATAACTGTAGTACTGACCGAAGCCGGCAGATTTAAAAAATATTGACATCTACACATTACCATAAAAAACGCGAAAAATCTCCATATTTCTTAAACACGCACACCGCCTTGTTAAATTTTTTAATAACCATTTCACAAAATTCTAAACATAACCAACGTGCACGTAGTAGCACATAGCAATGGAATGCTAATCTATACGTAACCAAATTAAAAATTATCAAACTACCTACCAGTATTCATATCAGGCTTGTACACATTACCAGAGTACTCAATTTTACACATAAACTAAGCACTCGAGAATCGTCTCACCACCAACGCACTCGAGAATCGTCTCATCACCAACGCACTCGAGAATCGTCTCATCACCGAAGCGCTCAAATTCACACATAATTAAAGCTTTCTTTCGCATTAAAACAATCGTAGTCAAATGTACAATACCAAAGCTGGCATGTTCGCGGCAGGTTCTTGTCTTTTAAGGGTATTGTGCTGTTCCACGATAGCCACCTGGACGTTACTGATGTCGATCAGTGCGCATGAGCAACACTGAAGGAGAACCGCTACAATATAGCTCCGGAAAAGACATGTCTGCTTTATTCATGGCGCTATTTTCTTCTTGAAATTCTGAAACTGTGACATGAACCGNGTTATTAGCTCTTAATATTCAGACTGACTCAAACACGACGATGGTAACTGAAATATACCAATCTATACCACTGAGGCGGATCTCCTCATAAATTGACTTTACTAGCTCTTGCGCACGCGCTCGTCTCATCCGTGACCCGACAATCACTCGGGCGGTAATCCGGGAATGTTTGCCGAGTGTTTTCCATGTACACGCGATTTTATGGTTTGTGACTTCGGTGTTGAAAGTTACGTTTCATATTAAGACCCCTACCCCACACATACACTCAAACATTACAACAATCATCCGTTATAATCATAGCCTATACGTAAGCCTAGTTCGCAACTTGGTCCAACTCTGAACGGGTATTACGGTATTTTAAGATCACCTGATACATGAGTTGTAGTCAAACAGTATGTTTTACCAACAGTCCTATAAGCTTTCAAATGTACGTGTTAAATTATACGTGGCTATTTTATTCAAAATGTGAAATTTACAGATGTTATCAAAATTGTATTGATATGCACAGCACCTTGAAGGTCGCAAAACACTTGCACTCAACAAAACAAATAGTTATATGTTCCATTGTCGCAAATTCACCTATCCCGAAACCAATTAGCATGCCGTAAAGTGAAGTGGTTTGCGCCTTTTAAGTTGTATCACCACAAAAATTAACTTAATTATGGTTATTAAACGTTTGCTTTTCATCACAAATTATTTGAATCTAGTAACCTTGGGAAAATTATGTTTCTTTGTAAGATAAATAACCTGAGAGTAATATGCAATCAACATTTATTAACGACTTAAAGCCGCCCTAAAGAGGACGAAGAAGTATAATAAAACCAGAAACCGTTCAAAATACCTTGTATAAAGGATAATATTACATCATTGATTAAACATATATCCCAATTAGCTTAACATTACGTAATATTTTACATGTGTATGTTTACTTTGTTAAACTACAAATAATGTGTATCCATGTACTATTATAATCACGTAATTGCCTCACGCAAATGAGTTTAGTTTATTTCCGAATATATCAAACCGAAGGTACTTTTGTCTAAAGTAAGGACTACATGTATTAGTCCACTGTGGATCAGTTAACATTTCCTAGAAAGGAGCTTAAGTTTAAACGAATGAGGACGTGTATACATGTACATAACTTATAAGAAAACTATTTATGTATATATTATTGCTCTCAAACGTTAAGACTTATTGCCCTATATTTTAAAACTTAAAGATGTATGATGTATCATTATAGATATAATTTTCGAGTGCGCTTTTTACCAGCATACAACTCGAACACTCAAATAGGTGCAGTCCATTATAACATTACATTCGTTGCGATGTAAGTGGTTACGAAACAATAAGACTTCAAAGGCAACCATTTTCATGGCCAATTAGCGAAATGATTTTGCACACTGAAATACGTGAGACGCAGGAATATAAAAATCAAATACCAAAATACCAACACTTTTATATTTGAAATTATAAATAAGATTTATTGCAATACAGCCAATTACATTTGTATGTTATCTGTGTAGATCAAGTACATTGGTTATATGATATATCTACGTATTTATCTGCAAGAAGTCCGGTGTATTTTTGCATTTTCTTCATTCCGAAATGTTTCAATATTACGAAACTCAATGTTTGAAAACTGAAATGGCGTGTTTATTCTCGTTTACCGTGTATGCGTTTATAAACGGTGAACCAAACACGAATGGCGCTAAGGTCAAGGGAGATAACTTTTTCGTAGCTTTTCTCTTTCTTTAAAACGAAAATGCTACTGAAGATATGTCAGCAGGGCATCGTTTCAGTAAAGTAATGGACTACCTTAACAGTCGTGTGAAAACGTATGTTCGTAGGGATGGATCGGTACAAAAGTGCTTGTATTTCATTCATTGTTTATTGAACTTAAAAGATCTAAACGAGCTCACGCTTTCATTACCAAGCTAATGATTAAACAAGGACGCTTCAAAATCTCATATTATGGCGTCAATCTGTGGACAAGTCCCTTCAATGCCACAAATTATACCGATATAAAACGTGCTGTACGGGAATAAGCGAACACCAGAAGGTAAAGTGTTGCTATGTTTGCAAAAACACATATTCCAACAACAAACATCGTGATAAAACAAACGAATCAGATGTTTAGCGTAAACCGCAAATAACCCACACAAGTTAAAGTTTTTTAAACGTACAATTACAACATAATGATGAAACAACAATTGCCCAAATTTCTGTGAAGAGTTTTTCGATTCGACCTTTAAAATATTGTNACACACACACACACACACACACACACACACACACACACACACACACATGCCCGTTCTGCAATCGATGTAACCTCGTATTTTGTTAGCATAGATTAAAACGTCAAAATTACCGCAAAAACGACTTGTACTGTAAAAATGGGCCTTCCAGTTTCCAAATGATCGTTACGAGCACCATCCGTTACCGATGAAGAACAGCAGAAACAAGAAAAAACAAGCTCGAGGTCAAGATTAAGATCGCCATCAGCTTCACAAGTAGATCTACATGCATTAGCACCACCCACGGAAACTTACGCTGAAGAGACAAAGAAGACGTCCCTCGTCCTTTTAAAGGGACAGACATGGCCGATTGACTCGAGGTAAACCTTTAGTTTTACACGAACAGCAGACAAAACACAAAACAGATGAAATACAAAAACACGGCAAAAAAGACAGACCTCTAGAACTCAAACGCAGCAGAGCTTAATCTGGAGTCCGGGCCTACGTTAGGACTGTAAGACAAGAAGAGAGGCTCGGCAACAAACAACATGACTGATAGGCTAAACTTCCTTATGCAGAACTTTGTGTTCCTGGAGTCTCACATAGCGAGAAGGAAGGGCAGTTAGCATGAAGTGTGAGTATACATATATATTACTCATGTGATTGTTTTGTCATTTGTTTCTTACAGAATGTTATTTTTGTCCTGTCAATTACCATCTTTACTGCCGGATACAGGGCAGTGGGATAAACTAAGTGATATACGGTTAGTTGACACTTGACCTGTGTATTACCTATATAACATGCCGGAAATAACTAATGACTGTTGCTATTGAGTTAATTCGACGATGAAATTTACATTGTATTACTGTTAACAATACAAATGCAAGCCAGCAGTTCTAAAGCATATTGAAAAACGCAATCTTTCCGATCCTTTCAGAGTTAACTATCCTGTTTCTAAACGATACACATGGAGACGAACAAGCCCCATAAAACAAGCTAGACTTTTTTTCTTTAGCACCGCTTTTATAACCAGCACTTCTCGATGTTAACATACTACCAAGCTTCCAATACGATCACTCCATTATAATTATGTCTTTACAATTTACGCATTTAAAAAATGACTTGTTTAAGGCTTTTGGCGCAAAAATAGACACATTTGTTTGCAGAGCCATTAACAAAGCTTTTATGAGTGGATATTTATCCGTAACTCAAACACAGGGTATTTCTACCTGCATTCGAAAAGGTGATAAGCCTAGACAATTTTTAAATAACTGACGACCAATACCGTTACTAAATACTGTAGATAAAATCGGTTCTGCATGCATTGCAAACAAATTGAAACTATATATATATAAATTAATAAACAATTACTAATCTGGATTCACCAAAGGTAGGTTCATAGGAGAGAACACAAGACTCATATATGATATACTAAATTACACAGACGAAATCGATATTCCGGGTCTACTATTGATAATAGATTTTGAAAAAGCCGTTGACTCTTTGTCATGGGCATTTGTTAATCATAGTTTAATGTCGGTCCCGACATTATAAAATGGTTTAATGAATAATATAAAAACGAAGTATCGGTGGTCACGCAATGTATTTTTTTTTTAGATTTGTTTATGTACAACGTGGTTGCAGACAAGGTGATCCGCTCAGTTGCTTCACTTTTATACTGCGCGCTGAATTATTGTCTATTAAAATAAGGTAAAAGCCTGAAATTAAGGGAATCGAAATAAATACTTAGAATACAAATGGTTACAATTTGCCGACGACACTTCCATACTCCTGGATGGCTCTGCAGCATCTCACAATGAATGACTTGAAACTTAAGAGGTATTATCACTCTTCACACACTACTCAAGATTAAACATTAGTTTCGAAAACAACAAAAGTGATATGGATAGGTAAACATAAGTTTAGCTCCGAAAGCATAAAACCAAGATAGAAATTAAATTGGAACCAACACACATTTGACACGCTGTGCTTCACATTTCACATTGATCTGAAACAAGTTATAGAACTAAATAACAGTGACAAAATGGTTAAAATAAAAGCCTCATTAAACATTAAAAAACACTAGTCTAGAAGGATTTTAACACCGAAATCAGGTTGTTAAAACTATAGCATTACCACTGTTAAACCATCTCTTTGTGTCCTTGCCAAATCAACCACATTATTTATTAACAGAGATTAACAAACTATGTTTTAATTTCGTGTGGAACAGTAAATCACGAATTGGCAAAACCATTTTAAGTAAAGACAATTAAGATGGAGGTTTTAAGATGATTGATGTTTTTGTTTCGTTTGTCATTTGTCAGATGTTCAAGGATCCATATAATTGTCACTGGGAATGGAAAATGTATCAGTATTGTTAATACAATGATTGATTCAAAACAAGTTATAACTGTGGAAGTCACTATCCTGAAAACTTAATAAATGAGATAAAAACAACAACAAATGGAAAGATACCTTGACAGCATTTGTTGAACTGTGTAGAAAAGATCCATCTAAAATTCAGCTTTTGCTTCAAAATCCAATATTTAATAACCCAGACATAACAATTGGCAACACATGCGTTTTTTTAATCATGGTTTGAAAACGTTGTTCAATTTGTTGAGGACCTGATGCAAAATTGTGGACTTTTAACCATTTACACTTATGATTATTGTTGCAAAGTATATAAGTTAAATCCAAATTACTTATTATTTTCTAGGAATTGTGAAGGTAGTTACAATATATATTGAGCTCAGAAGCTCTACTGACAATTGCTTTACGAAGCCGTTTATTCCAATAAGCCTATGGTTCATCCTACCAAACACAAAGGGTAAAAAACAAGTGTATGAAATAATTTCCAAAACGAGTCTTTGCGTGTTTGTATAAACAAATGGTCCACTATTTTTTAATTTTATTGAAACAACAGAAACGCGACATATTTTTGAAATGCCTTTTCGTATCTCACGGGATACCAATTTACAGTGGTTTCAATATAAAATTGTACATAGAATTAAAGGTACAAACTCCGTATTACTTTAAATTGGATATGCTACTTCTGCCAACAGTACTTTCTGTCAAACTGAGTACAAAACTATAAAACATATATTTTTGGAATGTTACCATGTCAATCAATAAAAAACTGTTTTTTTTTCGGGATGTAATTAGTTTTCGAATTTTTGAATTGTCTAAATATGCTTCATTTATACTGAGACATGCGAAAACAAATATGGGTCATTGTACTTAACATTTGTTTTGATTAAACTGTTTATTTTTTATTGTAGAATGAGTTAAACTAGACTCACTCCATAAGCAGTTAACCCTATTTATGTAAGTGTGATAAGGGGCGATGTGAGTGGGATGCCCTCGACCCTCACACACCTATTCACGAAGAAAATTAAATATATTGAAGAAAAAAATAAACAATTTATAAAAAACTTATTAATCTATTTCATTTAATCATATTTATATATATATATATTTCTCAGTATAAACAATATACTGGTTCAGTATAATCATTATGAAATCATTACGTAGATAATTCTTTAAATTCAAACAAACTTGTTCGAATAATACAATTCCAGGATACATTTTAATTTCTCAGTCATTGCTAACCAACTGATTAATTTAATACACTACAATGTTTTTAAGGTTTAGTTGCATGAATCTTTATTTCATTAAAGGAAGCAACCTCTCCATCTGTGTGCGCAAGTAGTATACATGGCGATCGAAATATTCATTGTAAACCGTCAATAAGGGTGTGCAGATGTTTAAATTAAGTCACGTTTTGTCGTGCACCACTAATTAATTTAGAACATGACCTATCAATAATAAATTCAACGACGATTTTCTGTTTAAAACATATTTATCGTTACAAATCCATTGAACTTTGTTATGTGAAAAACGTCGAATTTTAAAACAAAGATTCGTCAAAACAGGAAACGTTTTAAATATCATATAAGGTGTTAAATTATATATTTACCGTCTTAACATTCGATGACACATTATTAAAAAGATCGTTTAAAGTCCAGTACATAGACCGGGTTGACACATGTTTTAAAGGTTATTGTTTATAGGTTACGCTTCCAAATGGTCTTTGAAGACACAGACATGTAAAATATATGAACTTGACAAAGCCTTGTTGCCCTGAATATTGCACTCAAAATTGTTATTGAACAAATATTACCGTTATTGACTAATGATCCTAATTACAATATTAATGCTTAGAAATAGTGCATCTAACGTCTTTAAGTAAAAATACAACTTTTTAAACAAGAATGGAATGATATGGTACGCCTTTCGTAGTTAATTGTGTTAATGCTATTCTGCATTTCTAAGCCAAATGTCATTTGCATAACAAATAATGTCTGAGACTCAGATGAGAATGATTGACTTTTAGATTGCTTTCCTTAGATGGCTTCAGAGAAATAAGATAACATAATTTCTGTATTTGTATATATTTTTCATTAAATACACACACACACCAAGAACACAACGTTTCGATGGAAGAATAGTATGGTTAAGTCATAAGCGCATTGTTTACGCGTCTGTATTTGCCCCCTACCCCTTCCATCCATCTAAAAAGATTAATTGTACGCATATGCATTGGCATCCTGGTGTAGTCACAGTGCTGGCGCCCACATAAGCTGATTGTATCCAATGCTATTGCAGGATAAGTGATATTTAAAAAAAACAGTAAAAGCTGTTAGAAAGAGTGCAAATAATGATATTGCAAGTAGTATCGTTAGATTCGGTGGAGTATTCTATAGAGAGATAATAAATTTCTTCAAAGAGGCCGCTAGGTTGTATGCAAAAGCATTTTGATTTTTCAAACGCAGGCTATGTGAATGCCAATTGTTTGATCTTGTTGTATTACCTGAACGAAACGGATATGCATGTATAACATGAATAGATTACTAACATTAACCTATTATTTTATTTTATGTTTCAAATTTGTATTGCTTGACTAAGAGTAAATTGTAAACATCCTTATGTTAATATCGCTAATAAGTTTTATTAAAATAGTTTAATTTAAAAACGGTTTCACTAAAACAATATATTTTTAAGTAACGACATTTTTTATCAAACACTTATAACCTTGGCAATTGGACTTTAAATTTCAGCCATCGTTATTCATGGCTGTGTGATATTAATCATTTTAATACCGCTACGCCTTGTTAGTACGATTATTTGGCCTTAACAACAGACACATTGACAGCGCATTAAAACTATTTTCCAACGCACAAACATACATCATAAACATGTGACACACCATATAAATATGACCACTGTTTCTTTGCTTCAACCCTTGATAGATAGCATAATATAATTTTTCATCTTCTTGGGCCGTTTGCTGTGCCAAGTTACTGAGTGTCTAGACTTTACTTAAACGGACTAGTTTGCACTATTAGATACTAAATATCATATCTGGCCTTGCGTCTTGACAATACATTAGTTTCCCAAAAACAACGATATACTAGATTCAGAAAATATTTTGTTATAATAAAATGGGCAAAAGAGGAGTAATTTAGAAAAATATGAGTTTGAAATTTAATACTTTTTCTTGGAAAACGTTCTTTCTGGTTATTTATGTTATATGTTATATTCCCAGAAACAAATATGTTTTTTGTTCGCAAATTTCGATTTCGAATAGAAATAGTGTTAAGCGCATTTTTTTTCATATTCTTCCCTCCAAAGGTTTGTTGTGTTTGTTCGGTTTAATAAAATAAATAACAATTGGTAGCGAGAGTGAAAGCACATTAAATGCAGCTTTTTTACTATGGAATACTACAACCAACGAGGTATACTATTATAAACAAAAGTGGCACGCACCCACTCAGTGGAGCATATCAATTATGTGTCTGAGATTGTAGACTTCGTATTCATTTTACTTAAACAAGAATACTTGTATAAATGTGTTCTCAGATCAAGAGCAAGTTCATATTGTGCTTTTGTGAGCATTGCAACAATTTTCACTGTAAAATGGGTGACCTTGAGTTGATTCTCATCTGTTCTGTGATCGCATAAAACAAAGACATTATTAATTTCTAAATAACGAATATAATAAATCAGTTTGAGTGATACAATAAAGTGTTTACGATGAATATTATATAAAACGTATCAAACTTTCGCAGACGTCGTAATGTGCATTAAGGGATACGTATAATTGGGTGTTATTATAACATTTATAAGTTACTTGTCATTTTCTTCTGTTGTTTTATCACCGTTATACAAATAATCGAGAAGTAATTGAATTTGTTCTACAACATTATTATTGATTATGAAACAACGACCCCGATCATTTTAATATTAGATTGTGTGTTTCATGTATCGGAAATGTTCCAATACTATCAAATAAAAACTCACGGAAACAAATACTTATATATATCTTAAGAACATTTGAAGAAATAAAACATGAGATACATATACTAAACGAAACTCACCCACGTGGATAACAAGTATGTTTTGTTAAGTAATAAATCGTCTGTTTAGAGTTTGTGCATGTTACCAATTTATTAGTATGTCTCTTTTCGTTCTGCAGTGATTTTTTAAGTGCAAGTCCCGCGTCCTGGACGCAAAAAAAAACGATGGGGATGCAAAGTTCTGAATAGTGTGAGTCCCGAAAATGCATTGAAATTTCTAAAAAATAATACAGTTTTATATTTGGACTCGTTCTTTCAATTTGGGACTCATAGATTTGCAAGTTATTGAGTCTCATTACTCAGATGCGAACATGTGTAAAAAATATCACAGGTTCTGTACGTGGATTTTTGACCCGTGAAATTGTAACCAAAGTGGTTCGCTTCTGAATAGTATGAACACGTTTTATGACACAGTTTTTGTTTGTTTTTGAATTTGGATCGATGCATGCTCATTGGATTATGGAGCCAAACTTGCGTTGTATAATACGTGTTTGTGTGTTTTCGTGTCCCAATGACGTTCAGTCGTCTTTAGACTAACGCACCATTACTGTATAATAAATTGTAGTATTAATCTTTAAACCAATCTTCTTTGTCGGCACTTCAACAGTATGTTTACATAAAGCGTGTGCAAATGGAGCGATTAATATAAATATCTCCGTCCTGTTTCGCAAGATAATTCAAGGACAAAATAAATGGTAATTTACAGAATATGGGACATTGATGTTTTCAAATACAGAAGTTTATATATAAGATTACTTAATCAATGTTTGTTGATATATTTAGTTATTAATTTGAAATATATTTCTACTTTGCTGCCAGTAATTCGTGTGACTTAAAACTTTCGTTAAGCATAAACATGTAGATTCAACTGATTGATCTAATAAAATTGCGCCCATATGATGAACGAAAATGAAATTTGCACTAAAGCATTTCCTACTGGAAACCATATTTATTTAATAATTGCGTGTTAATCGGATTTGACTTACACTTGGTTAATGTAGCAGCTAATTGATATTCATACCGACAGACGTCTGTTTATTACACAAATAACAAATTTAAATACACTATATTTCTAGAATGAACTACTAATAAGCAGATCACGTGTTTACATATTATTTAATCCGTCGAAAGAGAAATGAGGAATAACAAAAATAGAGCTAACACAGATTTGCTTAAATATTTGGAAAACTTCGACCAGACAGTCTCCGTTGTTTTTTTAAAACAAGTTTACAAACTTAATTTGATATGATTCGTCTTACATATTATAATTCCCTGACAAAATAGTGTGGTTTGTTATATTCTACTGACTGATATAAATTATATGGTAACACAAATATTTAAGGAAGAAATTCACCCTTTAATCTACATGTATATATTTAGCAAAAGCAATGTTAACTGTATTTCGTGAATGTTATTTTGTATTAAACCAGCAGCTAAACGGCGCAAATTCATTTTTAGTTCTCTATTCTAAGTTTAACACTGCTGGTTACACCGACTAAAATATATGGACATTTGCATTTTAGAGTTTTGTTCGGCGATAATTTATTACCACAGATGTTGTTTATTTCATCAACCAAAATAATGTACAACAAGAACGTGTTTAGTAATTTGTTTTCATGCTTTTAGAGCAAGACGCGTTATTGCTTGTTTAGAGAAGATACAGGTCAGTATGTTGAGAGCAAATAGTGGTGAGTCTATTTGATGTGAGACATACGTGGTATCAGTCGTGAATGCAGGGCACCACTTAAATTGCCTTATTTATATTAATAAACATTGCAATAGTTGAAAGGTTATATATAATATCGTTGAGTGTATTTGAGTTTTTATTTTAATTTATTAAAACGATAAATGACCCAAAAGAATTGTGTTTTATCTGCATAACAAATACATAAGATTACATACTCAATGCTTTCTATTGATAAATCGTATCCATCAAGAGGCAGTCTTTAAGGCGGAGCTTATTTGTCATCTACCACAGACATGATGACAGTTTTTACATCTTGCCAGAGAATTGTGTTTGCCACACGAAACATATCAGTCAGCGAGTCTTTGCAGATAAATATTGGCACGTGTCTTCAGAATACAATCGTCTGGTCCATGATCGCAAATCGGAAAATTGCATATATCGTTACAAAGGAGCTTTAAACGGGAGCTGATTTCTTGGCATTTACTACGAACGTGTTTATTGTCCATTCAATCACAGAGAGCATACCGTTCTGATGAATGACAAGTCTTTGTTGGTAATCATACGTTTTTCGCAGCGGCTTCCATTTTTGAAACATTGATATATAACAAATTAATCTTCTCCCGTTTTCGTTTTGGTTTGGCTTATGAACAGAGGATAAGTTGTATTGAATTGTGTTATATTCCAGTCTTTATGATGCTGTAAGCGGTATAACATTTTTTGCTTATGTGGATGAGACATATTAACGAACTTTCCAACAATCAGTACGTGAACTATTAATGTGCAAAATAAGAACGCAATATTAGCCTCTGAGATGCATAACAAAAAAGGAACGTCAATACGTTGCTCTGAGCAGTATAAAATACAGACTGCTTTCCATTTATAGCACGTATACCCAAAGCATTTCCGGGCTTTATGCTGTACTTTTAGAAGACATATTTGTATCACGCTTGACTTAAATATCACATTTTGTGCCCAGATTTTAAAGTATGCATTTTATGTTCACTCACTGAATCTTTTTACTTGATGAAGTATTTCTTGTAAATTGCATTTAAAGTGATCTTTTCACGTTTTTAGTAAATTGACCAAATTGAAAAACAATGTTCTAGATTTGCAAATATTTGTTGTAGTTGAGATATCTGCGAGAAAACAATGAAACTGAACATTTACCATGCTCACAATTTTCATTATTATGTATATTTTGACGTTATAAAAACCTGAAAATTATAATGCGTTACAAACGCGAAACGATTGAATAATTTGGACAGTTCTTATGTTATCGTTACATTTTGTAACATTTCGAGGAGAGGATTGCTTATATATAAAGTATAAAATACACCACTCACTGTATGAGCACAGATGGCCGTGGGGTTAAAGTGTTTGACTTTTACTTCAAGGGTCGGTGGTTCAAACCCAGTTGGGGATTACTTATGTTTCTTTCTTTAATTGTTATTCTTGTTTCTTTTACTGGAGCTATTTAGTTCCAATGTATACATTTATTAAATTTAAAGCATTTCATGACCAACTTCAATACATGCCAAATCTGAGGAAAAGGTCCTTTTAATGCTTGCATTCTGAATTTCTTTATATTGTTTACTTAGTAAATGCATATGTACATATTACGCAGGGAAATTTAGTTTAACATGATAAATATGTCTACAAATTACAATTCTTATAATCACTACTATAACCATGGATGTAGACAACGGTTAAAAACACATGGCAAGAACAAACCCCAATGAATAGAACGTGGGTCACCGTCTTGGATCGTTCAATCAAAAGCGTATCAGAGGGGCTTAAAACCGGTAAAAGGACGTCAAAACTTTAAAAACAGTATTAACATCCAGAAAATTGATCGCGTGATTTCTATTCATACAAGAAGCCATGTGATGATATATCATATCTCATATACCCGACCCTTAACGTTTCTTGTCGACACTAAAACTGATCATTAACGTTTTTGTATTCAAACTTATGGAACATGATCTATTCAATCTTGTAAACATTTTTTTTAATGAACACAGTATAGACCATTTTATAAACAAAACGTACGTTGATGCAAACAGAACACATCAGTTAATAGAAATCGTGCATACACTGAACTGATACAGGGTGTCATGACATACTAACTTAAGTTGTGTGTATTGACTAACCCTTCATCAACACTGTGGGTCGCAAACATTTGTTTGCAATCAACGTCTTAGTTGTGTAGTTGACATTGTTCGAACAAACTGCATCTAGTATAATTAAAGATGAGGATAAATGCAGAATTATTGAAGCAGAATTGTTGAAGTTTTATACAGCTCGAACTTATTTATATTGATCACTTTTATTTCGAAATAAATAGAAAAATGTTCATCTATAATTCTATATGCGATGATATTTCGCCGCTGCGTCTCGCACTGGAAACATATTTATTGTCACAATCTGTTCAATTAACCCCTTAAGCATTATTTGTCAAATTATAGAAGTTTCGCTTAATCTTAAAGGATTTTGACGCTAAGAACAAAAAAGTCACATTCAATACGTTATGTTTTAAAGGTCAAATGATGAAATCACTGGATTAGACATTTACGAAAACCAACCGCCGATCCCAGGAAAATATGCGGCGGCTGTGATGGTTAGTAGGTTTAATCGCATTTAGCTGAAAGACATATAGTCACACATGTTCTTAATATGTGTTGGCAGAAATGACAGTGCTCTTAAATAGACATCGTTATGGAATCGCCTATCTGAATCCTCTAAATTGATTCTGTATTACATGTACTTTATTTGATCAGCTTTCCCTGTACAAGTATGCTCTCAGATACGGAAAGGTGTGCGCATGTTTAGTTGTTAAAAGGAGTTAGCAAATAACGACTGATTAGTATATGACACTCTAAGTGCATACATTTTCTCACTCAGAACACGTATCTTATTTACACGTGCATTTGTGACTTTGAAAACATTGTTTGTTAAAACAAAAAAAGCTCACCAACTAGAGAGGAAACTCCCCGCTTCTACTTTATTGAAAGTTTTGGCATTTTACGATTAAGTTTTTTCACAAATCAATTACTTTAATTAAGTTAAGAGTTGAACTATTAAATAGGCCCACCATCTTCTGAAATCGACTTGTTTGAAGCAAAATGGGTAATATGTTCATCAGAAGAATTTTATAATGCATTTGTATAAGAAAGTCCAACTTTAAGTATATACACGTCACAAAAAAAACGTGTTATTAACTATATTTCAATGACCCAGATGTCTCGTCTAGGGGTAAATTATCACGCATTATGTCGTCATAAGATTCTTATATTCAAGTGTTTTTTTTAACTTGATAGGAACTCTAACAAGATATAACGTTTCCTTATATTTACGATTATATACATACCGATAAAACTTGTCTCATTTCCTTTCTTTTAGCTTTCGAGGGTAAGGAATAATTACAATATACCATAATTAACCACTATCTTTGATAGTATCTGATATAAGATTTCTTTACATTAAAGATAAGTACAATGTTTAGGTCAATTACTCCACAAAAAATATGAACACTCTTTAAATGCTATCAGTACTACCCAATTGGAGTTGGATAATTTATCAAATTAAACTGTACTTTGTTATTTTAGTGTAAACACCCTTTTGTTTTTACACATGAAGAGCAAACACACATTCAACCTTTATTATTTTAACAGAGTAGTTGTACAAACATATGATAGTTTTGCGCTTATTTGCGTCACTGCTGTTTAATCATGATTTTTTAATGTCATAACCTTGATTGTGTTTCCAATGCTGCTAGTCTGACAAACATGTTAAAGCGAATAACTCGTAACACACTGCAAAAAATAAGGCCGTTTTAAAAATGACTTTCTTCAAAGTGTTATGTTTATTGTTTGACATTCAGTGACCTAGTAAACTGCAGCTTGGATTGACAGCGCGCATAACGAGTTGCGTTTGCAGATAGACGCCATAGTGGATTACTGAATGAATAACTTATCTTTTCGTCGTTTCTGTCAGCGCTTATGTTAGTACATTATAAATCGACTATCCAACGCTTTTGATTCTTGTTGATGTTTTTGAAAAAAAATCACCGCTATGTCATAAGAAAGTGATATTCATAAATGATCCCATTTAGTGCTAAATGTCGTTTCGGTGTCATTAATATGATTTCCACATAAATGTTCATAGAAATTCAAGTCAAAATTACAGACTTTAATTGGCGTATATTCTATACAATATGTTGACATGTTATGAAAAATTACTGGTTATTTAAAGCAAAAATATCACAACATGTATCACAACACACGTTATGCATTAGTTTGTCACAGATAAGTTCAGCTAAATAACAGTTTGTTATTTATTTTAAGCATATGTGATACCGTATGCTGCAATACTACCTTCCAATTAAAACAATTGCCTTATTGTTTTAATTTATTTTATACAAAGTCATTTTCATAATGCATATAATGGACGTATATCATATTTATTAGGAATATATAAATCAACGTATTTCCCATATGAGTAATAAACGGCGAATATAAAGCTGAAGCAATTATTCAGTGATTATCAACGGAATTATTATTTTACGAAGTCCAAAGCAACAATCATAATTATTTAGTCCCTGATGAGATAGAAAAATTAATACGCTTAACGTATACTGGGTATTGGACGTCGTGTTGTTAACGCCTCTGTAGGTATCCGTACTTGACCTGGTACTCGTGAACCCATGAGCATAAATTATGATTGGTTTGTTTCCTATAATCTTACAACAGGATACCGGCATGTACGTATGTAAACCTTAATAGCCAGCTTGACGATCTGTGACATTGAGCTCCATCTCCAGTGGCAAGATCTAGTTTATACAAAAAACACAAATAACAAACACTACTTAGCACATTTAACCAGAACCAAAATCTCGATTAAATGGTATTAATTCAAGATCCTGCTAATAAATAAGTCGTATTTATCTTGATTTTAAACCTCTTCACATGATTACTAGCGGCTGAGATTCCTTTTAAGTTGGTAAAGTACATGGAAATGAAATATAGTCTGAAACCTGCTAACTTTATTACTCTTTGATTTAATATGTATTGTGCTATTAAAGGTAGTCTACTATTCGGTAACACTATTGATGTTTGTATAATGTAATGGACTATCTTCAATCGTACTTCATATAAGTTTCATGATGATTCATCAATAGGGCATTTGTATTTAAAAATAATTAGCAACTAAAACAACAATTCGGAATTCAAAATTACAACGTTTAAATGTATAAATTGCATCATTAGTTATCAATTGAGTCTTGCAAAGTACTTGTTAAACGAGTGTATGTTGTTTTATACTCGTGGCACATATTGACAGATTCATGAAATTTAGAAAGAACATTTTTATTTAAAAGTACAGGCCAGCGTCATGATGATGTATGTTGTTTGTTTTATTTTTAAATTGAAAATTACCAAGCAGTTAAATTAAGAATCTGCGCTGACACTGTTTACATTCTTGCATATGTTCAACAGAATCGACCAATGCGATTCAATTTCGTTATTTTGATTTTGCATACTCCCAGTATTTTTTATTTGCATTACCTATGAAATTCGTATGTTAGAAATGAAATTTCACACTTGTATTATATTAAGGTTGTTATAATTTCATTCTAACAGATATTTAATTTACTTATTGTTATGGCTGTAAATAATATAAATTTAGAACTGAAATATGATCAAATATGTAATGAAATATCTTAGATATTTTTTATAAGTGTAGTAGTAATTGTTTACCTGAAACATTTACATGCTTCCTAGACTAAATAATTAATTTAACATTAAGCGGTAGTTTCTAAGAACTTAATTGGCATTTTGTTCAACTAATTCAATACAATATCGTGATAATTAATCATAAACTTATAAGGTTTTCTATAGCCTTTCTGTAGTACCTTGATGAAAATGCAATATAACATAGCATCGACTTAGTATCATTAGCATACAAACGAACGGTTGCAAACAGATATTTAAACTGACTGCACATTGTTTGAACAACTGGAAACTTAATGTCAGATCTGGATGTAAATAGTTATCCAACCCTGCGTGAAAAAAACCAAAAACCAATATCCAATTAGATAATGAACAGGTTCTAACTAATGCCACGGAACATGCCATAGCCTGAGCATGATTAAGCTTATAGTTGAACATTTAGCATGAGTATGATATAATGTGGTAGCAATACTATTTCATTACAATGGAGATCCTAGAAAATATTGTGAGTATTGTTTACTTTAATTTAAAATACACTGTTTTGTTTGAATGCACTTTAGATACTAGTATAATGTATATTCTTTTTGTATTGGTAAGTTATATTTATTATGGTATTTACATGAAATTGACCCAATTTAAACCTGTTTATTGTTTACGACAATGCGCTCATGTGTAGAATATATACATTTTATCAAGATAACTATTTTACAGAATGATAAAAAACTATTTCCAAAATAATTGTCAGCGACTCAGAAAACTGTTTGCATTTTTTTATAACTTTGTTTCCAAACTATACTCGTAAGACAATTATAAAAATACCATTCCGTTAATGGATAATTATCCGTCAGAAGATTTCATAAAGAGTTTATTATACTTTTCATGGACTATTTGGAAAATATATGTATAACCAACATAGTGTGTAGCTGTATTGTAGATTGTATTGAAAATCTAAATAATACAATGTAAGCGAATAGGAATTTACTTTCAAAGTTATATGATTCGAATTGTTGTGGAGAATGTTATTCAATTTGTTGTCTTCGTATTATACATATGTATTATTATTCAAAATAGTATAGCTTATTCGAATACATTATATTTCTTGTTGTTTTTCAATGCTAAAATTTGCCCTTCAACTGCTCATTAAAATGTATGTATTGATATTTTTTTAAAGCCCCTATAACGCTCCAAATCAAAGAATATTTCGAAAAATATTTCGTTAAATAAAGTTAACACATGAACAATCAGTGTTCCTTGTAGCAATAGCCTAAATTTCAACGCTAGATGTGCATTGGTAACAGAGATTTAACAAGATACAAAATGCTCTATTTCACTTTTTGTGGTACAATATATTAAACACATGTTCATGTACCAATTTAGTGTTCGTGTGTCGTCTGAATAGATATCGTTGCGGGAAATTAAAATGGAATATATTGTGCCATTTTTTTTGGAAAAAGAGCATTTTATAAGTTGTTAAATCTAAGTTACCAGACCATATCTAGCGTTACAATTTTGGCCTATTGCTATTAGGAACATTTGTCGTTGATGTGTTAACTTTATTTAACGATTTTTTTACGAAATATTCGTTGATTTTTAGCGTTATAGGGGCTTTAAACTATCGTTATAACAAATGCTAACAAATGCTAAACATTGTCGAATAGAAGTGCCTTAAAAAGGTATCATTATCATATAAATAGAAATATAAATACATACTTTGAAATTAAAAAAAACTCTTCTATGTGAGTATTATTCGATTAAAATGTGGATCACATATCTATATATATAAATATCACCGTTTAATGTCGTAAAAAGCAAGTCCTAAAAAGGAGTTAACGAGCGATTAATTATTATAATATTTACATGTGACGATTTTGCAGCACTGACATAAAATAATGCCTCATCACTGTTGTGACCTGCAAGGTGTGTTCATTAGGAATTTGCATCGTTACAAAAATGCAGTTTTATTATATGATTACGCAATTTACTTTTAAGTTGTACAAACGTGCGAGGAAGACGCCAGACTGATTTGTGTTAAGAGACTCATACCGTTCTTCAATAACACTCCTAGCATGGCGATTCTTCCTGAGAAGTTACATCTTTCGGTGTCGTTAATTTAACCGAAATCCTTTGTTTCAGTAGTAGGACACCTATTTGCACCAAATTAGAGCGACTGGCGGTAAACTCATATCGCACATAATTGCTGCTTTAAAATATCACTGTCCTCGAAGATAAATTCATTAAATCGTTCTGAAATCATCACATACCTGTGATAAATACTGAAGTAACGCATGGTAATGCCCGTGAGTGTGTCGTCTGATGCGAAGCGTCATATTTGTTTTACGTTTGTGGCGTCATTGGAAGCAGACGAAGACGGCGTTGTTGGCGTAATTGTCGGCGTCATTTTTTTGGTTTTATGCAAATATTAACTTAAGAGGGTTTCAACGTATTTAGGCCTTACGTGATGATAAATTTCATGTTTCATGGAAAATTGCTAGAGAACAGTGTGTTAGGGCATTTGATGAAGTTTGTTAGAAAATGCCTTCAATTGCTTGATTTTAACCATGGAACTGTAGAGCTACATTATATAGCAAGAGGAGAATTTTAGAAAGAAAACAGGCGGACAACATTTGTCGAAAACATGGCTCAAGCCAGAGTCATTTGGATTGCAAGGCCACTTCGCAAACCACTCGGGAATCCGAAGAGACAGAAATATATAATCTCATGTTCTACATGGTATACGTTATCCAAGTTATGAAACGAAATGAAAAACAAAATCAGTAAAAAGTATAAATGTCGTTTTGCGTTTGTAATGCGTTTTAATTTTATCAATTACAAATGATGATGACTCTTCATCGAAGCTGTATTTTAAGTATGAGTCTGCGTCTTTAGGGGTGTTTCACTCCCTGATTTATAGTGTTATTTTATTTGTGCATCTGGCACAATCTGTGAACAAGTCCTTTTAATCAAAATCGCTTTCCACTATAATTATTCAGATTGTGATAGCGGATTTTAATACGAGGAGAGGATATAGTTTTATAAAAAATATTGATATTCTACGAGGTTCATACCACGCCAGACGTCAAATAATCCCCTTAAACTCGCCTCTTTTAAAGTTACCACGAATGCTGTCGTGTGTTACCTTGTGTTTAATATAACATTAAGTAATCATCATGAACATATTTAAAATCTAAATGATGTCATGAAAGTTCAATATCTTTTTTTATTGATTTATTCTGACGTTTAAATGTATTGCATTTTAAGTTGTTAATGTACACATATGCCTTGTTTTCAAACACATATTTTATGCATCTTTTAGTTCAGTGAAGTACAGAGTGATCAAATAAACAAACGTTTGATTTGCATACAGAAGGATTCAAACATATTATCGGCTGTTTACATGTTGTGTCGCGTCAACTATAAAAATGTCGCCATCGAAAACCAATTGTGTTAATGGTTGTTCAATTCTTAAGGGAACACTTGAATTGAAACGATTGCCACTACCGTTATTAGCACGTTTTAGCTGGAAGGAATATTCTTATTTTTTATGTGATAATTTGAGGGTAAAATGAAATTGCATTTAACGTTGTTATAAAAGTTATGCGAATCGGAGGAATAATCATTTATATTAGCAAAATATAATTATTTCGAATGTATTTACATATATCGTATATGTACATCATCGAAATTACAGAATTACAGAAAACCCTATATTTTTACATCTTGAAACGCCAATTACATCACTGTTAGAAAATACAAATATAAATAAATTGTATAATAAATTTGGCACAAGACAAACGCGTTTATTTCTTTAGCAAAGTTTTACAGAAATGTTTTTGAGGCATTGAGGAGACTGAGTTAAACAAAGGAATAAAGCAAACAACTAAGTTCAACGGATATATTTACCTCATACCAACAACACAACTTACTACTTTTAAAATGATATTTTGTAACATGGTCTGTATGAATGTCAGACAATATTACGATGTGTGCGTGTAAAGTGAATTTTAATTAGACCGTGACTTTTGTCATTTCTTTTCAGACTGGTTTACCATTAAATAGACAAAATAGACAATAGCATTTCATATGGGACATGCAATACACGTATAACTGTACGCATTCACGTCATGGCTGCACTACATTGAACAAGACATAAGCACATATGCTTATATATATATAATTATTTATATAATCAGTTAGGTCAGTTAATCGACTACAATATTTAGTGTTACTTGTAATATATATATATGAAATACCGTTTAGTTGTTTTAAGATTTAAACGTAACAGTTCAACAGTATCGATTCATTTTATATCGATTTCGTATTAGTTAAAAGGTTTATGCGTCTTATACTCAAAAGTTTTTGCGTTCTTTTTATGATATTTCAGAATACCTACAACACACGTAATGACGGGAACGGGACAAATGTCAGTAACATTACCGACGAAAACAGTGTGTACGACAAGTTAAAATCCTTAACTCAATACATGAGAATTGTAATGTACATATTGGGATACCCGGGCAACATTCTGGCAGTTCTGGTTTGGATTCGTAAGCCAATGCTACAAAGTTCTGGTTTATATCTCGCTACATTGGCGATGTCAAATATTCTGTTTCAGTCCTTGGACTTTATGCATAGTCTTCACACAGACTGGAGCGTGAATGTTCTCAATATTCCTGTCATTTGCGAAGGATTCGTGATCTTGCATCTGGCATCCCAGTACATGTCGCCATTATTAACGCTTGCATACACGACAGAGCGATACATCGCAATAAAATTTCCAGTGCGTAGACGGCTGTATTGTACTGTAAAGAGAGCAGTTTGTACTAGTTTTTGCATCGCGCTAACGAGTTTGGGTCTTTGTGGAATTCAAGGATACTTTAGGTCTTACGACAGCTATATAGGCGAATGCTTGACAAAGATTAACAATCACGATTTATGGGAGAAATGGACATGGGGAACAGAAATGTTCATTTTCCTATGTGTGCCCCTCCTTATATTGCTTCTAAATATATTGGTTATTTGTGAAATTCAGAAATCGAGGAAAGTTGCGTTAACTTTGAACAGGATTTTATTCAAGACAAAAGCCTCGACCGCGATGTTGCTCGCAGTGTCATTCTTTCTCATACTAACGACACTGCCTGTGTCAATCGTGTACACGTTGCGAGATTACTTTCCACCCGGAAATATAACAGATCTAACATCCATCGAAACTGATAACAACTGGCAAGTTCATTTCCAATTTGTTTGGATCAGAGGAGTAATCGACAACATCGGAAGAACTCATTACTTTATGAATTGTTTTATCTACCTTTTGTCAGGAGAAAGATTTCGTAAGGAGGCTCTTAATGTGCTACAATGTAAGAGTTCTCGTTAGGCTATAAATAAATGCAGATCCTAAAGGACGAAGATAGAGTCAAGTTACAGCAGCGATGCTACCTGATGTTGTTTGACGAAGCCACTTAGATGTCAAGATCAAATTGAATGTTTCCGCGTATCAAATAAGTTATTAACGATTACTGCCTGCACAATTACACTATTCGGTCGGAGAAAAAAAAGTGTGCTTCGTTCATATAATCGTACACAAGCAGGTCATATTGACGTGATACATAAGGAAGATATACGAAAATGATTTTGCGACTAAACGTAATGTTGACCAATCGGCATTATCGACAGTATAGACTTTATGTTAAAGAAATACTGCACTAATTTCTACAACGCCTTCTCATAATTCTGTTGTTAGCATGTTGTGGGAAAATCTTTCTTTTCTGTGTAAATTCAATTCGTGCCATGGGATTGTACTACCACGTACTATATTGTTATTTCAAAAATAAAAATTGATATTTTCAGTTGCGTGTTATATGGAAATGGTTTGGATAATAGTGTTTGATTTACAGTGAATTTGATTTAATTTATAAAAACATGTATAGCAAGCATGTTTCTTTGAATATTCGATGGCATTAGCATCTATAATGTGTCATTATTATAGTTCACCATTAGATGTATTTGTATGTTTAACATTTTATTTATTGTTTATATTTCATTTTGCGCAATATCTATTCACATAGATGATTTATTAATATGTTTTAGGACCCCTTATTTATATTGAAATTATGTAATATATTTGTATGTTTTAGTTGTTGTGACGTAAAATGAAAGTTAATTAAAAGAAATCAAATACATTAGCTGTACACATACTTTAATTTATAAAGGATTGAAATAGATCAGCTACATTTCTATAAACCATCATCATAATTCATTATGGAGACACAATATTAAACGTCTTTTTAATTGCGCGACAACACAAATCACTTGGCATAACAGCGTTCATCTGTACAGGCAATACATAATGATAAACTTAATTTATACTTGCACAATATGCCTTTCTAAAGGAGCTTATAAAGATATATTTTCTTTAACACGGTATAAGGCTTTGCATCACATTTTGTTTTTGCCTCACATTATGGCTTCGATTGATTGTATTCTGAATTTAAAAATAAAATACATCAAGTGGTGTTTCGTTTCTTAAATGTCTTCGACGATTTGCAATGGTTAGACTTATATTTTAGTTTGCCAATTTGCCAATTGCTGACTTTTTAGCTTATGGTTGCTATTTAAGAACGTAAACACCACTGAGCGCCTTTGAATTACTGGGAGTGCACTAAAAGACAAGTCGGTTTTAAATAGTCTTTGGGATATCTTATACTATATTACACATTTGTTTAGACTTTTGTAAATAAATAGAGCTTTGTTTGGCGTACAAAACGAGCAAGTCACTGTTAATTTATCACATAATCAGCTGGATAGTTCCAAACATGTTGATTTTTGTAAGTGAGGAAAGGTCATCAATTTGTTTCGACGCCCTATGAAAATTTAGATGAGTGTAGCCTAGAGTTGCATGTATTTTCAGCGCTTGTCTTCTACCATTGAATCACTGTCGCGTTAGAATCAATCGCATCTTGTTAAGACCTAAACGAATCTTTAAATATAACAGTTTCTCAGTTTTTGTTCGGGATGCACCAAGCATAGACCTTTACCCGTTAATACTTATAAGTACACCCGAAATAAACCTTAATACTGTCGGACGCCGTGATTTATTTGGAGCAAAGCATTTAATCAAAACGAGCGTTCTTCAACATACACCAAATCATTATGAAAGCAAAAATACGTTTGTTGCTAGCTTATGTGCAACAGGCGACCGTTGCATTCTAAAATCGCGGAGGTTGGTAGTAAAGTGTATTCGGGATATGGCATTCCAGTTGTAAATTCGGATATATTTTCATTTTTGCTAATGTTGTTGTTTTACAGAAATTTGACTGTTGTATCTTCGGAATATGTTGNATATGAGAACAAGTTAACTGGTTAAAGCTTACCATGTTAGTGTTTATGTGTCGTATGGATAGATATCAGTGCGGGACATCAAAATTTGAATTAATTGTGATACGAAAAATTAAAAACAAGCATTTTATATCTACAAACATCCATGTTACCAGAAAACATCTTGTTTTGAAATTTTTGCTTTTGCTATAAGGAACATTGATTTTGTATTGGGTAACTTTATTTTACGAAATACTTAACGAAATTTCCGTTGATTTTTGAGTATTGATGTTACTTTAATTAGTTTTATATGATATTTTCGCGTTAATATTCATATGTTTTGTTTTCAGATTGCGAGAATTCAAGATTGACATTAATTTCAAAGACTAAACTGCACATTTTAATATTACACATGTTTAATTATATTCGACTAGATTTATTTATTATAACGCTTATATAAATTGTTACCATATTAGGTATGATTTTGGGATTTTATAATATTTTTAGATACATGGACAGTGCAATTCTAAAAAAGGTGTGCTTTGTAACAATTGTAGCGATTACAACCAACAGTTTATTTGTTGTAGTTCAAAGGTTAACAATTAGTAAACATTTGTACAAAAAAAACTTACTAATTCGAGATTCAGTACCATACAGTTGGTGTGATGTGTTTACAAGTTTTTAAGCACTTGGTCTGCTTCGCTGCGGTAGTTAAACACTGGACGCAGTTGGAACTTCCTTATTCTCTCCTGGAAGACCAGTAGATATTTGTGTCATTTTAAACAAGACTTTTACACACAAATATATGCAATGTGAAAAACAAATGTGTATTTTAATTAGTAATGTGTTTTAAAGATTAAAATTGTTTTTTTCTTTTAAAAAAAGTCAGGCGTTGCTTTGAGTGGTGAACACTTTCATTTTGAAGTGTTTTTCAAAGCAATTACGTTTGATAAATGCACAAAAAAACGATTACAGAAATATTTTAGTGAATACTTTTTCGGACTGACAAATTTTTTCGAAAACTTAAACTGCATTTATTGAAAAATATTTTGAAACATCGATTTTCTCGATTTCAGGAATGTATAGCGTGTTTAGCTAAACTGAGATCATAGTGCTAATAGTGAGCTTTTACAATACCGTTATGTCTGTAGTCCGTCAATGCGTGCCGTGCGTGCGTTAACTTTTCCTTCTCCTTCTAAAAACTTTTCCTATGGTGTTTACTATTTGTTATGTAACATCGTATGGTCGTCCTCTACAACGTTTGTTTATATCATGCCTCTCGGGTCAATATTGGCCCTGTCCTGGAGGATACTTGACTCCTTCTATGTAACATGTAAACACTTAAGAATCATTTTAAAAACTGCAAAGCCGAGAGGTTTGGTATTCGGCATGTTACATTGTATGGTGGTCCTCTACCACCACTTGTTAAAATCATGCACATGGAGTAAAAAATGGCTAGGCTCAGGGATCACACGCTTTATAAACACTTATGTAGTAAACAACTTAAAAGCAATCTTTTTTGAAACCTCGAGGGCCATGGTTTTAATATTTGACAATGTAACATCGTATTGTGGTCATCTACCAAGTAAGTTCAAGTCATGACCCTGGGGTAATAATTTTCCCCGCCCTAAAGGCGACTTGTTTTCCTTTTCTTTATATAGTGACACATCGGAAACCGCAAGGCCAACCGGTTCGTTAGTTGGCATGTAACATGAAATGTAGTCTTCCGCGTAGTCGGTTAAAATCATGCTCCTGGAGACAAATACATTGTCGTGTCTCAGAGATCAAATTATGTATATAGACTTATATAGTAAATAACTCAAGTAATAATACCATAGTACAATATTTTCTCTTAAAATCACAAGGGCCAGGGATTTAATATTTGGTGTTTACCATTGCATAGATTTCCTCTAATGAGTTTGTTTAAATCAATCCCTGTGTCAAAATTAACCAAGCCCCATGGATTACATTATAATCTTATATAGAATGTGACTGTAAATATAGTCCTCTGCTTAGGTTTACCGAATCAAACTTGTTGGGGGTCAAAATTGGCCCAACCGAAGGGGTAACTCATTTGTATTTTACAGTGAAAACTTTCATTTGTTCTAATACTGTCTGAGGCCATATCAAATCTGTGGTCTAAAGAGAAATCTCCTGATAAAAGCCACAGTTATAACACAAACACCAATAAATCTGCACACAACAGTTTAGTTAATACATGTCTAATATGAGCGAAACTAGGGACTAGAGGCCCTCTTTTCTGAGTTCTTCGCCATGTAAATATCAACCAGTCTAATTTTAGTAAGAAACAGATGCGATTTGTTTTTTGATAATAATATTTCATTTCATATAGAATTATATTTGTTAATGCATCATCAACATACTAAAACAATGTCCTGTAAAGAGAAAAATAATGCATTTGAATATCAACCGTACTTTCGTTTTTGACGTAACTTTGGTAAGTTTAAAATCTGAGACTCACCGCGAAAACATATGACAATTCTGAAATTATGAATACATTTACCTTCGTGTCTCTGTCAACCACACCTTCGGCCATGCTTCTTCAAATAATTATGTTATAAATGAGGTGTCAGTAAAGTGACTTTATGAGAAAGACTCAAATCGTATCGCTTTCACAAATACGCGGCAGTTCCGCTCGGCTTAGAGAACTGGGTCAGTCATGTAAAATATCGAATATAATTTATTTTATTTTATATAAACAACTGGTAGCAAGATGAGTTGAAGATAATTGGTAAGTAACCACATCTTATCTAGCTCTTTTGACCTGTTAATTCTTTTCAGCTCAATTCAACAGTGAAAGATGCGTCTTATATCACTTTAATCTTGCCTAGAGCGTGTAATCTGTAACAAAACTAAATCAACAGAATTAAGACCCGAGTAAGCATTTCACTTACATGTTTTCACAAATGATTAATATTACGATTGTTAAGTAAGTTTCTCTTGCGATATGATACTGTTTTGTTATGAAGAGTACGAACACTCAAACAGACAATGTTAAAGAGAAATGCTGACTTAATCTCGCCTGGCCCGTGGGTGCGATATATACCAAAACAAAAATCAACGGAATAAAGAATTAAGTCAGCATTATACGTACAATATAACACAATTGAATACTATCACAAGTTTAAAGTTTCTTCTTGCTACCATTGTCTTTGAAAAAAAAAACACCACATGGATAATGACGACGTGTATGCGAATGCAACATATAGCACACGCAATAACATTGCTTGTCACTGTAAAACAAGTCTCTTAAAATAATTCAAAAGACACATTTTTATTATATACAACCAGCAGTTGAAAAACGTTGCCATTTTTACGTGACATAAAAGAGAGTAATATATAAGATGACGACATCGATATTTTCTCGTGTTCTCTGCATATGATAAGGCCATACACCCTCAGAGATGAGCAAGCAACTAAATACATATAAGTCAATAAAACAGATTCTGGTTAATATATTTCTGCAAGAAGAACAATTAGACATAAGCGTTCAGCATAAATTGAAAACCCAATGTGCAAAGTGTGGATAATAAGTACTGCAGCTTGACGACTATTCGATTGACATAATGACTATTCAAACAAGCTAAGTCATGTGATGATTTTTGGTCGACACTAAATTGATCATTAACGTTTTGTATTTAAACTTACGGAAACATATAAATCCATTTTGAAAATATTTTTTTTTTAGAAATGAACAAATTATACGCCCTTATATAAACGAGCATTACTTTCAGACAGAACGCGTCTGTTAATATAAATCGTGCATAAACTAAAACGATAGTGTCTAAAGATATGCTTAATACAATTTTATGAATCAATTTATCACCCCTACTACAACAGTGTGAGCTGCACACACATTTATAAGGCATGACAAATATTGTTTGTTTTTAAGGATCGAGACGAATAACTTTCAGGCGTGACTTTGTTTAATAGGTGTTTTGTTTTGTGCTCAAACCTGGCATCGGTCTTGATTAAGGCAGCATTTCATTAAAATATATTTAGTATGATTCCGTATTACCTCTTTTACACGGTCCAACAACAGTTATGCATACATCAAATGTATATGAACCGATTCATAAATCTCAGTAAGGTCGCGCGTGACAATTCAAGGAAAAAGTATGTAATATTTTATTTGACAATAGTTATTGAAGTATGCAATACAATTAGGTTTCGTATTAAAACACATAGATTATAAAGACCAACCACATTTTTTATTTAATTCAAAAAATCATGTTTTTCATTTCTGTATTGTTAATTTCATCGAAATAACGAATGGAACGTACAAGCAGTAAAAGTGTGATCATTGCATCATCATGTTATCCCAAAACATGTATTTACAGGAATTTGAATTGTATAGATATATCGCAATCTTTGAACTGTGCATATCGACCAATGTAATACAATAGTATTCTTATTAAAAAATTATGTTTTACTCATTAATGTTTATACCTATTTACGCGCTGAATAGTTTACCAAATTACAGATTTATCACAATAATTGTCTGATTGATATATAAGGGTCGCAATCAAAGTCTTAATACTTGATATTGTGCGAACATACTTGTTCTGGTATAACTCATGGTGGGGATGAATGCCAGAATGTTGACTTTTATACTTATCGGTATCTATAGTGATTACAATTTTATTTCGAAATAACTAGAAAACTATTCCTGTATATGCGACGGTGTTTCTCACTCCCAATGGTATATTCAATGCTTAGCATATAAGGTCAACAGTCTAAATCCAGAAACACGCATTAAGGATTATAAATGAAAAAACCGGACACAAATATAAACATATATGAGCCAGTTTATCTCGCACTGAGACCACGTGTACCTCCAATGTCACAATCTTTAAAGTGAACTCCTAAAGCCATTTTGCTCAAATTATAGCAATTAATTCTTAAAGGCTTCTGACGCTTAGAACGTTAGTAACAGTCCATATGTTCATTTGTTCAAATGCTGAAATCATTGAATTTGACATTTACGACAACCCATCGTCAAAAGTTGTGAAGGCAATCAGGTTAATGGTATTTAGCCCACATATATTCTGCAATAAATTGGCTAAATATTTGCTGGCAGGAATGACAGTGTTCTTAAGTAGAACTCGTTATGGGATCGTCTGAATCCCCAAATTGATTCTGTATAACACGTACTTTATTTAACCAGCCTTCACCGTGCGAGTGTGATGTCAAATATAGCATTACTGGCAATATGTGCGTATTATTAGTTGTTTGAAAGAGTTAGCCGATATCGACTGTTGCATATATTACGCTAATTATTTAACTCTTATTGCATACATATTTCTCACTGAGAACACGTATCTGTAGTTGTTATTATGTAACTATTTGTTTGTATCTTACAATGATTTGTGTATCAGTGCCAAAATAAAACTACTATCTTATTCACACTTGCATTTGTGCCTTTGAAGTTCTATTATAGTGAATTGACCTGCAAGCATAATTTTATTGAAACACCTGTCGGTTGTTCGTCTAAAGCTTAACAAATGTATCAAATGGATTTAGCAGAAATATGCTTGTATATACCAATAACAATATAAACATGATTGGTCAGCTCAAACATTGATTAACAACCGTCTAATGGTCGATTCGATATTCTGCTGAACCTATATTTGAAAAACGAATTATAGAACGAAATAACTCTAATAACGCGGATATAGGAACCTGTGTATGACTCCATCTTATTTCTCCAAATAGATTTCAATGTTTGTATTTGGCTCACCCTTAGTTTTAATGTAAAGATGCTGTATGACAGCTAACGAGTATGGAAAACGCGCGTTGTTGCAGATAACGCTGAACCTTAATATTGGGAAGCACGTTACAATTTGTTAGAGGATAGGACGCTCTGATGTCCACTTTCGACTAAATTAATTTTTCTTAGTCAAATAAAATATATGAAATATTTCGGATGGGTGGCGAATTTAGAACACTGGTGGATTTCGAAACTGAACCGGTTAATACATTGTCACATTCGATTCAATAAAGTACAGTATGATAGCTGGTTTCTACAATAACACGCAGGCATCTTGGCTGGTTAACAGTGCGCCAACACAACTTTACACCAGTTACATCAACATGAGTTTTAGGCGTTTTACAAGACGTTTACTAGCTCTTAATTTCAGATGTTTGGTAGTTATTGTATTTAGTCCATGATGCTTACAATTTATATAGGGCATCGTTAGTTCTCTGGCTCAAAGTGAACATGCAAAGCATTTGTCTTTAACACAATAGCTCACACAGATTTATAGCATTCATGTAGTTTGTAGCTTACAACAAGAACCTGCCAACTTAGCCATCAAAGTACAATTACACCAACATAAGTTCTATGCGTTTTACAAGACGTTTACTAGCTTTTAATTTCAGATGTTTGGTCGTAATTTTATTGAGTACATAATGCTAACAATTTATATAGGGCATCGTTATTTCTCTGGATTTAAGTGAATATGCAGAGCATTTGTCTTTAACACAATAGCTCAAACAGATTTCTAGCATATATAAAGTTTGAAGCTTACAACAAGAACCTGCCAACTAAGCATTTTGTTAAATTTGAAGTAAAAATAACTTAAATGAGGGAAACCCAAATTGAAAGATAAAACGTTAACGACAAAAAGTCGAGGTGTCAATTTGATTTGGCAATGTCATTAAAGAAGTGCAGATACTTAGTTACTTGCTTATTTTTATATAAAACTCTTCGGTAATTTAATCATCCAACATGTTAATTAACCCATTCAGATAGTTAAAACCAAATCAATATGAGTCATTTTAACTATACATTGTGTTACCACACACGCATTTGAAACCCACTCAGACTCCAATATGTTCATAGAGTCCAATTCATTGTTCTTTTCAATAATCAACGCATTCAACAATCCTTCATGGCATGGTCTTGTTATACAGTAATAATATTTTTACACATATTTTACTTCAATTAAGTTGAGAGTTAGATTGTTAAATATGCATATAATCTACTAAAATCGACTTTTTATTACAAATGTGTAATCTGTCTTAAGACCAAATTTCAAATGCAGTCTTATTAGAATTTTGAACTTTCAATATATTAACCTCACATAGAGAACAATGTCACGAAGTGTATTTCAGTAATCAAACTGTAGCGACTAGTAGCGCCAGCGCGCATTACGACTTGCGGAAAAAACGCGGTTTATATTGATCTTTCATCTCAAAGTTTGATACTGATCTTTAATTGAGGGAGAAGTTAAATTCCGCGTACGTTTCCGGACTTTTACCGACATTCAGACGTATCGACGGGACAAAGCTACTCTAATAAAGCCCCTAACCTACCTACCGGTAGTGGGGCTATGGTAATTTAGATTAAAATTATTTTGTTTAAAATCATGACAATTGCACTGTAGAATGAATCTATTAACATCGTTTATGTTCCTTGATTGGGAGTTTGTGTTTATTGATAATTCAGGCGTATTTGTCGTCATCATTTGACGTAGGGAACAGTGGTCTAGTGGTAGGATGCTGGTCAAGGGATCGAAAGGTCCCTGGTTCGAATCCCGCTCAGGGCACTGGATTTTTCTGAGCAAAAAATTTATCCCACGCTTGCTCCTCTACACCAAGGTGTATAAATGGGTACCTGTGAGGGAAATAAGCCAATGTGCCGTGGCTGCAAACTGCGCCGAATGTAAATGGACGACTTATACCCCAGTGATCGGGGGATAAATGTCAAAGTCGATTGAAAAAATTATAGTAATCAGACTATAAACACATGCCTTTGCCTTTAAGTGTAATGCTCATGCAAATGCGTCAAAGTATAACAAATATGGGATTTAGCAACAATAAAGTTCTAATTAAGCTTTACTATTGATAAAAATACAGGCTAAGATCGTGTAAGAATCATAATAAAATTGTTCTATTCAAGAAAGAAACCTCTCACCGACTAGCCTAAGGGCGGTTTCAACTAATTATGGGAAAACTGGATACATTTGTTCTTCTTACACATCAAGGCGTACACAGCATACGCTATTGATAATGTGTATTCGTATTAATATATAAGTTTGGAATCAAAGAGATCAAACGTATATATGCAACATTGACCCCTTATCCAATAACGTTTTCTTTTAACATTATTTGCATCGATGCATTGTTTGTAGTGTTCACTATACACGACTGCGTTCATTATACATATTTGCATATCATTCTTGAAATTATATTACCACTTCTTATAACCTGGTTGTATGCAGGGAAGTCGCCCAATATAATTGAAAAATAAATATTTTAAAATAACAAGAATAAGCAGAAAACGGTTATTATTAACTTTTATGTTTGCCAACACGAGAAATAACTATTCTTAATGTTACAGTATACTACATATTGTAGACTTGCAAAGGTATATTCTCTAAATAAATCAACAACATTTGTTTGATAACACTATTTCTGTATGGGCACATGCCACTACTTTATTTTTGAATATTTCTGTGTACGTGTGTAGGAAACATTTTTGTGTACTACACATGAACTGTTTTGCTTGAACATTGGATACTACATTATGCGACATTGACAGTTGGCGTTAGTTTAAACCTATTTATTTGAGCTCGATTGCATCGAAAGCATTAGGCTTATTGAAACGCTTTCCAGTCCGTATCGCGTATTTCTTCTCTCTGGCAAATCAGTTATTCGAACGACTTATACAATAGATAAGTCTGCGGACACTGTTAATCCACGTTGCATAATTTGTAATTCTCCATCGGGATACGCTTATGTTTTAAATGCTGTATACACTTTAGGTCATGCGGTAACTGAGAAGTATTTTGTTGAACAATATCTCAACAATCTCCCCTAATTCAAGGCCATGTATTCAATTTGTTTAAATTTGAATGCATTTTCACATAAGAAAAAAATGCCGATGTATGTAATTATTGTGTCCTTTTTCTAGCATGCTTTCTCATTAATATAACTGCAAACTAGCGCATTATATTTGTGTTCTGTGAATTAACTGCATTTAACTTTTTATCCGATTCTAATAAAAATGTGTTGGATATTACCTCAGGTAAGCTATATAATTCACAATAAATGTTGTTGTCAGTTTTATAAAAAGAGGCAGTGTCCACGTGTCTCTATGCATTCACGGTCGCATTATATTTAGTATGTCGTCATAGAAAACACATTTTTGTAAGTACCATCAAAATAATAAATAAAAATAAATAACGATTTAATAAAATATTAACAAAAGTTATCATTCGAGAGCCTCGCACTGCTAATACGTGTATGTATACTAGTAGTATATCCATACAAAAATTACATTCATGCTAAAACAATATGAGCGCTGTTAACCAACATCGGCGATAAATGCTAAGGAACATTCAGTACATCTCATAAATTTAAGGTAAAAGGAGATAATGGAGGAAGCTAGACTGTATGGTTTGAAACCATATTGGAGAGATGCAATAAATTACACATTCTAGATTAACGAGAAGACGTCAATCGTAAAATGGCGATTTTCGACTTAAACTAGCCATATAATTAGGCAGTATTACAGAAGAGCATGCACGCATTTTACTCAATATGTTATTGCCAATATAGACACGAGTTTTTGACAATGTCATGGCGAGAGACTTACTTTGTATCAGACAATTTTGCGCCAGTAGCGTACTTTAAAAAAACAAGGGGATATTAACTTTGATTTTTTTTGCAATATAAATACTGATCGTTGTATAAAGTCCATCTTTATTGGACATCAAACCTTGCGTTGTTGCAAAACGGCATTTTCTTATTGCATCGCGATTTTCTTATTGCATCGCGAATTTCTTTACTGCATCGCGATTTTTGTGTTGCATCGCGATTTTCTTATTGCATCTTGATTTTCTTATTGCATCGCAATTTTTTGTATCGCATCGCGATTTCCCTTCATACTTTGACAGATTACGAGAACTTCGTTTAACACAATAGCAAGTATGTGTTTTTTCTAGAAACATTAATGTTTTTCTATCCGTTAATACTATTTGGAATAAAATCCTTATTCAATTTATGTTGTTTTAGCATGAAAACGAACGAATAAAACATAGACAAGCTGTTTAATTATCGGAGTTATAATCAGGGGGGCATGCGTATACGGGAGCTTACCGCGTTTAAGTGAGGTTACGGGAGCAAAACTTCAAAGATGGAGTCGTTTTCGTGTTTTTCGTGAAGGAGTATCGGATATTTTCACCCGGTAAGCCAGTTTATATTTATATTTCTTTTAAATGAATACGCCCTTTCGGCTCTACGGTGTTTGTGCTCCCCTCGGTTTTTTGTTTCAATGCCGTAGACGTCGGAATAAAAAAGTTATTGAAGCAAAACCGGCGACAAATTTGTTGTTTAATTTCTTGACCTTCGAGATGTTGGATGTTCGAATATCATTTTCTCTCAAAATAAACAGTATTTGTGCATGTTTACAGTAAACTATAACATAAATCACGATTATTTAATTATCTCGACGCGTTTGTATGTCTATTAATTCATTTAATACCGAATTATAACGGTTTAACCCCCATTTTGGGAACTAACTTCCTTTTAAGCCCATTTTGGGACCTGACTTCNCCGATTCTAATAAAAATGTGTTGGATATTAGCTCAGTTAAGCTATATAATTCACAATAAATGTTGTTGTCAGTTTTATAAAAGAGGCAGTGTCCACGTGTCTCTATGCATTCACGGTCGCATTATATTTAGTATGTCGTCATAGAAAACACATTTTTGTAAGTACCATCAAAAAAATAAATAACGATTTAATAAAATATTAACAAAAGTTATCATTCGAGAGCCTCGCACTGCTTATACGTGTATGTATACTAGTATTATATCCATACAAAAATTACATTCATGCTAAAACAATATGAGCGCTGTTAACCAACATCGGCGATAGATGCTAAGGAACATTCAGTACATCTCATAAATTTAAGGTAAAAGGAGATAATGGAGGAAGCTAGACTGTATGGTTTGAAACCATATTGGAGAGATGCAATAAATTACACATTCTAGATCAACGAGAAGACGTCAATCGTAAAATGGCGATTTTCGACTTAAACTAGCCATGTATTTAGGCAGTATTACAGAAGAGCATGCACGCATTTTACTCAATATGTTATTGCCAATATAGACACTTTTGTATCAGAGAATTATGCGCCAGTAGCGTACTTTAAAAAAACATGGGGATTTTAACTTTGATTGATTTTGCAATATAAATACTGATCGTTGTATAAAGTCCATCTATATTGGACATAAAACCCTGCGTTGTTGCAAAACGGCATTTTCTTATTGCATCGCGATTTTTTTTATTGCATCGCGAATTTCTTTACTGCATCGCGATTGTCGTGTTGCATCGCGATTTTCTTATTGCATCTTGATTTTCTTATTGCATCGCAATTGTTTGTATCGCATCGCGATTTCCCTTCATACGTTGACAGATTACGAGAACTTCGTTTGACACAATAGCAAGTATGTGTTTATTCTAGAAACATTAATGTTTTTCTATCCGTTAATACTATTTGGAATAAAAGCATTATTCAATTTATGTTGTTTTAGCATGAAAACGAACGAATAAAACATAGACAAGCTGTTAAATTATCGGAGTTATAATACAAACCAACATAAGTTCTTGTTTGAAATGTTTTACAGTCAACATGGACAAGCGTATGACTCTTTGATGCAATAACGCCGGTGGTTATATCTCCAGCATCTTACCTTTTAAGTAGTCATTGTGAAGAGTAATACTTTTGTTCAATGAAATATTACATTAAAATATGTCAATGATAATAAAGATAGAAAGTGATGGTAAAACTATTTTATAATAAATATGACGTTGTTGATAAATAATCTGTATACATTTTGGTTGTGAACTTAACTTGCGATAGGATTATATACATGGTAATGCATGTACGAGTTTGTTATCGTCAAGATGAAGACGCATGGTTTCTTGATCGACTGAAGGATGAACATTATAGGATTCTAGTCAGACTTCTGTATTACGGGTTAATCAACCATTTTGATTAAGTTGGGCTCGTCAGACTCTGTTTGTTTTACGCCAATATCGTGCGATAGATCTTTTCTGTTTTCATCGGAATATAAATTATTTGTACATTTTATTTTGTACCACTTAATTCACCAATACATTACAGCAACAGTACAAGTCAATATACCATTTCTAAGATCGTCGATAAATTGTTAAGCAAACACTTGTTCTGAAGTTTTCATGACGATTCATAACAGATGTGTTGGATAATGGCGTCATTTATCAGAAAACATATATTGAGACCAATACAAATCACAAAAGTTTGGTCCCACTTGATGCACAGAGACATAACAATGACAGCGCAAGCTAATGCCACGACCAATATATTCTGAAAATGTATTCAACATAGTCCGAAGAACTGTAGATAAACAAAAGCTCAGCTTGATATAGTTGTCATGTATTATTGTTACATTGAGAGTTATTGATATCCAAAACAGTCGGTTCATTAATAAGACAAATAAACGGAAGTACTATAAAAATATCAGTTTTCTTAATGGTCGCCGTCCTTCCCGTTTCATATGTCTTTAATAAGGCCACAAAGACAGCAGCAGTGTTACAATCGCCATCGTAATGACCGCGTTGTGTTTCCAAAATCTTTACTAAGGTTTACATCCGCAATGTATAATACAAGTTTAAAAATCCAATAACTTTCATGTTTTATATTTGGTAATACGCGCCTTCGGCAAGTTAGTTTGGCTATTAATGGCTAACGTTATGAGCAAGATTGACTGTAAGGAGTATGAGCACGTACACGAAAATCAAAACAACAACAATATCAGCTGATGAACATTTAATCGCATTATATAGACAGTTTATTTGTTAAAATTTCGACAATTTTCACAGCGAAATAAATGAGGTGTTTGCTGCCCTCCGATAGCTCTTTGATACCCACGCTGCTTCGAGAAAGGTTATGGTGAAAATCATATTTGAATGAGGCCATTTATTCAATACAACTATATAACTATTGGCACTATTACATGAGTGAAACGGGTTTGGGTGCCGAACAACTGTAAAATTTAAACAAATCGAATTATGGATACACTAATTCGGAGGAATCAACCTATACGTTTAGAACTTTAAGCAATAAACCAATACATTCTCATTACAAAACACACTCACACAAAAGGTTATATGCACGTGTATGTTTAGAGGTAAAGAGTGTTCACCTTAAGCCCAAAGAAATTCATTGATTGAATTAGTTCGTCTGCATGACAATGGCACGTTATCAGTTGGATAAATTTTAAGTTTTAGAATACAACTATTTGTTTTCAGTTTGTAACTCATTTTTAATGTTTATCATGTCTCAAACATATACAAAACAATTGTATACGAAAATGTTTTCTTATTACTGATTAGCGAACATTTTCCAATCGTGCTAAATTTCTAGATATAATAATTATTATTTATGAATACTGTTTGTTATTGCATGTCCAAAATCGTTGTCATTTTACTGGCAAATGTAAAGGATGCCAACTTCACATTTGAGGCATTGTTTTTGGAAAGGATGCATTTTGTGTATTATCTTGAGCTCAAATTAATGGTGAATGATTATAGTGAGAATATTTGATTATAGTAAATGTCAACATTTGAACGAGAAGTGTTAAATAAAATCAATGAACTAGCTTTTAACGGTAAAATAAATCAAATGTTGTTTACTTCAGTAAAAACATTATGAAAAGTTAACGCCGATACCGACACATTAGGTCGCATTTGTTGCAGAACCAAACATTATGTATAATCAAATCTGCACATATTGGCGGGAATTTTCACAAATTATATATGTCTTTCGTAGATAAATTCATTTTGTTTCGATAACAGAAAGTATAAGCATTTGTAGAAAACTTTAATTTTCTGAATGTTCTGGTACGACTTGTTTTTAACTGTCGAATTCATCAACGTTTTATCTGTTTTTAAAAATAAAATATCAAATTTACTCGCTTTAATGACAGTAATGATGCTACAAATAATAATTAATTGAAAAATGAAAATAATGCAACACACAATTGCAACTCATTTACATAAAGATGCAAACACATACAACATGTTCTCCTTTCTTGTGGCTCATGAATGTTGACTTTGCCGAAAAGTCCTTTGAAAATTCAGACAAAACATTTAAATTAAAGACCTCGACCGAGGAATTACGTAGAACATATTGCGTCACAATGGTAACCATTTGTGTACACTAATTGTAAAATAACAGTAAAATGTAGCGAACAATGACAGTGTTATTTACCAGGCACAAAACAAACCTTTCTTTTGTCACATAACCGTGTGATCTCATGTTGGAGAAGGTATGGACCAGGATCTTTCAGACATCGCACTACCTCATAATGGTGAACATTTCTGCCATTTAAAACATATCCGAAATGACAGAATAATTAAACGCGCATGAACATTTAAACCACTTTACAAATTTAATTTGTGATCTTTTCAATGGAAATATTGACCGGACGTTTGTCCTCGACAGAACGCCTTATGAGTATAAACATAACTGCTTAAATGTCAAATACGTCCGGAAATGACACATTTATAGATCGTTAAAGACATTCATAGTTCGTGATCTTGGTTCTCGAATTGATAGATTTAATTATTAGGAATTGTTTTTCCAAATGCTATGATCATAAACTCGCTTTTCGTACACGTATCATTAGTGTTGCATTAATTGTTTTATTTTTTACAATTGCGTTTTCATTAAATATATAGCTCATTACAAATCATGCTCTACCCGTAACAGACACACGGTATACAAATAGTGTGCTAAGTTGCCGTAAAATCCATATACACAAATAAAGAAAAGCAACAACAAATAAACATGTTATTCCTGTCCATTCTACGACAATGTTCCTCAAACTTTTCGCCTGGGTGCGGAGGTCATCGGAGTTTGTTACTTTCTGAAAAACAATCTTAGGACAGCACCGACGACATGTCAACGCTCCTGGTGTGCAAATGTCTGCTCTACCTGGAATGGGCAAGAAAATTCAACTGTGAAAGGTTTTGATGTTGTGTCTGTAGATGTGAATACTAACAAATGTTCAGTATTATTTATTATTTAATTTAATAAACATTGCTCATTATATTTTATTAGAAGGTGTAGTAGTAGTTTAATACTGACCAAGTACTGTGAGGTAGAGGATCAGTAGAGTAATATCGGTTGAAGGGAAGGAATGACTTTTCAGACGAGCTATAAAACTCTACTGACCTAATATAGAAAATTATAGGTAATCAGACCTGCCTTAGTCACCAAAAACGAGGAATATAAATATTTCCATTAGTCAAAATAGCCGTACTTAAAGTAATAGTAGTAGTATTAGTTATAGTAGTAGTTTAAGAAGTAGCCGTTGAAGTAGTAGAAGCAGCAGCAGAAACAGCAACGGTAATTGTAATAGTAGTTGTTGTTATAGAAGTAGAAATAGTAGTTTGTGTAGTAGTAGCAGATTTGTATTGTTTAATTTATGTGTTTTTGTTACCGTGTTTGTATCTAAGATGTCTCGTTAAATACACAAAGTATCCATTAGGGTTTTGGCGGAAACATCGGCAACCATTAGGCGCTCCAATAAACTCGCAGCTGTATTCACTATGCTTGCGTGTTATACTCTCACAGTTCACGGTCATTGTCCTGCAAAGACATCACTCACGTGGTCAATGACAGTCAACCACCTGTAGCGTTCTTAGAAAGACGCATCTTACTTGACAATGGGACAAAACATGTCATGTTTGGCCTGTAACATTCATATTCAGATAAACCAATGTATATTCTAACCGACAGGTCAAAATCAATTTAAGGAAAACTCGTGTAGTCCTATTTATGGCCAGACGGTCAAAACATTTAAAACATAGTTTGGAACAAATGCTGTTAAATGTCATAAAACAAAAATACGGAAGAGAATTTTAAATACAATCATTACGGAAATTCCCCATGTTCAGCTCAGCTAAGAAGATGCGATTTGAGTTTCATGTGATTACCAAATATTTTTGTTAGAGTTTTAAGACCAAGTCAACAATGAGTTTTAGCAAGACTAGTCTACTTTTAGCTAAAATATGAGATTGTTCATGAGCTGACGGATAATCCAACTCAGCTGAGTGGACACTTAAATCTCATCTTCTTAGTTTAGCTTACCATTGATTATTTCCGTTATTATTGTACATGTGTGATGTATTATAATTGAATTGAAACGATATATATTGTTATCAACCAACAAGTAACTCGTTTTCAGCGCAGTTGCGTGTTTTTATTTATTCATTCGAGTTTATTCCGTCTTGGTTCAATTTGTGAACATGAGAACTCCAAATCATTGTGTAATGACAAAGATAAATCGAAAATTAAGTTTGGTTACATAATAATGCACACATATTATGTTATGTTCAAATACAATGCTAAACTTTACTTACATGTTTGGAAATCTTAAATCATGTCCTGCTATCCAAATACATTTTGTATCATGCCAGGTAAACTTGCCACTTATTTTAGCATTGATTGCTACAGCAAATGAGTATACAATAACCACGAAATCCCGAAACTCCATTTCGTTACTAAATAGATACTTTGTGTTGTAAAAGTTCAAATAATGTCTTTTGTTTCCCCGACATATGTTGTGTATGAACGTAACGTAGTTAACACTTGGCAAGTTCCCATTTGTGTGGATGCGGATGTTTTCAATGGTTGTTATATCCGTAATGGAAATTGGCACTTAATATTTGTTTTTATAGTGTGGCCCTGCGGCCGTATACGCTACATGTAATTGCTACTGGCATATGAGATATGTTAAGACTATTTTTCATAAAATTCTTCTTCATTAAACCGATATAACACTAAGTAAGAATTTGTGTTATAAAGAAAGTTATTCTAAATTGTTCTGTATGGAATATCGGTTTCAACATTTTTTAAGCCGAAGTATCCCTTTGTTGAAAGGTTAATACATTGAATAACGAAATGTAAACACAACATTAGGAAATCGTCTATGAATAACATGTTAACTTATACAAGTGCTTTAACCTTGTAACTTTAATTCATATATGTAGGTTGCTCTACTCCGTGTTAACAATAGTACACATTAAGCGACTATGAGTTGCTCAAATATATTCCAGGCAATCTTTTTTAAGATAATTTCATAGTTATCGTATATCGTTATTGTGATAACTGAGATGTAACAAACACTCCAGCACTTGATCAATCATTGACATGTTTAATTAATATACTGTTCTTCAACAATGTAATGTAAAATTTAACGTTATATCAAAATATGTGTCTGTACTTGTAAGTATGGTTGACCTACCACGAAAATCCTAATCAATTGAATACATTACTCACGCCTGCGTTTTCAATTTATAGTTTTTGTTTTACAGTATACGGCGACAATGATAAATACGGATTGTTGATTACTGCTTGTTTGTTCGAAATCGGGAAAAGATAATAATTTCAAATTTTATCAAACTTATATTTCTTATCATAATTGTATTTTAGCTACACTTCATCTATCACCATCAAATCATATACGATGTTTGCATGAGCGAAAGATTTTTTTTTTGCTGTGTACAATCTGTCTACGTATAGAAGTGGATAGTAGGTTGGACTCTGTTATTAGGATTACGGATTTTGTTCTTCGGCCCATTAGAAACTATGCATGGGTGTTACCACACTTTTACGGGCTTTTTACGAAAATGGACTTACATATGGACACTCCTTTTTCTGCAAGATCATTATGCATGGATTAAATATATTGTTGGTAAATTATTATTTCCATCGATTTGGAATATGTCTGTCCCTATTTTATGATGAGGTATTTACGGATATTAATGTGGCATGAGCTGCTCTTTGGCATTCGTGTCTCTGTGCGTTAGACACGTTACGTACCTTGACACGTAATCAGCTATTTCTTACATATGTCTGGAAAACAAAATTGTTTTTTCTTAGTTTTGTTTATCCCCATGTGACTTGCATGCACTTTACCTAACATTTCTGTACTTAATTATTTTGTAACAAATATATTTTGATTACAGGCCGATTTCAAGGGTTACCTCGTCCCATGGTTCTAGTAATCAAGTATTTACTGATTTCATCCGGCGCGAGGTATCAGACCAACCATTCAAAATTGTCCTTTTCAAGTGTTGCATTTGTTCATCTTTCGTAGAGGCTTTAACCTAGCGTCAATTATGTAGAGCTGTTGCATTAAAGCATGCGATGCGCAACTCTAGGACTGAGATCAAATTCGGGAACGTTTCGAGGGTAGTTTGGTGGGAAATATTATTGCTGACCGGAATATACTTTTTCCTGAATGTCGGACATTTAGTTCGTATGTATGCAATTTAAGTACCATGTGGTTCAGGCTCGACAGAGCTGCGGAAAGCGACTTTTATCAGTATAGACTCTAATGGCATATGATCTAAATGCACTCTAACTACCGTACGTGTATTGATTGTATAGGAAATTATGTAGTAACTAGTTACAACGTCATTAATGTTTCGCAGTTCTAACATGATGCCTTTATCGCTTATTGTGTTACCAAAGAATGACATTATCTGATATACATACTGTTTTCTCTCGAGCGCTGGATTCATCGTTAAAGCTCACAGTGGTTAGACCAGTAGCACATACAATCAGCAACCAAGGCATTTAAGCCTGGGAAGCTGTACCATATTCAATCAATTTTCATCATACAAATTATCCTACAAGCAGAGATATCAAACGGAGGTCTCGGCTAGCGGTAAAGAACAACTTCAGTGCTGCACTTCGTCAAGTATAAGGAGTACACATCGAACGTAACGCTGCAGTTGTGTGATATACATCATATTATATACTGTCGCAACGTTCGAAGTTACGTCAGCAAAAGAAGACATCTGATAATGCGGACTCTTAATTGCAGCTTTGAGAGCTGTTTGGTCAAGGCACACCCTGATATTGGCTGTTTCTTGCCATTTTTAAAGGGACTGTAAACCACAAATGAAGAAAAAAGAAAAGTTCTAAAATACCGTATTTGTTTACAATAGTTTAAATTGATTAAAATATCACGACTGGTATATCACATTACTTGAAATAAAATTGTTGTTTTTTTATTTTTACTTTATTTTTGTATTTATTTATTTTTACTGGGTATGCATACCAGGTAACTACCAGTTAACTTTGAATAACGCAAGTAGATTGATCATCATCGTCACGTGGTAAACCCAGAAATGCTAAATGTGCAAGCGTAGTGAATTGTATATATTTTATATATAAAATGATCAATCTACTTGCGTTATGTATAGTGTGTATATCGTTATGTCACCTATTTTCGCGATGTACTTTCGATTTCACATCGCGAAATTTCATTACCGAATATACTGAAAATATGATTTTTTTTCAAGTAATGTAATATACCGGTCGTGATATTTTAATCAATATAAACTAATAATTGTGAACAAATACGGTATTTTAGAACTTTTCTTTTTTCGTTATTCGTGGTTTACAGTCCCTTTAATAGTTTAATCAATGATCAATAAGTTAGTTAATTTGTGTCGCGATTTCAGGGCTTCTGGTATGTGACGCGTCGGGTTTATATTGAGGATAGCATTATTCTCTACATGCAAGTCCCCTAGCATTACATTCATATCCTGCAAAAAGTCCTTATTTACTTTTATTATGGTTTCTTTTGTAAAACAGGGTGTCTTCAATTTTGTGCTAGATGACGGACAGTTAACAGAGTATGTAAACGATACAATATCAGGAACAATACTCGCGGACTATGAAGCGATTGCAGTACTTCTTCAGTATTTTCGCGTATACACGCTTTTTATTGCACGATTTATATGTATCGCGACCTAGATCTCGTATCCAACGTAACAACATATCACGACCTAGATCTCCTATCCAAAGTAACAACATATCACAACCTAGATCTCCTATCCAAAGTAACAAGTATCGCGACATAGATCTCCTATCCAAAGTAACAAGTATCGCGACCTAGATCTCCTATCCAAAGTAACAAGTATCGCGACATAGATTTCCTATCCAAAGTAACAAGTATCGCGACATAGATCTCCTATCCAAAGTAACACGTTAACATATCGCGACCTAGATCTCCTATCCAAATTAACAAGTTAGAAATACATTCTTTTTTACTTCTGGAGTTCCTTTGAAAATTAACGATGTTTGTAGTTTAATATTGTCCAAATAATCTAGAAATTTTGTTGAGTTAAACATTACACGGTTGAATGCAACTTTAATCCATGATTTATTTATTGTTTGTTTTTTTCTTCAAGTAAGTTTTTTTTGCGACGCAATGTTATGTTATGATGTTGCAATATATAATTGAACGAAACATTCATGTATCTGTAAGTAATGTTATATAATCGCTCTGTTGAAAGTACCGATTTAAATAATGGACGAGTTATTTTTAAACATCCCCGCATGTAACTCTATTATTGTTGTTGTTATTTACTATAAAATTTGGAACGTTTCGTTTTCCTTTTTTTTCTTCGTCTGACCTGGTCGACCCAATGGTTGCATTACTCTTAGCATATAAATGTAGACCAGATTCCGCGAATCATGGCAGACAGTCAGACCAATATGACCAAACACTATGTCTGGAAAGCATTTGGACAAACTCTCTGACAAAAGATGCAATATTCTACAGGTGGCAAACATGCGTGTCTACCAAAATTTCAACCTAACAACGTCATGTTTTTGATAGACCCTTTTGAGGTTCGCGGATTGCGTTGAACATATTATAAAAAGTCTTAAAGAGTTTCAAATTATTTGTGTATCGAACTATTTTTAAATGCATCGACTACTTCGCTACGTATGCTAATTACACTAGCACGTATGCTTTATAGGTAAGTATTAGTAATTCTAAGACTGTTAAACAGCAATATTCGCAGTTCCTCGTTATAACAACTACTACACCGAAGACTTCCCAATACGTGTTTATCATACATCTAACTTGATACAAATTGAAATTTAAATACAAGAACCACAGGTGCTAGAATCATTGATATGTTGCGGTGTGTAAGGTAAGTTAAGTTGCATATTTTGTTGTACATGTTTCACTTAATAGCAAGGCAGAGGTTATCAATAATATATGACAAAATCTTCTTACGTTGAATTTGTTTAAGCTTATGTTAACATTAAACAACAAAATAAATAAGTGTAATTGATTTTACTAAATCTTTATAATTAATTAATTGGAATGACAAGTTAATAAGTTAAAACAAAAATTACCACAATGTTTAATGAATTTAGATATATGGCCGCAATATTAGTAATGAATGAACAAACAAACATCACATAACTAAATAATTATATAATATACATGTACATGTATATAACAATATGATTTTGTTCAGCTTTTGTATTCTTAACGATACATAAACTACATTTTGTGTACGAAGTGCATGCCTTAAAATATCGATTGTGGTGTATGTGCACAGGACTTTCTAAATGGTATTGAAGTGGGTAATAAGTATTTTTACAAAATCAGAAACGTAGCTGTAAACACAGATGCCGTTAATCATTGTCGACACGATGCTATGCGTTTTCAAGAGTCAATGTGTTTCCTTAAACGTGTTCAAGTAGACGCTCACGATTGGCATACATCTTTATTTCATCTTTTTGACATTCTTTTGGGAACATTTACACAGGCTATAGCTGATATAATATTACATTTATTAGTTATGGTCAACATTATCTGAGATTTGTGTTTGAGATTAAAACCTAAACAACGTTAGAAAGTAACTCTACACAAGTCAAATTAATAAGCGCTATTAGACTTGTTTGCCAATAAAATTGTCTGTCTGTCTGTCTGTCTTTCTTGTTCACAGCTTGATGAAGGATATTCGTTATTTATTATACAATAACATAGAAGTTGTCAATCATTTGCTAGTAATAAATAGAAAATTACAAATTGATGTAGTTAATTAGAAACCAATGATAGTCCCATTAAACAGCATACAAGTTTACTGCTCTTGTATATTACGCTCATTTACGATAAGGATGACCTTGATTTATCATGTGCATACAAACCATTGCAAAACGTCGAAGTTGTCTACAAAAATATTGAACGCGCTTTTTTTCCTGATTATAAAAAAGAAAAATGTTAGTTATTCGAATCTAGGAATTGTACAACGAAAGTCTTCAAGAACGTATCGTTTGCACAATCAAATCGCCATATATATATATATTATACATTAGGCTACGTTGATACACACTACGTATTAACCTGTAAAAAACAAGATGTATAAATGCGGCAAGCGTAAGATCCGCGAAGCCTGATCAGGAGCTGCCATGTCCGCTAAACGGACCATGCAAACATGCGTGACTCCTGACCACACTGCGCGGTTACGCAAGGTGTTCTGAAGCTACACTTGCCGCATATTATTAAAATCCCATTTTCGCATGACGTGGTTCATAGATTATAATCTGAATCGACTGGCATTTTACATTCTGCATATACAAGTTCGTATAACTCTGATACAACTGAAGCACACATGTGTTTGGTTTTTATCTTGACATGTTAGGCATGTGTTTTTTTTCCCGGTTTGTAACCATAAAACTGCAGGAAAAATGCATATATTTGATATAAATCGTTAAACTCGGTGCGAAAGGTTTAACCTCTGATCTCCGGGAAATTCTGTTGAATTGTAAGATATGTAAATAGTGCCTTTAATGAATTTATGGAACTTACATTTTAATAATAGGTTTTAATAAGATGGAATCCGCATATATCCCTGGTAACGCTTGAATGTTATTATTGATCATAAACTCGGGATATACTGGATTAGCTATGGATAACAAGGATAATAGACACGTGTTGATTGAATTTGTTTTCTAGACGTAGCGGAAACAATACTTTACAAAACAATGTTTGTGTAAATGTTGTACTTGGAAGAGGACCTAGACCAAGCTTTGAAAATTATTCATGAAGGTCAAGGTGCACTAAAATATACCATAAAAGAATGAAATATTAGCTGTATACGTTTGTTTTTATTCAACAGCGATATTGTAGTTAGAAATATATGTGTAGTCAAAAGATATAACAAATTAAGATGGAACCGATTATAAAGTACACGTATCTGAAATTGATGCAAATACCCTTGTTGCATGTTCAACGTTCAACGTGAGATTCATTCTATGTAGATAATACATCGCGTGGGAATGATTCAACCACTTATGATGATGAGATTGAAATGAAATATGTAATTTTCATATCTCTAGTTATATTATTGTTTCCAGTTATCATACTTTCAAATTAAGGTCGTACGATAGCGCGTATAACTGCGTAATAATTTTAAGCAAATAACAACTTGAAACTATAAAAGTCGTGATGCGGGTATAGTTGCTACATGAATAAACTACAATGAACATTAATCTAATAGATCGTTTAAAATTGAATAGATGTCATGTTAAGTTGTAAGTGCTCTCAAAAGAGAAGTGTTTTATGAAAATAATAAGTTGATAATCATTTTTAACGAATTTACGATCAATCACGTATGTCATATGTCAAATGATTGCTTAGGAACTTTATTTACTAAAGTCGGATTTATTAGCAATGCATTTCGAAAGATTCAACTTTGACAGATGTGACGTTAAATTTATATCACCGTTATTTATTATACTTTTTATTTATAACTGCATTCACACTTACCGNCATGGAGCTAAGCATAAGATTAAATTTTTATCAAACCCTCCTCCTAAATAATCGTCAAATAGATAGTGTGATGAGTACATTCAATAAATTTAGAAAAAGGCCTGGAAAGAAAAAAAAACACAATTTATTAAGCTTTTTGAAGATCACTTGGTCGAATTTCATAAAGAATAATGTTCAAATCATTTACTAGACCTATAACTTAATATTCTGACGTCTTCTGAAACAATGTTTATAGTAAAGACGAGCATGACTAGGACAAGAAACAAGATAAATAAGAATTAATTAAACACTATCTGTGTTTAATTGTGTTTGATTAAACTATCGTTCTAGGAAATCCTCCTTCTCTAACTCCGATCACATTGTGACGTCTTCACTTCGGTCTCATAGACAGGTGATTAGACACCTTCCTTTATTCGTTGGAGTCACATATTCTAGTCTTACGGTCTTGGTAATGATCAAGTCATCGTTTTTACCGCTTCCCTGTCAAGCAACTGCCTCTTGTGTTACGAAGCATTTTTCCTGTTGCTGTACTGAAACTTATTTATTTCCATCTCTCTCTCAGTACTTTCCAAACATAATTTAGCATGTGCTCGCTCGATAACATTAAACATTTACGTTTATTTTACCACGGTTTGACGATTTGCTCTCTTTGTTAATTCATGTATTCAACCCAATAATTAAAAAATCAATTTAACAAGTTAAACAATGAAAATAATAATAACAATAATAATAATAATAATAATAGTAATAATAATAATAATAATAATAATAATAATAATAATAATAATAATAATAATAATAATAATAATAATAATAATAATAATAATAATAATAATAATAATTATAATGAATATTCTATGATTCGTTTAATATTGCAATATTTATTTAATGATTGTTTTGTGAAGCATGTATGAATATTTGATAATTTAAATAATACAGTTTAAATCAACGTTTGTTTGTATTCGACGCGTACTATATGTCAATACTTGATAAGCATATCAAGGCAAAATTACGTGAACTGTCTTTATTACATTCATGTTTCTATTTATTTCCGTTGAATATCTATCCCAATCATGCATTTTGTTTTGTTAGTAATAGTACGTCTTGTAAATAATAGTACGGCATTCTACAAGTGCATGCGTTGGTGTAGCTTGTTAGACGAATACGTTTGGTTCTGGAAAACATTGGATCTGAGAAACATCAGTTTTAATGCTCTGTTTAATTGCACTCTCCATTTTGGAAAAAAACGCTCTCTCGAAGCAATAATGCGGACAATAATTCGCCCGAAAGAACTTAACTTATTTATTATAGACAAAATGAATTAATCTCCAATTATCATTTTTCTATTTATCAAGCTGTTAACTACATAGCATTTTGCACGGAACCTGGTTAAGGTTTAACAAAACGATTTACAGGTAAAATAGTTCAATAAAAATTAAATGAAGTGGTGGTTCTTCACTTGTGTTTCCGATTTGGCATTGTCCGTTTTGTTTTCTAACGCTTCAGGTTTGTTAAAGTAAGGTGTCTTTACAATAGGAAGTACATGTATGTCCATACACTATTACATATACAGGTGATGATGCATCGGAATATATGTGCAGAGACTTTCAACTTAAACTGTCATTTGATATGAATGTAGCATTATTTATAAAGTAATGCACACGCTTCGGGTGTTTTCAACATCTGCAACGAATGTTTGCTAGTTCTATGCACGGATTGTATTTTATTACGATTATTATGTTTGTTGAATTATATACACCGCTCAGGCAGCAGAAGTCATTACATGAGCCTTGATTAAAGCCAAGAGCTTAAGACGCAATCCGTCATTGTCAGTAAAGGGTGTGTCTGTTCCTTCACAACAAGATGTCATTCATAACAAAAGACATAGTGAAGGTAGTAACTGATATGAATATGGCTTCGTCTTTGGGTTCCAGTTATTTTATTTGTAACAGTGGTTGTTCATCCTAGTTAAGAATGCTTCATTATGATGAAAATATCGGTGAGTGGCAATTATATTAATTTAACGGTTAATATGAAAAGAACTCAAACGGGTCTTAAACACTTGTCAGACAGGCCCATGTAATACCTGTGGCAATGATAAAAATTAAAACAAATACATAAACTAATGGTTGTTATTTCGTCTTATTTATACATGGGCTAGTACATTATACGGTGTGTTATTCCATTCTCTAATGTAACTGGACCGGAAACGACTTCCAAATATAAAACCTAGTATTTGTTGATATCCTGTTTTTCTTTTTAGACGTAAAAGCTGAAACCCAATATTCACAGTATAATCACGGAAACAGCAACATGTTTGAATAATCTGGAAATACCTTTGTTTTCGAACGTCTGTTTTTAATATAAATATTGTATCGAAGTAATTAACGTAATACCGGATAAACCCTTAACATCAATGTTGGATATCAGACCTACCTGTATTCAGTTCATGCTGTTCTCATATTTAGATAAAAAAATTACATTCATACAGCATACACATGGGTTTTCTGTCATAGCTGGGCTATCTAAGATTAAAGACTCGTGCATTATCGGAACCCACGTTTTCCATAGACCGCACTACTTATTGATAATATGTTGTGGTAACGTCATATACTGTGGGTTCCGATGGTGACACTCGTGTTGGTTGTAAAACAGAGGCTGACTAGGAAGAAATACCGTTTTTAAAAGACAGTGTTATCGATTTGCATCGATTTGAACGTGTGCTGTAATAATATTTAGTTTAAGTGTTATGTTTTATGTATTGGTCATTGTAATATAGGCAATCGGTTACTTGTGTATTTTGTCTGTACCGTATAGACAATCGGTTACGTATCTTTTGGTATGCACCGTATAGACAATCGGTCACTTGTATTTTGTACCGTTTTCAACATTGATCACATGTAAGAAATATGGTAACAAACATTTCGCTTCTGATGATGTGTGAAGTGTTTCAATATTCCCAAAGTCATGATCTATGTTCGAAAGACTAGCATACTAAATACAAACATAAATGTATCTTGTAAACGAGGTGTTTGGTCACCTTAATTAACAATATCGCATTACCAAATGAATATAATTCAAATAGTAGTTGAAATGTAATATCAAAAGAAATATATTTGCAGCATGCATAATTAAAGTACAGTCATTTCATCGAGTCGTAAATGAAATGAGTAATAATGTTCACATATTGCATGATTAAGGTTAAGCACATGCACATATTGATATCGCGTGGAGGCAAGTCAAGGTCACGGTCGCTTTTACAACAAAAAACATGAGCTAATTTGTTTCCGTCGAATAAAATGAGTTTTGATTGAGGTATTCAACTTAAATTGTGTGTGTTGGTTGATTATTCAGCAGACCTAGCCTATACTTCATTAAGTTCCAGTCGCAAAAGGTTGCGAACACTGTGACTTATAAGAAACAAATCTCTGTGACTTAATATAAGAAAACACTTTAGCTTTTATGAAGTATTGTGCCGAAAGATTGCATTTAGGTTACATGTATAGTCAGCTTGGCATTTTATCTGAGACATTTTTTGTTAAATTGAAAAGCTGTGTCTGCTCTAAAACTTGCGTTTGTATGAGGTTATGATTCTGGAATGTTGTTGAACTTTTGTCAGTCATGATAACGAAAACATGTTAAAGTTTCCAAATCATAATGTTATTTAGGATTACCAATGCTTTATACTTTTCTCACTGTCAACTTAGTGTTAGTCATTTATAAAAAGTATTCACAATACATAACTATATCAGTAATGTTATTTCGCTCCTTATTTAGAATAAGTGCACACTAAGTGCTCGTGGTCAGCTATTGCTGTAGGTGACGCCGTGTATCGTGTGTTGGGTCTTATGTTTCATGCGTCGTCAACAATTTGCTTCAAATGACATCTCGTTCTGAACAAGAAACTTCTTAAAGATGATTATAAGGTGACCTTTTTTCACATTAGTTCAAATTGTTCCGGTTCGCTACATATTCATGTCACCATAGCTAAAAATAGATTTCAAACGTGGAAACTTGAAATCTTCTTTGAAACCGCAAGGCCAAGGTTTGATATTTGGTTTTCAACATCGTCTTGAGGTATTGTAAAAACGTTTGTTCAAATCATGTCCCTAGTTTAAAGATGACAACGCCCAACAGTTCGAAGGATTTATGTAGACGTCTTTAGAAAATCTAAATATTATCTGAAACCTCAAAGATTATGGGGTTTATAATGATGGAGTTACATCGTCTGGTGCACAACGATTAGTCAAACCATTCCCCATGTTTCAAAACTGGAACTGACCATGATCCGGGATCACACAACTATATAGATTTATATATTGAAATTTACAAAATCTTCTCATAAATAAAAAGGCAATGAGGTGTTTTATTTGACATGTAACATCATGCAGTTCTCCTGAACTACATTGTTTCAAATCATGTCTCTGTGCTTCAAATAACCCTGTCTGAGGTGTGGGAATGAAATGTTTGAAATCGAATTTGGCATGTGATATCAGCTTGTTGTCCTCTACAAAGAATGTTTAAAAACATACTTGTGTATGATAGTGACTACGCCCAATTACATTTGTAAGCGATCTAAGTCCATCTTGATACTAATAAATGTTTGTTTTCTTAAGAATTAACATGAATAAACACATGTTTTTTAAGATATAATTAATTCCGAAGGTTATTTTATAAACGCACTATATTTATATTGTAGCGAAATAAAAAATACAATGTCTTATAATTTTATTTTATTTCTTTTTTACAATGTACGTGTCATATTTAATCCCATTTAAAGTTCATACTATTAAAAACACGACTCTCTGTAAATACCATGTGTTACAATTCGCTGACAAATATTGCATTCATTTTTGTTATGTGTTATATTGTGGTTGTTATTAAAATATAACACCACAGTAGCTTATACGAGTTCCCTCTTGATAAAACAGGCGGTTTACTTTGTTGATATTTTGCATATTTGTGATCGTGTGCGGTACAATTAGCAGCATGTGTTTTAATGCCATCAATTAAACACACAATGTTCATGTAAACATCAGCTAGCCTGTATTAAATGCGTTCTTCAAACGATTCAACGTTTTGATGTATAGCCAACTCGTGCAACATGTTAACGTATAGCTTTCGTTAAAAGAAATTGTAAACATGTAACCCAATCGCAATCCTTATGTTAATTGATTAAAATGCGTTTGTAAATATACATCAAAGGTGGTTTTAGCTAGGTTTCGACATGCGCGATTTGTTCTATCATTATTCCTACACCACACATATTACTACTAACGATCTGGTCTGGGATTAATTAAAAATGTTTGTTTCCAAAAATAAATAACGATTAATATCACTGCATCGCAAATTAAATATGATAATACCAAGAACAGAAATTGAAGACTTTTCTCTGCTGTATTTCCGAAATGTTTGTTATGTATTTTTTGTTTAATTATGGGGTACGAGTGAGGTTCGGCCTGTCACTTCTATTATCAATTACAGTCACCTTAAATGTTTGACCCAAGTGTAAATCATTGTTTTGTTAATATTTTGTAAGTATGTATTGTTATGTATTGTAATCACTAATCATATGTACATCACTAGGGCTCTTACTTCTTTTGACCCGTTTTATATACCGATATGTTTCTTTGCACATGTGTAATGTTAATGCCTCGGATGCAATGATACGTACATAAGATTGATATTCTTATTTGCCTAATAATATGTATAAAACAGCATGAAAATCATTTATTTAACATACAGTTCAATAGCGTATGTAGTGATCATTCAACGTTATCAGTGAAGTATACAAAACATAGAGAATCAAGATAGGTAGTTCAAAACAAACACAGACAATGGAATACAATCAAACTTTAAAGCAGTACATATAGTTTGAAAATTGATCCATAACACTTATCTAAATAGAATAACATACATTTGGCATTTCTGTCAATTATATGTTAAGGTTATACATACTAAGGGATACATTCATTAGAAGCAAAGGTATCATGTAAATGACGCGGTGTCTCTTTGCACCACTATTCCAGATGCAAAGTTGTGTATTTTAGTACGATCATAAGGTTTCAAACAAAAAACGTTTTCGCTTTTAGAACTGACAAGTAGAAGTACAAATACGGCTCAGACAACTGCTATCATTATAATGAATAAGATGGGTAGCTTAAGACTCAATCCGTCATTGTCAGTCACTTGGTGTGTGTTTCCGGTCTGGTAAGGATGTCATTTATAACGAAAGTAATTGTCTCTAAAGTCACTGAAATTGAAAGCAATGGCTTTCTGTAGTGTATAACGAAAGTAATTGTCTCTAAAGACACTGAAATTGAAAGCAATGGCTTTTTGTAGTGTATAACGAAAATAATTGTCTCTAAAGTCACTGAAATTGAAAGCAATGGCTTTCTGTAGTGTGTGTCGGTTATTGGCTTTGATTTTTTTCATTGTTTTTCCTCGACAGTAATGCTAAGTGGCGTTTTCTGACAAAACTGGGAAAAATGCTTGTGCGATAATTGTCATCCCAGATTAGCCAGTGCAGTCCGCACAGGCTTATCAGGGACGACAATTTCCGCTTTTATGGAATTTTTCGTTTAAATGATGTTTCTTTTTAGCGAAAATCCTGTTTAGGCGGAAAGTGTCGTCCCGGATTAGCCTGTGCGGACTTCACAGGCTAATCTGGGATGACACTTTACGCACAAGCATTTTGCCCAGTTTTCTCAGAACACGACACATTATTGATGAGGAAACCAGAATGTGTGACCGTACAATTAGTTTTTTTACTAATTTTAACAAGTAAGTTTTCCAATAGCTCTACAATTGTTGCGGGTATTTCAGACGACGAGTAGTTTTATAGACGTCAAAACAACGTGATTGTCGTGTGTTTTTATTATTGTCTTTTTTTTTAAAGATGAAATTTCGATGAATAAAAAGTATTGATAAAGTGAAGCATAAAGAAGATAAAGAAATAATAGTACTAAAATATCAAAGAAATTAGAATGATATAAAAAATATTTGTTGGTAAAATTTAAAATTCATTCATATATTAAAGACAAGCAATATTCCCAATATTATGTTCATATGGAAACATAGACACACGTTCTGGTTCTACACCAAATACGAGTACTCCTGTCAATTTGGTCGTTGTGAACTTCATAGAAGTTAATATTTGATTTATGTTACAAATAAAATGTGATAACGTACTTTTCATTAATATCCTATGTTCATATGCAGGTGTTGGTTTAAGATTGCGAAAACGAAATGCTGATTTTAATATTGTAAATAATCGCGTTACATGTTCGTAACATCAATACATTTTTTTGAAGTTGTTTGTTTACAAAAGCAATTATCACGACGTGGATTACATATAAAATAGAAATAAACATGCGTTAAAGCAATATTCGTGAAGCCGTTGTTTTTTTACAAAAGCAATGATCACGAGGCTCATGTTCTATGGAAAATACGGGCATGTGCAAAACATATGGGAATAAATGATGGCATTTGTGTGAAAACAACCAATTATATCGATAATTATTGCTGCAATGCAGCATGTAATATACCAATATGTCCATAAACGAGTCCTCTAAACGAGTATTTGAACCAATCTACTGTATATTCCATGGAATCTCGTAAGCTTTCATTTAAATGGCGGCATTTCATTTGGTGAGTTTCGCTTCGACAGACAAGAGGTTGTCTAAAATGTTTGTTTGGCTGTTAAAAGTTAACTTAATTTAAAACAGATAATTTTGTGATATTTTCGAACATATTTACAAGTAGTGTATTCTGCATAATAAATTAGAACTATAAAGACTCTGTTTTCAGATACATAGATAATGAAATCATTTGATTTGCATTTGTATGTTTAATATTGAGACATATTTAGCTTAAGGTGACTACTATGCTAGTGTACGTGCTGGTTTAGTTTGTAAAATACTGAGATGTTTTTGAAAATGTATCATTCATTTACTGTTAAGTATTTTATTATTTTGTTGATGTTGAGTGTGTATTAGTGATTCTTAGTACCCATGTATATCATTTGTAGTATAGTTAAGGAGGAAAATATATCCAAACACCGTTTAAGAAAAAAAGGCGTGAGTACGATTGGTACTTTGCATTCGTTAGACGAGACAGTAATGTTAATGAAATGAGAACAGTAAAAGCATTCAAAACCAGAAGTGTTACCTAGACAAACAAGAGGGCAGTTACATGGTAAACTTTGCGAAACCTCCTTTCCGGTCCTTGTTAAAACGAACATGTGTTAATACTCCAGACTAGGAGATTTCGCGCATTCTACTGCGATAAAGTAATTTGGAATAACTTGGATTATAAACTGCATTCTTTATGACATATACAATATCATGTTAAGTTACTACCCGTGTCTTGCGCGTGTTTCATTCGCTTACAAGCTAATTTTGTAGTTAAATCGAGATACTGTTCGCAAACGATTAGTATGTTTGTTTTCCAATCTTTGCCGATCTAGTTCGAACTGCGCAATAAATATGTCTCGATAGTCACGTGGAAGAACATCAACATGAGAAACACATTGATAGATACTTGTAGCGTTTTAGAAGATAAATATGCACATTACGTACAAGTCAGAACGGTTGTTCTGAAACCTTCATTAACTGTAAATGGGTTAACACTGTGCTAAGTGTTTCTAAAATTTCATCCTAAAAGTAAACAAATGATAATCAACTATATAAGCAAGGTATTATCGGTAAAGAAAATTTATCCTGTTTGATTTCACGAAGCGCTACACATTTGAGTTATTTTAGTTGATTGACACAAATACAAATTTAGTTCCGCGTTTTCATCATCCCATCTAAAATGTATTTCAGTCAAAACGAGTCAATACGATTTTATTTTAAAAATTTTTTTGCACGAATGTTAAGAATGAATTCTGGAATATAATTATTTAAATATCAAAGTTGAATTTCAACATTCTATATTTGGCAATCTTTAACACAAAACATGAATATGAACACGACATACTAACCACTAACTACAGTAATCAACCAGCTTAATTGTACAATAAATCAAATGTTTGTTTCCTTAAAAGTTATAACGACTAGTAAAGTTCACGTCAATACTGATACGTTAATTCGTTTTGTTGCAGAACCAAAATTGTATCGTGTAAACAATCTGCACCGACTAGTTGTCATGTTCCAGTAGAGTGCATGTCCTTTGTACATAAATGGGTGTTCAACGCAAGTAAAAAAAAATACTAATTGAAAAATAGTTTGACTGATGAGTGAAAACAAATTGAATATGTTAGACCTATTTATTTTGTTGTTACATTCAATATGTACCATCTCATCTTATGTTATTTGAAGCAAAATAGGTATAAACATTTCTATAAATCTTTCATAATTCTAGCCCACTTTGTTCTCAAATTACATTTGCACCTTATTTGTCCCTAAGCACCCGAAGAGTCATGAAACGTTAGCAATTCATTGTCGCAGATGAGGTTCGTTTTGACGGGCAACCTACGCGTCTAAGATAGTTCTTATTCATTCCGACAAAGACCAATAGAAAGAGACGGGGGTTGATGCTACGTGACTATACACTGGGCATTAAAACCCGATATATACTGGAATGAAACGAAATAAGACCTCTTTAGCGAGTAATAACGTAAAATATGTGGTATAAATATTAAATTAAGTATCAAACACGACACAGTTTTGTACAAACCAACCAACAAAGAAACCATTTTGAATAGGCTTTATTCAGCAATATTGTTGCATACATTTGTGTTTAAGACATTTGAGTTGTACATTAAACTAGAAAGAAACAGAGTTGTTAAAATGAAATTAATCAATATAAGCCCGCTTAAAGAGTCATAGCAAAACGTCCCCATGCTAAAACTCTACTCCTGGCTTGCACTCCTGATAGAGTTTCTGGGGTTTTAATGTTTACTATATTCATTTTAATTGGTGTGCGTGTCCGGTCAATGAAAACTGAATATTGTATTTATTTTAATGAATACATTATTTGGTGGATTTGGTTGCAATTATGAGAATTGGATCAACTGTTCTTTACATGTTACAAAAAAAAACAACGTTTCTTTATGTTACATAAATAACATCCGTTTCTTAACTCCATTATATGCTGAGATAAAATAATGACATCGTTATGTAAATCACATGAATCAGACTTGCATCCACCGTTCCTTAACGGCATGAGTGACACAGTTACCATAAACTCGTCTGGTAACTGCTACATGTGCTTGAATATACTATTCGTTTTGTTTCGTGGTACAATTGTGCCTTAATACAGATCTTCTCTATAGACAGGTCATGCAACTTGTTTTATCAGTGTGTATCTTTAAATAGCACAGAAGTACAATATTTGACTTTACAACCTTAATATTTATAATGAAAATTATAAATAGTATTGTACAGTTTGGCAAAAGTTTCATATATTCCAAATATAATGCATGCATTATATTCAAGCAACCAAACTAACACTCCTTACTAAGAAAAATGTTCAGCATATATGTTAGTTTATTGATAATTATCAATCGTAATCGTTAAACTTAAACAGCGTTGGATACATTTTTCACTGATAATTTTGCAGGCACGTGTAATACCGACATATTTTTTTAACTACGTCAGTGATTTGAAAGCCTGCCTGGTGTAGTGGTAGAGAGTTTGCTTCTGCTTCTAGAGATCCAGGGTTCGATCCTCTGGGTATATATATATATATATTATTTCATGATTTTTTCAATTATTTAAATAATATTCCAAATAGTAAAATTTTGTTGGAAAATGAAAATTATTATATTTTCAAAAATACTATTATAATCTCTGAACAAGTCCCCTAAAGGGACCTATTCACGTTTTGGTACATTGACAATATTGAAAACATTGTTTAAGATTTGCAAATTATCGTTGAGGTTAGGCTTTGCGAGGAAACAGTCATACTGAACATTTACAATGCTCTATGTGCATCTTTTGACGATTTAAAAAACTGAAAATTATTAAGCGTTACAAACGCGTAACGATTACATAATTTTGAGATGTTGGTTTTAATCGTTATATTTTGTTACATTACGAGGTCTGCTTATATAAAGTATAAAATACACCAAATACGTATCAAAAAGTATGGCCGAGTCGTTAAAGCGCTAGACATTTAATCCAAGGGTCAGTGGTTCGAACGAATTCCTTTTTTCTTTCTTTAATTCCAATCCTGTTTTTATACGGGAACTATTTAGGTTCGACGTTTACATTTATTAATTTAAAGCATTAAATGACAAAGTTCAAAACATGCCAAGTCTGTGAACAAGTCCCTATAAAACATTAGCCTCATTCATATGGCAGAATATAATGATGATGCTATTAAGATGAACGGAACTGGAAAAATAAGTCTTGCAAAATGTTTCGTGTTGTGTCGAGAAAATCAAAGTACATTTATCTTTAATAAGTATTTACTTAATACTCTATGTTCACACTCATACTCTATAAAAAATAATGTCACCATAACATACTAAATGATACTTAATAATAAAATTAATGTACACTTGAACAATGCGTGTATTCCGTCATAATCCAAAATGAAAAAGTTAACCCCACCACGTTTATTCCACGGGTAGTTATTTTGTTAGTGCCGATGTGTATTAAGCAAAGAAATTATACATAATGACCAGCACACACGATGTATATTGGGACAGAAATTACGCGGCCGCAAATCAATTCCGTTAATGGATATTTAGTCCTCGGGGAGAAATATAACGTGTCTTTATGTTCAAATTATTCAAGAAAGAAAAAGTAACATTGTGCGCTTTGACTTTCATGATTTTCGAAGAAGAAATGTAACCGACGAACAACAAATTATTTAAAGACACTTACCTATTGTTTGTAACGTAATTTCTGTAAAAGGAACATTTTCCACACAGTTATTTTACTTATCAATTCATTACTCTGGGGGTTCAAACCAAAATAATAAACGTGTCCATATGTTAACAATTAACAATATTTAAAATACGAGAAACATAGGTGTAAAAAAAGGAATTCAATATATGCATGTTAAATGGCTAAATACCAATTTTACGAAGTCTTATGAAATATTACGAAGCCTCTATGATTTCTTAAATAATTTACTGGACATAGAACCGCTTACAAAGAACATGGGTTTGTTTCATAGCAGTTACAATTCATAAAAATTGATACATAAACCAGAGTGGAATATGATTTTATATTAAGTCACATGTATGTTAAAAATCTGAATGAAAAAAGCAACGTTTATATAAACAATAATGTGAATACATCCGAAACGATCTCGCCTGTACCATTAGACAATCACAAAATAGCATTAGCAATTTATCTAGATGTAACCGTTATAAGAACAATAAGCCTCTACTAAACACCGAAAGGTTTTTGCAGTTGAAAATTCCTGTTAAATATAAGTAAGCCCTTGTCAAATTTAGGTGATCCAACCACAAATTAAATAGTGAAGTTGGTAGGCAGTTGCATGTGGCATATTATTTGAGAATATGTCATTTTTGTTTTAAAATAATATATATATATTATTGATTGTGAATATCTTGCATGTTTTCAATGTAGTAAATATGACGTTGTCCGTAGAGATTTTCTGTATAACTGATATACTGAACATGACTTTAATAATTTGATGGGCACCACAGATAATTTTTACACTATTGAAATTATGAACGTGTTGTTGCAAACATTATTTAAATAGTTAAACTTTCAAACCCGCACTGGGTTATTCAAATGCTATCGACCTGTTTATTGACATGTAATCAAGATTGAGTTATAGTTATAATACGGATCACTTCCATCTTATATTTAGGTACAACCAATCCATTTCATCTACCAATAGGAGTTTCGAAAATATAATTAAATTGATATGGTGTGTGTTTGTAACCGGTTCCAACCTCTAGCATATGCCAGTGTAATTTGTTGAATGCTTTATGGAATTAGGCTAATTAGGCATAGGAAGAGGATTGACAGCTGTTACAACCCAACTCTTATTCAGCAGAATATCTGTCAAACCTTATACAATATATTGAACAAATGCACGATAATAATCATAGATCAGTGTTAAAGGTTCATTCAATGCCGAAAGAACCTACCTACTTAATTAGTACAGGTGAAATATGTGTTTGTATAGTAATCATCGATCATTCTTTTTCTACATCGTATAATGCCATAATGCTTAACACGTGGGGATAACGTCCAAACTTAAATGCGAATTCATTTCGGACTCTAAGTTGTGTCTTTCGAAACCTGTTATGTTTATGGATTGTGTTTACATCAACTTACATCAATTTTTCATCTTAAACATATTTAAATACAATGTGTAGATTCGAATTTCCGAAAAATAGCATGTGTGTGCTTTAAATCTGGTACTGTTGGTTCAGATACTTATTGCTCAGGACTACATTTGTAACTCATAATCGGATTATTACATTCGGTCTTCCATTGACGTTGTAAGCGTGACACGTTTAATGTCTATGCCTTTAGACATGTAGCTCGACGTGTATTATAATGTTGTATTACGTATGGTATTAGACATTGAATTCAATGTCTTACTATGTTGAACATTTGAAACCTACTGGCTTTAATTTTGAGTTGTTCTGCACTTTAAAAGCAAGAACCTTAGATAAGTATTTTTATTGGTAATCATGGCAGTGAAATATCGGGACCATGAATATAAAGACGTTATCATAGTTCATTGTTAAACTACTTTGTATTAATTGATGAGGTTTTTATTATTAAATTGACCAACTTACATTGAACACATAAGGCAATAACAATTACTTTTCTTTAAACAAGTACGTAAATCATTCAAGTATTTCAGCAATTTCAAATAAATAAATAAATCCATAAAGCGTTCAGATTATTTTTTTAATTTTAGAGATTATATTATATTAAAACACATAAGCGAAAATGTCGATCTGATCATTTGTAAGGTAAAATCGAAGAACGTGAATGTCATGCTACAATATCCGGCGATCTTATTGTTCAATTTATTGATGCTATTATAAAGCGAATCACGATTTACATACCATAAATGAGACCTACCTTATGTTTCAAAGTAAACAGATCTGAGGGGAAAAAGTGCAACCGATAAGAATGATGACCTTGAAAACAGCAAGGCTGAATATTACGTTGTATGGTACAGCTGAAGTTGTTATTACGAGTTGTTAACACATTGTAATGGGGGTATCAATTTTAGATTTTTTTTAAGTTGTTCCAATTTGTAAAGTATACAGTTGATAATCAACTTGATATTGAAGCTGTTATCGGCAACATGTGTATACATTGTTACATTCCAATCTAAATTGCATAACAACAAGATAAGAATCCAACATATTTTGAAGGGGACATGTGTATTTTGTTTGTAAAACATGCATACAAATGCTATAGCTGTGTTTATATTATAGCGATTAAAATTGTTTTAATTAAATAATAGTACGCACGTAACAGCCAATGTTTACTATTTAATTAGTATATATAAGGGTTTGCATGTAAATATTTGAGATAACTTTAGTATTTGTGTATCGTTACTGGTCAATGTCTTCTCTAAATTCTGTAATTGTAACATGTCTAGTTAACGTTTCAGATTGTTAACACCTCACTAAAAAGTGTAAATTGTGTAGTTTGGTTTATTTGAAGATAAGAACTTAACAATATTGGCGTTATTGTGAATATAATGCAAATCATATAACTATATATAAATACTAATAGAAAAAGGCGGAAACAGTGCGTCGAATTACAAACAATGGTTTTTAGATAAAAGCTATGATGCATTCATACATACATATCCATAGACAAAGTATTCGTCTTAATGATGTGGTTGAGAGAACATTAATCTGCCGTTTTCGACATGTTGCACACCACATGTGAACACTTTGTGCAAAGGTTAAGTTATAGCAAAACATAAATCAGTTTGAACATTTCGTGTTAAAACAATCGATAACTGATAGCAACACATCTATAATATTTAGGGAACCAATTGGAATACGACACAACCGGCATTGCATACTTAATCAAACAAACTAAAAACAAAATTGACGCACAATGGAAAGTAATAATAATTAATAAAAAAATAAAAAAATACTAATGATAATAATAATTATTATAATAAATCGCATATTTTATTTCGTGCATAGCGTACAAATATATTGATACTAATCAAACAGTTTGTTTTAGACACAAGATCGGCGCTGCATACATTCTGCCTTATGTTTTCAAGCCGAATGCTAATAAGTTTCTTTAAATACAATTTTTTTTGCTGCGTTTACATAGATAAGTCGTTTTTGGGCAGTTATATAAGCATAAATCCATTTGCAAGCTTTTAATGATTCAATTAGATTCTAAAATAAAATTTCAAAGGCGACCTTAGATAAAGTGAGCAATATGTTTGAATTTTCTACTGTCCTACTTGTTCAACGAACTATAAATATGTTTGTCATGTGGTAGTTTATTGTAAACATGGGGTGTATAAAGAAGACTTGCAGTTGGCATACTACATATTAAAGGGACTGTAAACCACGAATGACGAAAAAAAAAATCTAAAAATACCGTATTTTTTTACAATTATTAGTTTATATTGATTAAAATATCACGACTGGTATATAACATTACTTGAAAAAAGTTGTTAAGTTTTCATAATTTCAGTATATTCGGAAATAAATTTTACTAGGTATGTCTACCAGGTAACTACCAGTTAACTATAAATAACGCAAGTAGATTGATCATCATCGTCACGTGGTAAACCCAAGATTGCAAATTGTGCATGCGTAGTAATTGTATATATTTTATATATAAAATGATCAATATACTTGCGTTATTTATAGTGTGTATATCGTTATGTCACCTATTTTCGCGATGTACCTTCGTTTTCACATCGCGAAATTTTATTTTCGAATATACTGAAAATATGAACTTTTTTCAACTAATGTTATATACCAGTCGTGATATTTTAATCAATATAAACTTATAATTGTAAAAAAATACGGTATTTTAGAACTTTTCTTTTTTCGTCATTCGTGGTTTCACAGTCCCTTTAATACCATATATACTTTTTGGATGGAATGAAGCAAAATTCGACACATTTACAAATTAATCGTGTAAGTTATAGGATTTAGACATTTAGTGACGTATTACGCACACACCGTTGTGTACAAAACACAAAGGTGTTCGATTTCCTGATCTTAATAGATTAATAGGTTGTATTCACCGATATTTATGTATGCAATTTGTTTGCAATCAAAGAACTTAACATTACAATAAAGAGAATGCACAAGAGAAAATGAATCTAATTGCATAATTTCATAATAACATAATTGCATAATTGCATAAAAAAGCAAATCGTGTCCATGATTGTATGCTGAATCGTGTTTATATTTTCACAATTTCATTTGGTAGATAAGTTAGTTATCTGGAGAAGATGACCAACTGTCAAGTTACATAACATGTTACATTAATAGCCGCTGTTTCTAAACACCACTGTCTGCTAAAATTAAGAATTTACATCATTGTGGAGTATCTTAACCTACAAAGAATTCCAGGGTTTCACTCTCAAATTCATTCACATGACCCATGACCCTAACTAATTGGCACTAAGTCAGATGCTTGGCCTATGTCAATTGTAATACATTTTTATCATAAAATGTTGTTGCTGTATTTGACTGAAATGTTAGAATAACCAAACCACAAGGTAAATCGCAAAACAATCAGACATTGCTGGAATACTACACCGGAAATGCAAATTGCATGCAATTAAACCATTTGTTTGTCTGTCTGTCTGTCTGTCTGTCTGTCTGTCTGTCTGTCTGTCTGTCTGTCTGTCTGTCTGTCTGTCTGTCTGCATTAATGATACTATCATAAAGGGTTAAACTAACTGTTTGGTATTTTTATAACTTTCTTTGTTATGTCAGTACAGGTTTATTGATTGTTATGGCTTTTTTTCGTTGAATTGAGGGACCTTTTTAAGCATATATTACAACAATAAAAAATGCCAAGAACATTACATACAGGAACATAACATTAATGTTTGAATGTTTTTCTTGCAAAAAGAATAATTTCGTCATGATTTTTGTTCCTACAGAAAATCACGCAGACACAGACAGAAAGAGAGACAAAAAGATATATCGACAGACAGGCACAAACACAGCCAGATCATGTCGCCCGCATGATACAGAACAATATCAAACATGCACGTAGGAAAGCCCGGTAACACCGAGTTATAGCTCTTAGCTTCTTGTAACTCCTTCTCCAGTTGCAATATCTTGTTTATATCAACAACTGTAATACCAAACACTACTTAACCTCTTTAACCAGACACAAACTCTTGATGGACTGGTTTTTATTCAACGTCCTGTTATCAAAACAGACGTATACATCTTGTTTACAAAACTCTTCGCATGGTTACTAGCTGTTTTGCTTCAGTAAAGTTGCGTAGTGATACGCAAAGTATGTAGCGCGATTACTGTATTACGATTGTATGATTTGATAGGTTATAGACGCCACTTCAAATAAAATCTATGTGAATGATTTGACTTTCGTATTGTGCTATTGAAATGAGTCTTTCTTATCTGAAGCAATTGCATATAGTGTTAATGTAATGGACTGTCCTCAAACATAATGTATGAGGTTTTGGTTACTGATAGTTTTTCAATATGGAATTTGTACTTTAAAATTAATATCAGCTGATTAAAGCTACATTCTGAATGTAAAATTGCAACGTTTTTAATGTTGAAGTTAGATTGTTTAAAGTCCTTAATATATTATAAGTTTTCACATAGGTTTTGCTGTAAATGATTTTACATTTACGAATGATTTGAGTTCAGACGGATTCGCTGTGTATTGTTCACACCATATACATATATACATATAAACTAAAGTGGTTAATACTCAACCAACAAGGATCTAAATGGCTTGTTGCACACTGAGGTTAATCAAACTATTGCAAAACTGCAGAGATTATTGCAAATGCTACCGACAAGATCATTGAAATGTAATTAACATTGGCTTAAAGTTGTAATTCGCATCTCCGTCGTGTTAAATGTATGTACCAACAATGTAGACGTAAAATATCTACCAATCGAAGTGTCGATAACATAATTAAATTTTATATGTTGCGTAATTGTGAACGATATTTGATGTGTCAGCTTGATTTCTACGCTCCAGATTATTGGGTTCCAAACTCTAACATATGCCAGTGTAGTATATTGAATGGTTTGACGAGGTAAGCTTATTATGGATAGGAAAATGATTGACAGCTGTTATAACAAAACATTTACTCAGCAGATTATCTGTCAAACCTCCACAATCGCTGGATGAACAACTGCATGATTATAATCAAAGCAAATAGTTACAGTTTCATTACAGATAGAAAACACGTACACACTTGAAATGTTCATATGAGCTGTTGTTCATTAAGTGAAAATAACTAATAATTCTTTGCACATTTTACAATGCCACAAAGTTTAGCATGTGTGGATATTCATTTTTACAGACATTGCAATGTTTAAGTAGAGTTCGTTAGCCTTCTTCTATTAAGGGTTGCTATTAAAGCTTTATCCTTACAATTTCTCTTCCTCGAGTTTCATGAAAAATCATGAGTGTTATATTTATCTAGTACGTTTGCTTCATGATTATTCAGGATTACAACACATACTCGGACTGTTTCATCAGTTTTATATTGACGTTCTAGTGTGATACATGTCATATCTATATATTTAGTGCGCGTTTAACATGCCAAATATGTAATTAAACTCAAAGTCATACTGTTATTAAATATGTTGATTTGTATGGTTATTACTGTGTGAATATTTCTTACCTTCCTCTACACATTTAGTGAAAAACTAGTTGTTTTAGTGTATAATTATATTATAAAACTATTGTTTCACATTCGACTTGCGGCATGTGCATCGTTAATTTATTATATATTTTACAATTCATAAACAATACGGCTTTTGTTAGAAGCTAGTTCGACTTCTTTTTGATAATATCCGCATGGTTTGACGAACATTGGTCAATTATATATATACGATAACTAATGTCAAGCGTTTGATTGATATAACTCAATGGCAATCCTGCCGTGAACATACGGACGCATGCAGTAAAGCAGTTAGCACAGTTCATTGTGTGACTGCTGTTGTATTGCTTGCGAAAGCTTTTGTTTCAGAATTACCCATTTGGCCACCGATTGAATGAGCACACATACACGTATTGGCATATGAGTAAATCATTCATTGATTGATATATATTGCTTGGTCAGCTAGCTCCACACGAAGTTGACATGGGCCTATCGTGTCTCCATACCTTATTCTTAGAAATGAACCCAATCTGTTTTGACGTTTGAACCATTTCGATTGCTGCGGTTTGTCCGGGTGTTTACAATTACATCATATGTGAAGTTCTGAGAAGATTCAACTTGTTAACAGTTGGTAATTAACTTATATTTGAGTTATTTTCGGCAACATGTGTATATATTGATGCATTCCGATCTAAATCCAATAACATCAAAAGAAGACTCTGGCATTTGGAAGAAACAGTTTTCTTTTTAGGTATAACATGCATTCTAATCATGTATATATGTGGGTATATAAAAGTGAAAAAAATTTCAACCACTATTGCGGTCTCTTGATCAACTGCATGTCAGTTATCTGAATATTTAACTGTATGATTCGGTGTATCTAAAGCTTGCGTAATTTAATGGAAAACGAGATGTAGTTACTATTCATGTTGGTCTCATTGCATCGTGCCTCAGAAATTTACAATACTTCTACTCTAGTTTGCATCAAACCATTTAGATGTTAAATAGTGATTTAATTGAATTTAATTTTCTTCTATTGTTTTTAAATTTAAATTGTCATGATAATTTTTATGTATTTATTTATTTGCTTTAGTAATTGAATTGTGGTATTATGAGGTTAATTTCTGTATAGACCTAAATATTTACTTAATTATTCTCGGCCAAAGGGTAAAGTTTAAAGCTCCTTAAAGATGTCTAACATATCAATAGTGTTTAACATTGACCGCTCTGAGGCGGTGATCCTTAATTCATTTAATTTGTGATTCGTGTCTCTTGTAATATTCTCGTTAATCCTGTAAATGCACAATTTACGTTAAGAGCTCTGGGCTTAGTAAGACACTTTTGGCTTTGCATCAACCGTTCCCAGGTGGAGACCCTCGTTTTGTTCATGTGTGTTTGTTTATTGTTTGCTTACTTGTGTGCCTCATCTAGTACACTGCGTTTGTGTCTTACTGTTTGACAATTCGTTAATTCTAGAAATAAATGATCGCACATTATAACAAAAGATTATTGGTTTCTGCTGGTGCAGGTGAAGTTTCACTTGGTGAATATTTAGTTTTTGAATGAAATGATGTTTCGCAAGTAACGGTTGATTAGCATGTGTTTCTTCAGTATCTGTAATTATCTGCATATCAATGTTTGAGGTAAGTCTAGTACTTGTTTAATGCATCCAGTGCATATCAAAAGTTCTGTACTTTTGAATTCGATAGTATTCATTAGCAGCTAATGAGCCTATAATTAAGAAGAAATGTTAAACTTGTGCTTTTGGTGTGTTTATAATGAGAACTTTCAAATACGTTGCATTCAATAGTAAAGTATTGACGAGTCGAATGCCTTACTCTTATTAATAAAGAAGCAACGCACGCAAAGAAACGTTTTTTAGATAAAGGCTATAACGCACTCAGAAATACAAGCATAAGTACTTTCCTGACGAAATTGAGAAAACATTCCTTTACCGTTTTCCACATGTTTCGTATCATAAGGTAAAATTTTGTTCAATGTTAGCGTTAGAGTAATAGCAAAGCATAAATGAATTTCAACATTCCATGTAAAAACGACCAAACCACAAAGTAAATCGCAAAACAATCAGACAGTGTTGGACTATCACACCGGAAATGCAAATTGCATCCAATAAGGCCATTTGTTTCACGAAATTAAAGTTAAATCACCATATAACGTCTGTCTGTCTGTCTGCCTGTCTGTCTGTCTGTGAATCTGTCTGTCTGTGTGTCTATCTGTCTGTCTGTCTATCTGTCAGACGTTCGGTCGGTTGGTTTGTCTGTCGGTATGTCTGTCGGTTTGTCTGTCGGTTTGTTTGTCGGTATTTGTGTCGGTATGTCTGTTGGTATGTCTATTGGTATCTCTGTCGGTATATATGTCGGTTTGTCTGTCGGTATGTCTGTCGGTATGTCTATTGGTATCTCTGTCGGTATATATGTCGGTTTGTCTGTCGGTTTGTCTGTCGGTATGTCTATTGGTATCTCTGTCGGTATGGATGTCGGTATGTCTGTCGGTGTGTTTGTCTGTCGGTTTGTCTGACTGTCGGTTTGTCTGATTGTCGGTTTGTCTGACTGTCGGTTTGTCTGCCTGTCGGTTTGTCTGACTGTCGGTTTGTCTGTATGTCGGAGTGTCTGTTTGTCGATATATCTGTCTGTTGGTATATAGGTCGGTCTATCGGTCGGTATGTCTCTCGGTATGTCGGTCGGTATGTCTGTCGGTATGTATGTCGGTATGTCTGTCGGTATGTATGTCGGAATGTCCGTCGGTATGCCTGTCGGTTTGTTTGTATGTCGGGTTGTCTTTCTGTCGGTATGTAGGTCGGTCTGTCGGTCAGTCTGTAGGTCGGTCTGTCGGTCGGTTTGTCGGTTTGTCGGTATGTCGGTCTTTCGTCTGGCAGCTTGTAATTATTTGACTTTGGCATTAAGTATTATTTCACTCAATTGCGTCCAATAATATATTATATATAATAATATATTTTATACTTAATTTTGAACGAAATGAACCTTTATTTGTGACCGCGTGAAATAAAGGTGGTATGCTACGCTTGTTTGTATTGGTCTTGCATAGAGTATTGTCAATAATCAAGAAATTAAAATAAGAATTCGGGAATATTTTTTACAGACAAATGCGATTAAATATCCGCGATTTGCTTTTGTTTACTTTTTGAATACGTGTTGGCGCAACAATATTAACATCAATCCTTCGCTTACATTCTGTGATTCCATAGATTTTGAAAGCAAACTTCAAACGAAGTTTTTGATCAATTGTACTATATGTTTTAATTTAAATTCAACACATGCAGCTTTGTTTGAACATATCGGACATTTGTTACTATGTGGTTATAGCAAACGTCATGCATTCAAAAAAACGGAAAGATTATCTTTGCTTTTTCTATGAATATGTATAACTCATCAATGGCATGTATCAGATGACAAAATGCACACGTTGTGTTATAGTATTATCATAGTTATTGCACGTTGACAGTTATTTATTACATTCATGTTTCAAGTTGTAAATTTATATAATTTAAATCTCAAATATAATCAAACATTTGATGAAATAAGTTAAATATATATTATTTTGTTAAAATAAAAAGAGTTTCCTATACTGAACAATAAATTGTATATTTAGCGTTGGTTCCTAAGGTATCAATACTTTCGTTTTATCATGAACTAATGATGTTCTCTCAAGATGTCCTTAAGTGAACTTTTTAATCCAGGAAAGCGCGTATGTCAAATGTATCACATTAGAATGCAATATAACATAACATCGAGTTAGTATCATGAAAACGAATATGCACACACACACACACACACACACACACACACACACACACACACNGCTGTCTTACCAATGTCATGCCGAATGCCAGTGCGTGAGCATGATTTAGTATGTAGCTAAGCAGGGATTGTGTGCGGTCGGTATGATATAATGTGGTAGCAATTCTATCTCGTCAAAATGGAAATCTTAGAAAATATTGTGAGTATTCTGTTTATTCTATTTTATAAAATTGAAGATACTGTGGATACTGTTAGAATGTAAATTCTAATAATCTTGCTTTCATTGTACCAAGTACTTTAGTTATTTACATAAAATGAACCAAATATAAGTCTTATAACTTTCTTAGAATGTGCGTGCATGTGTTTAATTCATTTAATTTATTACGGGCACGTTTTAATGATAACAAGATTAACTTGTTTCGTTCTGCTCGCCAATTCTCTTGGTTCCGGTTTTCTAACCATCGCTAAATAAACTTATCTTTATCCAATACTTATCCAGTATACTATATTTTAAACACAAAAAGCGAACTTAAACTCCTCTAAACATATTCAAACTATAAGTTTGTTCATGGAGGATCATCGACCGAGATTGATGAATTACTAGAGCATTTATTACGCTTTTCATCGACTTTAATATATTAAATATAAAGATATGACTATCATAGCGTGTTAAAAACGCTGTACATAGATTTTAAAGTTGTAAGGGCCCAGTGGTTGCGCATAAGCATTAACTTCGAAAGTTCCATGGTTCGAATCCCTTCGACCGTTTTATTCGACTGTTTCTTTTTTCTTGATATTATACTTATTTTATATTATACCAAATTTGATATTTTGTGTGTATTCATTCTATGCCACTTTTGAAACATACACAAATCTGCAAACGCTTCTGTCAACGGCTCATTTAAATAAGTTGCAACGTATGTATTACTCGTGTGACAGTATGATCTATATTAAACATGCTCAATTGTTCGAACTAGTATTGCTTACGAAAAGTGTAAGCACAAATGTCAATGAATCATTTAAGATATTATGTTCGTATTTGTATGGTTATTCTTCGATTTAAATGCGTTGTTTGTATATTTAAATGTGTCCGTTGAACGTTTGCGATGCACGTCTAAAAAACAATAACTTCCGACGGCTAGAAAGTTCGAGTTTTATCGAAAATTTGCAAGCGAAATTTTGTTTTTTTGCATTTGAAAAAACACCTTCACTTTTTCTTACACCATCACAAGTTTTGAGAGAGTGATTACACGAAAACACGAAAACAAGAGAGAATTTATGTCAGAATTCAGCACTTGTTTATGGGTCTATTTGTCAAGCCGCATCAGACGACGGATGCTTTCTAGCGCGCGCTTCTGTTGATACTGGTTGCCAATGATCCTCTTGTTTGTAACCTTATTATAACTTATGGTGTTCCATATTTTCCCTCGCTTGAGGTAAAAAAAAATCAAGACATCATCATAACAATATAAATAAAAATGACACAATTCAAGTTTGCGCATACTTTTTGATAATATTAAATTCACAATTATAGTGCACTGCCAATTTGCATTTATCGTTCTGTAAGGCGTTTCCATTTATTAATATATTTCAAAGTAAAGGTGTTCATGTTTTGTTATGTTTGTGTAAAGCATGTCTTGTTTTCCAACAAAGATTTCATGAAACATTCAGTTCCGCGCCATGAATTCAATATTTAGGATCAGCCCATTGACAAAAATACAAATTTTTATGAGTACGTTTTTATGCGATTCGGAGAAATAATCACATGTATTTACACAATATAAATTTATAATTAATTCGAATGATTTACATTTGTTTATATGCACAAAATCAGAATGAAAAAAAAACCATTAATACAGGAATCTTTAAAAGTACGAAATATCAATGTTAGACAAAACGAAAAAATAAAATATAAAAGGAATTCTACACGAGATAAACGCGTGTGTCTTTTGCAAAGCCTCGAATAATGTAGAATTTAGTAAGTAAACACACGTATGGAGTTAACTTATGGTATAAAGCCTTATTGTATAAAGCAATAACAATATTAAAATGTATTATTTTTAAAACGCTGTTTTGTAATCAGAAATATTAATTAACCAGTATTAATATCCGATCTGCATAATATGAAAATAATTGTCATCTTTTTGTGATATTTGTTTACATGCACTCAGAGTGAGCATGGTCGCCTAGTTGCAACGAATGCGCTTACCGGACAGCAATGTGTACATATACTGTCTTTAAAATATATTTATTTAAGCGTGCTTTATGTGCACACTGAATTTTAACGAAAGGTCCTTGCTATGCAAAAATAAACACACTGTGCTTAGGTTTGTCAAACGTCATGTAAAGAAAACATACCTCTTTTGATTAATCAGAACATAAATTTTTCCAAAAACAGCAACATCCACGTAGCTTAGCATGCGATTTGTATTCATTGGTTGCTTTTCAATAACATTAATAACAATTACAGAGACAGTTTCTGACTTCTGGTTATATAAACGGACCCTACAATTCGTGAACACATCAGTAAGGATTATCACGGCTCATTCTGCGTAAGGCTATGACGGCACTGCAGAAAAGTAAAGTGCTTTACAGAGCGGAAAACAAGCTGGACGAAAGCAAATGTTTACAATTCAAAGGGAAAGTGCCTTCAAAACCGGCATTAATGTATCATATTTCAAGACATTTACGATTAGCATAACGTATCTTCCGATCTCCATAATGGACACTGAGACACGGGTCGGACTTCTTACTATGCTTGATATATTCAAAACAATTGCAAGTATATTAATTCTTATATAATACACACAAGTACTTCATCGAACATACCTTTTTTAATTACGTTAATTACGTGATATTTTTCTTACATATAACCAAGTGAATTATAGTTACTTAAAACTGTTATATGGCTATCATAGACGTGTTAACATGTTCTATTTGAATCGACCATAAACATAAAACTGCGGGTGTATAGCATTTTAAAAGTTATATGGTAACATTTTATTAACACACAGTCAATAAAATAAATACATACATGTTCACAGCGGCGTAAAGTAATACATATTTTTCTGTAGCTTACTGAGCTAAATTGATAATGTGTATTAATTGCATTATATTTGAGCCGCACTCTGTGACAAGGGGATAAATGCATGTGCGTAAAGTGTCGTCTCAGATTAGCCTGTGCAGTTCGCTTTTATAATATTTTATATTTAAAGAAAGTCTCTTATTAGCAAAAATCCAGTTTAGGCGTAAAGTTTCGTCCCTGATTAGCCCGTGCGGACTGCACAGGCTAATATGGGACGAAACTTTACGCACATGAACTAAACCCCCATTTCACAGAGCGAGGCTCATTTTATAACACAACAGATACACGGTTACTTAACAAACAATGATCATCCTTGAATACAGAGTTAACTAGAACAGAAAACACTTGTATGATTAATGTAACTGTCTGTTTCACGTTTAACACTAAGGGGAATGTAGCACACTATTCCACAATACACATATCTGCAATATCATGTGAAACCTTTCTATGGTTGCCCTATATAAAACCTTTCATAGATAGCTTCTAACCAGCGTCCTCTTATATAACAGACCATTGTCGGAAACAAAGGTAACTTGAGTACGCCATGCTTCTTGATTGAGTAACAACGGACTACATACTGTCGATTACGACGATGCACATTAGAAGTATGCACCTGTTTATATTAGTGTATTATAAATCCGCGTTACAAGCAAATGCAATCGATATGATCATACGTATGGTTTTCGTCCGAAATAATTACGGATAGGAAGATAAGATTGACAACTGTTGTCTGAACAATTGTCATCGGCGGGTAATCTTGTATATCTAAATGTAAAGAAAACGAATTAATTACAAACATAATTCGTGAAAAAATATTAAAATGTACTGATCATGTTTGAATAATGGGTAAAAAATGAAATATGTCATCCCCATGTTCGATAATCGGATAAAACATGATTTGCGATCATTAATGTGACTCGACCTGATTATTTCGTCTTTTAAGTTTATTTAAGAAATTATAGTTTTCTATCATGGTTTGGTTTCGAATAACCCACAGTAAAGAGTATAGATGCGTAGAAATTAAATCACGAGTGCGAAGCTTTATTTAACGTCGGATGTGAACAACAATAAGCATTAGCTAATGAGCTATTTTCCGACAAAACAGTTGTGTATAATTAACAAGTGTATATTGAACTAAAAGAAAGATAAAGCATATTATATAAGCATTTTAAGTACAAAGACATAGTTAAAGCACATAAAACACAAATAAAGTACAAAATGTTCATTAAAGCATAATATTTTGCAAGTTACAAATACACAAATAAGACAAAAGGAAAGATACCTAAAACTATTTTGGAGTTTTCATGCATAGTTCAAAATTAAAACATATATTATACACATTTAAGTAGTACAAACATAGCATATCAGACCTATAATAAAATTTAAGATATTAAAACAGGTATATCACATAAATACATGTTTAAAAGCATATTAAAGCACATGAATAACAACTACATAGTACGTATATACACATATATATATGTTTAAAACACACAAGAAACACACATACAATATATACATGGAAGAGTAATCAAGGGGAATAAGCAGTATGTTTAAAAGCATATTAAAGCACATGAATAACCACTACATAGCACATATTTACACATATATACATGTTTATAACATTTTAAATCACAAAAGAAGCACACATACAATTATACATGGAAGAGTAACCAAGTGGAATAAGCAGTATGTTTAAAAGCATATTTAAACACATGAAAAACAACTAACTACATAGCACATATATACACATATATACATGTTTAAAACCTTAAACAAAAATACACGATAAACACAAATACAATATATACATGGAAGAGTAACCAAGGATAATAAACAAGGGGTTAACTGAAAAATAAATAAATGAAAGAAGCAGGATAGCAAGAACAAGCAAGCAAGCAAAACATGTGAGAAGCAGGTTACTCACACATGGCGCATTTACATTTTGAACGTGTCCAGGTGCGGATCAGCCGGACAAAGTCTTTATATTTGTCGACTGTGCGTATGTCCTCTGGGAGGCTGTTCCACACCCGTATAGCTTCAAAACGAAAGGAAATTTTGCCATACATTGTTGTTCGTACTTGTGGCGTCTCTAGGATGTTTGAATATCTGAAATTATAGGTAGAGGATTTAACTTTAACCAAGGATTGAAGATATTCTGGGGAAAGATTGTGTATACATTTAAAAGTTTCTGACGCAATGAGGCGTAACCTGTTTAAGGGAAGAGTAGCACTGTTAACATTTTTAGAAGTGTATCATAACTAGATTTATAATCATTAAAAACAATTCTAAGGGCTCTGAACTGTAGCTTTTCTAGTTTTCAGAAAATACCTACTAGTGTCATAAATGTTTATGGAATTGACAATATTTTAAAGCCATATTTATGTTCCTTAAAGTAATTTGTAAAACTTGTTTATAATAAATTGTCGTCTACTTAGCAGTATTTGCGTCTTAAATCTATCTAGTAGTACGCATTTTTAAACACACGTTATACAAAGCATTGATTTCCTATTCTTACAAATGGTTGTACTTGCTTATGATAACCAAGACCCGATACTTCTTCAAAATGTTAATGCAATCGATTCTTACGATCAATTATTACATGAAGGTTCTTTCGTAGAATTTGTGTCGGAAATTAATGTTGCCATGCCTATTATGTTGAATAAGAATGACAAACCATCATATTAACCAACACTAGACGTGAAGAGTTCAATTGGCATACACGCCTTTCTATTTAACTTTTTCATATAATCTAGCTTTTTACTTTTCAAGCTTTGTATTATATTTGATACGAGATTTAAGGTGTATTCTAATAAACAACTGCAGCACTGTTTTGTTATGTGTTTGATGTTCGTATTGTTCAGGAACAATAATGCTATAAGGCTTCACACAAATAAAAAAAATGGTACATACTGACATTTTAAGTTAAACGCGTATCTTTTAAGCATAGAACTTGCCTGACATATGGCTATATAAAAGCTAAACCAATACACATATACCAGACCTACCTGAAGAAAATGAATGTCATGCAAATGTTTCACTAATCACCTAATTATCTATATAATACGTTGTAAACGTCAAGATTTTGGTTTGGGTTTAACGGATAATGTAAACATTTGTGGAACGCCAAGTTTATATGTATGAAGTGCTTAAAATAAATCATTCAATCAGAACTGTATTCTTTTGATGGGTTGCATACCTAACCATGTTGCTCTGAAAGATGTTCACGTGAAATAAGTATTGAAGTCTATATTTTTACTCGAAATAAATTCGATTTTGTATATGTTTCTTTTTGTTGATGTTTTGGATCAATTCTTATTATTTGAAAAAACTCGTACTAATAACAGTAATGCATGTAATGCGACTGTTAATTTTTTTGTAAGGAATTAAAGTCAATTTCAGGGTTTAGTTTTGACTGATACCTTTTCATTCTGGTAGCTCTCAATGTATTTTAATACTTAACTAAAATCGAGTTGATTTTGTCTTGCAATAGCATCAACAATGGGACGTGTTGGTCGAGAATAACAATGACAATCGTAGTAAGGGATTACCCGATATATATTCAACGTGCTTACAGTTATATGAACGTCACGTCTGATTTACAAGTTAATGAGAATAGTGCCTCGGAGTGTTCATAATTATATGAAATTAATAGATATATGTATCCGCTCATCATTAAAGATATGGCGGGTAGAGAAAGATGACAATCACAAACTGGAGATGAATGCACAACCATTTTAAGAAACACAATATAGTGAATATACCAACAAAATAACCTATCAGTACTCACGGCTTAATATAAATCGAAGATTTACTTAAAAGAACGAATTGGAACGCATTCGAAAAAATACACAGTAGTTACAAATGTCATCAATTCTTATGATAGAAAATATTTTATTTAAAGTTGTAAGGTAGGACCCAAGTCAAATACATAAACAAATAAAATAACTAAATATATTTGTCCATTGACCATTCTTGCAACCAAGAATAGATTCACTGATTTTTAATCACGTGCTTTTGTTTGAAGAGGAGTTCTTAACAATGTTTTGTGACATAGCATTTACAGTATGTTGTTAAATCTATATACGTGTGTTATATTGGCAAGTTTTATTACATACGAATCAGTCTTTAAGAATGACACTTTGAGACGATTGGTAAGGCGATGCATAATTCGCCAAAATGGTGAACTTAATGATGAGTATGTGTAGTTTAAAGGACTGATTTGAATTTGATTTACGTACTTTAAACATAAAGAATACTGTATGCGAATCAACATGATTTGGGCTGTTGCTACAATCTGACTACTTGTGACATGAAGTGCCTGTTATAATATCTTTTTTTATCAATGTGACATTGTTATATGCAATAACGATTTGAAAAACAAATGCATACACTCGCAAAGATTGGGGTGCATTTCGCCATCTTATAAATGGTATGAAAGGAACTTTAGCGGGTCTTAAACACGTGTCATACAGACCCATGTCATACATTTTGCAATGAAAGAAATGAAAACAAATACACAAACTAATGGTTGTAATTTCGTCTTATTTATACATGGGCGAGTACATTATACAGAGTGTTATTCCATGGACCAGAAACGATTTTCGAATATAAAGCCTAGTATTTGTTGAAATCTTGTAAACGCTGAAACCCAATATTCACGTTATTATCACGGAAACGCACATGTTTGAACAATCTGGAAATATCTTTTTTCGAACGTCTGTTTTTAATATAAATATTGTAACAAAGTAATAAACGTAGTACCGAATAAACCCTCAACATCAATGTTAGATATCTGACCTACCTGAATTCAGTTAAAGCTGTTCTCATGCATAAATAAAAACAGTACATTAATGCAACATACACATGGGTTTTCAGTCATAGCTGGGTTATCTAAGATTTAAGACTCGTGCATAGTCGGAACCCACGTTTTCCATAGACCGCGATACTTCTTGATACTATGTAGTGGTACGTTATATACTGTGGGTTCCGATGCGATGATGACTCTCGTGTTAGTTTTATTACAAGGCTGCACAGGAAGAGATACCGTTATTGAAACACAGTGTTATCGATTTGCCTTGATTTGAACGTGTGATGTAATAATATTTAGTTTAAGTGTTAAGTGTTATGTTGTATGTATTGTCTTTGTAATATAGGCAATCGGTTATTTGTGTATTGCTCTGTAGCGTATATACAATCGGTTACGTGTCATTTGGTATGTACCGTATATACAATCGGTCACTTGTATATTGTACCGTATAAAAAATCGATCACATGTAAGGGATATGGCAACATACATTTCACTTTTGATGATGTGTGCAGTATTTCAATAGTCCTATATTCATTATCTATATTTGAAAGAGTAGCATTCTCAAAATAAACATTAATAAATCTTGTAAATGCGATGTTTGTATACATTAATCCACAATATCGCATTACCAAATAAATAGAATTAAAAAAACAGTTGAAATGCAATATGAAAATAAAACTATTTGCAGCATGCAATATTTATGTACAGGCAATGCAAGTAGAGTCGTGAAAGAAATGAGTAATGACGTTCTCATTTTGCACGATTAAGGTTAAGAACATTAACATATTGATATCGCGTTTAGGCAATTGAAGGTCACGGTCACTGTAACAACAACAAATGAGAAAAAATTGTTTCCGGTAAGCAACTTGAGTTTCGACTGAGGCATTCCACTTAAAGTGTCTGTGTTGGTTGATTATATGCATACCTAGCCTAGGAGTTCATTTGGTTCAAATCGGGAAAAGGTTGTTATCACTGTGAACTAGTATAGGAAAAAAGGTTTCTGCTCAATAACTTTAGTTGTTATGAAGTATTGTGCCGAAAACTGGTATGAAGGTTGCTTAATTGTATACTAGGCTTTCATTTTATTTGCGACAAGTTGAGTCTTGGACAATATCAAGGACACTGGTTTTTGTTATTGAAAAGCTGTTTCTGCTCTTAAGATTGCGTTTGTAAGAGGTTATAGTTAGGAATTTTTACAGTTGTCAGTAATGTTAACGCAAACATCAAAAACATTCCAAATCATTCTATTATTTAGATATTAGCAACGCTTTTTAAATCTACTTCTCTCCTAGTCAACTAATTGTAATTTATTTAGATAAAGTATTCACAATATGTAACTTTATCAGTAATGTATTTCGATCGTTACTTAGCATAACTGAGCACTAAGTGATCATGGTGAGCTATTGATTTAGGTGGCCCTCCAGCGTTCGGCGCCGTGTTTCGTGTATCGTGCGTTAACAATTTGCTTCAAAGGACATCTCTTTCTGAACAAGGAACTTCACAGAGATGATTATAAGGTGACCTTTTTATATGTGTTCAAATTGTTCCGGTCCGCTTAATATGTAGCTCACCACAGCTAAAACTATATTTCAAAAGTGCAAACTTGAAAATTAGGTAAAACCGCAATTCCAATGTTTAATATTTGGTGTGCACCATCTTTTGAGGTCTTGTACAAAAATTTTTCAAATCATGCCTCTGCGGGGAAAAGGACAACGCCCCACAGTTCGAATGATTTAAATATATTGTACTCTTTTTAGTAAATAAATATCACAATCTTATATGAAACCTCAATTATTATGGGCTAAATTATCTAGTTGTCCTGTACAAATATAAGTCAAACCATGCCCCATGTTGCAAAACTGAAACTGACCATTCTCCGGAATCACACAATTATTAAATATAGATTTATATAATGAAATTAACAATATCTTCTTTTAAACAATGCTAAGAGGTGTAAAATTTGGCATGTAGCATCATGTAATGCTCCTCTACTACATTGATTCAAATAATGTCCCTGTGGTCAGAATTGGCCCTGTATGGGGTTTGGAAATGAAATGTTTTAAATTGATTTTGACATATGACATCAGAAAGTTGTCCTCTACAAAGATGGTTTAAAAGCAATTTTCTGTGTATGATAGTGGCAACGCCACAGCTGCAAGCAATCTATGTCCATCTTGTTACTCTTATATGTATGATTACTTTTTAATTCAAATATGTGAAAACATGTGTTTGTTTTTAAAAGATAAAAAACAGTCCGAAGGTGATATTTAAAAATATATACATTAACACACTTGTTGCGGAATAAATATTGCAACGCTTTTTAGTTTTATCCTTTTTCTCTTTGACAATATATGTGTTATATTTAATCCCCTTTTAAGTTTATAATATTAAAAACACGATTCACTGTAAATTCCACGTGTTAAAACGCGATGACAAATATTGTGTTCATTTTTGTTATGTGTTTTATTGTGGTTGTTATTTTTAAATAACTTAAAAACAAGATTCACTGTAAATGCCAATTTTAACAATGCGCTGACAAATATTGTATTCATTTTTGTTATGTGTTGTTTTGTGGTTGTTATTTTTAAATAACTTAAACACAAAATTCACTGTAAATGCCACTTGTTACCATGCGCTGACAAAAAGTGTATTTTTTGTGTTATGTGTTGTATTGTGATTATTATTTTTAACGAACTAAAAGTGATGTTGCTTGCTTTAAATCAAACTCCACAGCAGCTTATACGAATTCTCTCTTGATAACACGGGAAGTTTACTGTTTTTATATTTTGCATATTTGTGATCGTGTGAGGTTAAATTAGCAGCATGTGCTTTATTGCCATCAATTAAACACACAATGTTCATGTAAACATCAGCTAGCCTGTAGTAAATGCGTTCTTTAAACAATGCAACACGTTTTGAGAAACAGCCAACTCGTTCTACATATTTGCGTATAGCTTTCGTTTGAAGGTATTATAAAACTTAAACCCATTTGCATTCCGTATATTAATTGATTTTAATGCGTTTGTAAATATAAATTAAAGAAAGTTTTATTTTTATTTCGACATGCGCAATTTGTTCGATCATTATTCCTTCATCACACACATAAATACTTAAGTTTTGGTCTGGGTTCAAATAAAAATGTTTCTGTTTCCTAAAAATAAATAGCGATTTCTATAACTGAATCGCCAAATAAAATATGATAATGCCAATAGAAAAAATTGCAGACTTTTCTTTTCTGTGTTTCCGGAATGTTTGTTGTGTATTTTGTGTTTTATTCTGAGGTAAGTGTGATGTTCCTTTTAGCAGTTTGTCACCTAAAATGTTTGACCCAAATTTAAATGATTGTAATGCTAATTTTTGTGTTGTAAGTATTGTTATGTAATGTAAGCGTAAGTCACTAATCAGTTGTACAGCAATACGGCTCTTACCTCTGTCGACCCGTTTGTAAATACTAATGTGTTTCTTTGCACATGTGTCATGTTTATGCCTCGGATGCAATGATATGTCAATTAGATATTCTCTTTTTCCCAACAATATTTATTTATCCACATTTAAATGATATATTTAACATACCCAGAAAGATAAATCGCGTATGTAGTGATCATTCAACGTTATGAGTGAAGTTGCCACAAAGCAGACTTTATAGTAAGCTTGTATTTCTAATGCGGTCTTTAAATTTTATAATATTCTACGACATTAGAAAGTTTCACAGTGAATCAATGTGTAAAATTGATTGAAAATATAGGGTATAATATAATTCATAGTATTACTATGCTCAACACGAATATGCAGTTATATACAAAAAACACTGTATGAGATAATGTTCGCATGTTAACAACAAACTAGTCAATTATTTAACGTGAGGCATTGCAAGAAAAAGTGTATGAATGGTATGTAACGAGTCACATATATCAGAATTTAAGGAATTTAAACCCCTTTTTGCCGAGGCACATTATATGGTTAACCCAAAAACAGAGAATAAAGATATATAGTTACATAACAATAAATCCAGAGAACGGAATAACATCAAGCTATTAAGCAATTCATATAGTTTAAGAATTGATCCTTTACGCTACTCTAAATAGAAAAACCTGCATTGTGCATATCTTCCAAGTATATATTAAGGTAATACATTCCAATGATAATATATTTATTATAAGCAAAGGTATCATGTAAATGACGCGTTGTCTCTTTGCTCAACTAATCGAGGAGCAAAGTTGTGTATTTTAGCACGATAATAAGGTTCCAAAAACAGTTTTCGCTTTGAGAACTGAAGTACAAATACAGCTTAGAAAGCTGCTATCATTATACTGAATTAGATGGTTAGCTTAAGACTCAATCCGTCATTGTCAGTCACTTGGTGTGTGTTTCCGGTCTGGAAAGGATCTCATTTTTTTTAAGTAATTGTCTCTAATGACACTGAAATTGATAGCAATGGCGTTCTATAGTGTGTGTCTGTTATTTGCTTTGACTCGTTTGATTGTTTGTCCTCGACAGTTATGATAATTGATGAGGAAACCAGAATGTATTACCGTACTTTTAGTTTTACTTCTAAATTTAACAGTCAGGTTATTTCTCCGATAGCTTTACAATTCTTGCGGGTATTCCAGACGATGAGTAGTTTCATAGAGGTCAAAACAACGTGATTTCGTATGTATTTATTATTTTCTTTTTTTTTTCAAAAAAGATGAAATTTTGATGAATAAAAAAATATAGATAAAGTTAAGAAAAAAGAAGATAAAGAAATAGTAGTACCCAAATATCATAGAAATTAGAATTTTATTTTTTGTTGTGTTTGTTGGTAAAATATAAAATTCATTCATGTACGAAGACAAGCAATATTCTCAATATTCTGTTCATATGGCCACATAGTCCCACGTTCTGGTTCCACACCACATACGAGTACTCCTGTCAATGTGGTCGTTGTGAACTTCATTGAAGTAAACATTTGCTTTATGTTACAAATCTAAATATGGTAACGTAAGTTTAATAAATGTCCTATGTTTATATGCATGTATTGGTTTAAGTTAACAAAAATGAAATGCTGACATTAATATTGTAAATAATCGAGTTACATGTTCGTAACATCAATACATTTTTGTGAAGTTATCCGTTGTTTCTTTACAAAACCAATTATCATGACGTGAATTACCTATTAAATTGAAATGGATATGCGTAAAAGCAATATTCCTGAAGCCGTTGTTTTTTTACAAAAGCAATTAGCACGAGGTTCATTTTCAATGAAATAAATACGGGCATGTGTAAAACATATGGGAATACATGATTGCAGTTGTGTGAAAACAACCAATCCTATCGATAATTATTGCTGCAATACAATGTAATATACCAACATGTCAATAAACTAGTCCTCTAAACGATAATTTGAACCAATCTACTGTATATTCCATGTTATCTCTTTAGCATATATTTAAATAACGCCATTTAATTTGGTAAGTTTCGGTTCGGCAGACATTCCAAAAGGGGACTTTCTCAAACGTTTGTTAGGCTGTTAACACAGATGATTTTGTGGTATGTTCAAACATATAAACAAGTAGTGTTAAATGCATAAACATGAAAACTATACAACTATAAAAAAAAATCAGATACATAAATGATCAAATCATGTGATTAACATTTTTGTCAAACATTTAGACTTATGTATCTTAAGGGGACTACTATGTTAGTTTAAATGCTGGCTTAGTTTGTTAAATACACTATGTTAATTCTGAGGTGTTTTTGAAAAATGTTCCATTATTTTACTGTTTAGTATTTTATTATTTATTTTAGGTTTAGTATATATGAGTGATTCTTAGTGTCCGTGTATATCATTTTGTTTTAAGTGTAGTTAAGATTGACAATATATCCATCACAGTTTAAGAACAAAAGGCGTGATTACGATTGAAACTTTGCATTCGTTCGACGAGACAGTTATGTCATTGATAGGAACAGAAAACGCATTCAAAACCAGAAGTGTTAACTAGACAAACAAGAGGGCAGTTAAATGATACTCTTTCAGGAACATCCTTTCCGGTCCATGTTTAAAGAAAAATGGGTAAATACTCCCGACTAGGAGATTCGCGCTTTCTACTGTGAGGGAAACATTTGGAAAAATGTGGATTATACACTGCATGCATTATGACGTATACGATATTATTTAAAGTTACTACACGTGTCTTGCGCGTGTTTCATTCGCTTACAAGCTTATTCTTTTAGTTAAATCGAGATAATTTTCGCAAACGATTTGTATATTTGTTTGCAAATCTATGCCGATCTAGATCGAACTGCGCAGTAACTATGTTTCGATAGTTCGTGCAAGAACATCAACATAATAAGCACATTGACAGATACTTGTAGCGTTTTAGAAGATAAATTTGAAAGTTACGTACAAGTCAACAGGAACGGTTGCTCTGAAACCATCATGCTATGTAAATGAGGCACCACTTTTCTTAGTGTTTCTCAAATTTCATTTTAAAAAGTAAACAAATGATTATCTACAATATAAGCAAGGTATTATCGGTAAAATATAATTATCCTGTTGGATTTCACGAAGCGCTACACATTTGGGCTATTTTTGTTGATTGACACAAATACAAATATAGTTCCGTGTTTTAATCATCCCATCTAAAATGTATTTCAGTCCAAACGGATCAATACGATTTTATTTTAAACATTTTTTGTGCACGAATTTTAAGAATGAATGCTTGATACCAATTATTTAACTATCAAAGTTGAATGTCAACATTCTATATTTGCAATCTTAAACACAACACATGAATATGAACATGAAATACTAACCACAAACTAATTAACTAGATTAATTGTTCAATAATTCAAATGTCTGTTTCCTTAAAATGTATAACGGACTAGTAAACTGCACGTAAATATCGATACATTTATTCGTATTGTGGCAGAACCAAACGGTGTATCGTGTTAACAATTTGCACCAAATAGTTGTCATTTCCCAGTATTTCTCATGTCCTTTGTACATTAATGGGTGTTCGACACGTGAAAAAAATATTAAGTAAAAAAACGTTTGACTGATGAGTGAAAATAAATTGAATATGTTAGAATTATATATTTTTTGTTACGTTCAAGATGTTCCTTCTCAGCTTATGCTATTTGAAGCAAAATAGGTATTAACGTTTTTTATAAAAGAAATCATAATACTAGCCCACCTTGTTCTCAAATAACATTTGAACCTTATTTGTCCCTATATGAATGTATCATATTTACTAGCAAACACTAGGAGAATCATAAAACGTTATCAATCAACTATCGCAGATGACGTTCGTTTTGACGCGCAACCTACGCGTCTTAAATATAACTTAAACATTCCGACAAAGCCCAATAAAGAAGGACTGAGATTGATGTTACGTGACTACACAATGGGCATTAAAACCCGATATAGAATGGAATAAAACGCAAATAGTCCTCTTAAGAAAGTTATCTCGTAATGTATGTGGTAAAAATATTAAATGAAGTATCACACACGACACAGTTTTGTACAAAACAACAAAGGTACCATTTTGAATAGGCTGTATTTAGCAATATTGTTAACGCCCACATAAAGCGTCGAAGCAAATGGCGTCCATGCAAAACTCTACTTCTGACTTTCTCTCCTGATATAGTTATAACGGACTAGTAAAATTCAACTCAGTATCAATACGTTAATTCGTACTGTTGCAGAACCAAAAAGTGTATCGTGTTAACAATCTGCACCAAAAAGTTATTATTTCACAGTAGTGTTCATGTCCTTTGTACATAAATGGGTGTTCAACGCAAGTGAAAAAAATATTAATTGAAAAAAAGTTCGACTGATGAGTGGAAACAAATTGAATATGTAAGAATTATGTATTTTCGTTAGTTCAATATGTACCTTGTGATCTTATGCTATTTGAAGCAAAATAGGTAAACGTTTCTATAAACAATTCATCATACTAGCCCTCTTTGTTCTCAAATAACATTTGCACCTTATTTGTCCCTAAACACCGGGAGAGTCATGAAATGTTATCAATTAATTGTCGCAGATGAGGTTCGTTTTGACAGGCAACCTACGCGTCTAAAATATTAATAATTCCGACAAAGACCAATTGAAAGAGACTGGGGTTGATGGGAATTAAAACCCGATATATACTTGCATGAAACGCAAATAGACCTCTTTAGAAAGTAATAACGTAAAATATGTGGTTAGAATTTTTAAAAAAGTATCAAACACGACACAGTGTTGTACAAACCAAACAAGAAACCATTTTTAATAGGCTGTATTCAGCAATATTGGTATATACATTCGTGCTTGTCAAATTTTAGCGGTATCTTAAAATAGAGAGAAACAGAGTTGTGAAAATGAAGTGTATAGATAAACGCCCACATAAAGAGTCTTAGCAAATGGCATTAATACTAAAACTCTACTCCTGACTTTCTCTCCTGATAGAGTTTTTGGAGTTTGAATGTTTGCTTTATTCATAAAAAAGTGGTGTGCGTGTCCGGTCAATGAAAACTGAATATTTTATTTATTTAAACGAAAACATTATTTGGTGGATTGGGTTGCACTTGTGATAATCGGATCAACTGTACAGTGACCTCACACGTTACGTAAATAACCCCGTTTCTTCATGTTTCATAAATAGCATCCGTTTCTTAGCTTCATTATCTGCTGAGATGAAATAATGACATCGTTGTGTAAATCACACGAGTCAGACCTCACCGTTCCTTAACGGCATGAGTGGCACAGTTACCATAACCTCTTCTTGTATCTGCTGCGTGAACTTATGTATATTATTCGTGTTGCTTCGTTGTTCAATGTTATCCTTAAATAAAGATATTCTCTACAGACAACGTAAAATACTTTGTTATCTGTTCGTATCTTTATATAGCACAACAGTATAAGGTTTTACTCTAAAGCATTGACATTTATAATGAAAAATAGTAATATTCTCGTATAATTATGTTACTCTTTCAAATGAAAACACATGTTTATATAGTGTTTATTGCTGTGAGCCCAAAATATTATGGTATGGTTTAACTTTAATTTCTATAAAAATTTACATTGTGATCAGAAAAAAATTGTCATTCAAACAGAACCCATACATTATATTCAAACAACCGAACCAACACTCTTTACTAAGAAATCTGTCCAAAATATATGTTTGTTTATTGCTTATCATCAGTCGTAATCGTTACGTTGGTTACGCTTTTCACTGATAATTTACCAAGAACGTGAAATAACGACATGGCATTTTAACTACGTCAGTGATTCAAACGCCTGCCTGGTGTAATGGTAGCGAGTTCACTTTTCAAACGCAAGAGGCCAAAATTGCACAAGCACAATTTCAAATGTACAAGTACTTGCAATTGTGTTTATTCTACGTCCGAAACGTTTTTGAGACTGTCAACCGGCAGACGGACAGTCAGACAAGCAGACATGCAAACAGACTGATGGAAAAATGTTCAAGGTTATTTTTCTAAGGATTCTTTTTTGCGTTTTCTTATGACGTAAGAATTGTCATGTGTCACGATAAAGCTTTATTTAGATAGCACAACCATCTGTTTGATAAGAGGCTCACGTTCAATTTAATACCCAAACGGTCACTTGATTGAGGACTATGTTTAGACAGGAAGTTTTTATGTGATCCCTTTTCATCGAGCTAAAATAATATGTATAATGCGAGCCCATATTCATGCAAAGCGCTACTTAGAATATTAAACAAGATTCAACATTTTGATTTATTGGCATTTATTCAACGTCCTGTTAACAAAACAGACGTAAACATCTTGTTCACAAAACTCGTATTATAACGGAAATGTTTCCGTTGGTAATCTGAAATGAAAGGGAATACGATACAGTTCGAAGAAAGCTTACTTAATGAAGGAAGTATGATTTGATTGGTTATAGAAACCAACTTCCTTCAAGGAACTTCGAGGTAATATTTTTTGTAATTATTCTTTCCAGATTATTCTTTACTTATTATGTGATACATTCGTAATGTAAATAAATAAATTGAACGAACCAGTTCAATTATTGACAATTGCTCGTGCATTCATATTGCATTGGGACATACTTGCAAAGATGATCTTCTCTAAATTAAACAATTAGCTGTGATGTATACAACAAAAAACCGTCATCTCTAAGACGATTTGTAGTCTTTAAAATGTTCATTATATAGAGTAAGTAAAGAAGGGGGTCTTGAAAAGAAAGTCGATTATTATATTGAAACCCATGGTCAAAAATGACGATCTGATCATATTACAAGTTTTCATCGATGCACGTGATTCACATGCGTGGGTATCGGGCGATGTTATCCTTCATTGTAATAATATATGATCATACAGTGAATCACGACTTAGAAAAATGCGAGGCCGAATATTGCGGTGTCTGGTACAGCTGTAGTTGTTATTACGAGTTGTTAACATAATGTAATTGGTGTATAAATTTTTTTATTTTTTTTTAAGTTGTTCCAATTTGTAAAGTATACAGTTAATAATGAACTGTTTACTGAAGCTGTTATCGGCAACACGTGTATACATTGTTACATTCCAACCTATATTGAATAACTACAAAATAAGAATCCGACATTTTTGAAGACGTTATGTCTATTTTGTTTGTAAAACATGTATACAAATCCTATACATGTGTTTTTATCACAGCGGTTTAATTTGTTTCAATTTAACAATTGTACGCTAGTAACAGCCAGTGTTTACTATTTCTTTTTATACAAAATGGTATGCATGTAAATTGTTGAGGTTACTTAAGTATCTGTGTATAGCAATATGTGGTCAATATCGAATCTTCAGTAATTTGAACACGTTTAGTAAACGTTTGCAGCTTGTTAACAGCCCATTAAGAAAAGTGTCAACTGAGTGCGTTGGTTCATGCTAAATGATACAAAAACAATATTAGAATTTATTGTGAATATAATGCAAATCAAATAACTGTATATTAATAATTATAGAGGCAGACACAGGGCTTAGAATGTCAAGCAATGTTTTAAGATAAAGGCTATGATGCATTTAAAAAAAATATATATATCCATATTTAATATTTTTCTTAATGAAGTTGTTGAGAGAACATTCAACTACCGTTTTCCACATGTAGCAAATGTTACATCATAACAATAAATAAGTGCGTTTAAACATCTCGTGTAAAAACAATAATTATAATAGCAACTCGTTTATAAGATCTCGAAAATCGTTGGAATACGAAACAATCGGTATTGTTTACTAAATCTAACTAAACTATTTAAAAAATCAATTTAATGCACGTGCATCCTCAAAAGTCGAAAGTGCTAAGGTTATGCTCATTTTAAAAATCGAATGTCTATTTCAAGATTATAACCTTATTGTTCAAAATACGCCCTCACTGTGACAAGCTCTAGAATATAGATGCTATCTATGTGTTCATTGCAGTTTGATAACTAACGGCTAGGTAGCAATTCACGTGATTTCATGTTACAACGTGTTCATTATTTATTGATGTAATTATTTATCGATGGCATGTTGAGCAACAGCAATAACAATAACAATAAAAATAGAGATATGGTAGTGCGCATATTTTTTTTCTTGCATATACAATTGACAAATTCAAAACAGTTAATTTTGGAAACGAGACTGGCGCTAAATACATTCTGCCATATGTTTAACAACATAATGCTATTCAATTTCATAAATGACCATTGTTTACTGAGTTTAAATTAAGCATTGGGTTTTTTTGTGCAGCAATATAAGCATTTATCCATTTCAAACCATTTAATAATTCAATAATTTCTATAGAAAAAAATCAATTGTGACCTAATATCAAGTGCGCTATATGTTTGATTTTAATTCCAGCTCATTCCACGAAGTATGAATACTTTTGCCATGTGGTAGTTTATGGTAAACATGGTGTCTATAAAGCAAACTTGCAGTTGTCATAAAACATCAGAATATTTTTGTATGTAGGTTATGAAATCCAAACACCAATATTTTAATGTTATGTTTAATGATGTTGATGACATAATTATAAACCCACTCGGTTCTCGATTGTGTAATGGTTTTGGTGTCAAAATAGCGAAACATCGGCTCTGTGAGCGTTTGTATCCATGCCAAGAAGAAGTAGTTCTACTAAAAAAACGGACTTCAAAAGGTACATAATAGTAAGATGTTGTTGATGCAATCGAAATATGGTTAAACTAAATACAAACAGCAAAATAAAATTCACAGATGTTTTCTAAGCACATGCTGCATATGTACCAAATAGTGTCCCAATTTAAATTAAGAATATTTACGAACAAGCATGAAAAAAGTAATCTTACAGTATATTGAAATTTGAGGTCACTGATGACGATCGTTTTGCCGCGCAACCCACTCGGGTGAACAGATAACTGCTGCTTTCTGGAAAATTTCATTAAGTAAGGACCGGCATTGATTTTAGTGGACTTTACAATACGAATTATTACCCGATATTATATTGATATGAATGAAGCGAAATTCAACATATTTATATATTAATCGTGTACATTGTACTATTTAAACATGTAATGACCTATTGCGCACGACCTGTTGTGTAAAAACATTCATGTAGGTAAGCCCAGTTACACCGAGTTAAAAAGCTTCGTGTAACTCCAGCTCCAGTTGCAATATCTTGTCTATATCAACATTACTACAATACCAAACACTACTTAGCCTATTTAACCAGACACAAACTCTTGATTGACTGGTATTTATTCAACGTCCTGTTATCAAAACAGACGCATACATCTTGTTTACTTAACTCTTAACATTATTACTAGCTGTTCGGCATCCGTGAAGTTGTTACTGTGATACGCAAGGAAGTTCGATATAGTTTGAAGCGTGATTACTGTATTACGCTAGTATGATTTGATGGGTTATTAACACCACTATCTTCAAATAACATCTATGCGAATGAGTTGACCTTCGTATTGTGCTATTAAAATGAGTCTTTATTATCTGCAACTATTGCATATTGTGTTAATGTAATGGATTGTCCTCAAACATACTGTATGCGCTTTAGGTTACTGATAGTTTTTCAATATGGAATTTGTACTTTCAAATTAATATCCTCTGATTAAGCTACATTCTGAATGTTAAATTGCAATGTAGAAGTTACATCGTTAGAAGTCCTTGATATATTATAAGTTTTAACATAGGTTTCACTGTATATGATTTTACATCTTCGCATGATTTGAGTGCAGACGAATGCGCTATGTATTGTTCACACCATATACATGCACAACTTGTTTATGATATTATGTTCCGAGAATTAGAAACTTACCCCAATAACAGATCTTGGGTCTACATGGTAAAAAGTNTGTGATTTTAAACGATATTTGATGGGTCAGCTTGATTTCTACGCTCCAGATTCTTTGGTTCCAAACTGTAACATATGCCAGTGTAGTATATTGAATGGTTTTACCATTTAAGCTTATTATGGATAGGGAAATGATTGACAGCTGTTATAACAAAACATTTACTGAGCAGATTATCTGTCAAACATCCAAAATTCCTGGATGAACAAGTGCATGATGAAAATCAAAGCGAATAGTTACAGTTTCATGACATTTAGAAAGAACATACATACTTGAAACGTGCATATGATATGTTGTTCATAAAATGAAAATGAATTATTATTTTTTGCATATTTAACAATGCCACAACGTTTAGCATGTGCAAATATACATCAGCCAAATTCATTTTATAGACATTTAAATGTATTCGTAGAGTTCGTCAGCTTTCTTATATTAAGGGATGCTATTAAAGCTTTATCCGTTCAATTCTTTTACTCTAATTCCCTGAAAAATCATGTGTGTTATATTAATTAAGTACATGTGCTTCAGACAGTAATTATTCAGGATTACAACACATTATTGGTTTATTTCGTTCAGTTTTATATTGACGTTCTAATGGGATACACGTCATTTCTATATATTAAATGCTCATGCCAAATCTGTAATTACACTCGAAGTCGTACTGTTATTAAATATGTTAATTTGTATGGTTATTACTGTGTGAATAGTTCTTCACTTTCTTTACACATGTAGTAAAAAACAAGTTATTTAAGTGTATAATTATATTTTTACACTATTGTTTCACATTAGACTTTTGGCAAGTGCATCGTTAATTTATTAAATATTAACAATTTATAAACAATACGGCTCTTGATAGAAGTTAGTTCGACTTTTTCAATATAACCGCCTGGTGTGATAAACATCGGTCAATTATATATATACGATAACTAATGTCAAGCGTTTGATTGATATAACTCAATGGCAATCCTGTCGTGAACATACGGACGCATGCAGTAAAGCAGTGAGCACAGTTCATTGTGTGACTGCTGTTCTATTGCTCGCGGAAGCTTTTGTTACAGAATTAGCCATTTGGCCACCGATTGAATGAGCACACATACGCGTATTAGCATATGAGTAAACCATTTAGTGATTTGTATATATTGCTTGGTCAGCTAGCTCCAAACGAAGATTACATGGGCCTATCGTGTCTGCATTCCTTATTCTTAGAAATGAACCCAATCCGTTTTGACGTTTGAACCGTTTGATTGCTGCGGTTTGTCCGGGTATTTACAATTACATCATATGTATAGTTCTGAGTAGATTCAACTTGTAAACAGTTGTTAATTAACTTGATATTGGAGTTATTTTCGGCAACATGCGTATATTTTGATGAATTCCGACCTAAATTCAATAACATCAAAAGAAGACTCGGGCATTTTGAAGAAACCGTTTTTTTTTTTCTTTTTAAGTATAACATGCATTATAATCATGTATATATGTTGGTTTATAAAAGTGCTTAACATTTCAACCACTATTGCGGTCTCTTCATGAACTGCATGGCAGTTATCTGGATATTTAACTGTATGATTCGATGTCTCTAAAGCTTGAGTGTTTAAATTGAAAACGAGATGCAGTTACTATTCGTTTTGGTTTCATTTCATCGTGCCTCAGAAAATAACAATACTGGTACTCTGGTTTGTATCAAATCATGAATAAGTAAAATAGTAAATAAATTGAAATGGTATCTGTTTTACTGCTTTTTAAGTTGAATTGTCATGCTATGATGCTATTTTGTATTTACGCCTAAATGTTGATTAATTATGTTCTCTTGTATTGCTATTGTTATTGAATTGTGGTATTATGAGGTCAATTTCTATATATACCAAAATATTTTATGAATAATTCTCAGCTAAGAGTGAAGTTTAGAGCTCCTTAAAGATGTCTTGCACATACATAGTGTTACATTGACCGTTCTGAGGCGGTTTTCCTTGATTTAATTTGTTATTCATATCTCTTGTAATATTCTCGTAAAGCGTGTAAATGCACCATTTACATTAAGAACTCTGGGCTTAGTAAGACCCTTTAGGCTTTGCATCAACCGCTCCCTGGTGGTGACCCCCGTTGTATTAATGTGTGTGTTTATTGTCTGCTTACTTGTGGGTCTCATCTAGTACACTGCTGTTGTGTCTCACTGATTGACAATTGGTTCATTCCATAAATAAATGACCGCACATTGTAACAAATGTTTATTTTTCTGCTGGTGCAGGTGACGTTTCACTTGGTGTATATTTGTTTTGAATGAAAAAATGTTTCGCAAGTAACGGTTGATGAGCATGTGTTTCTTCAGTATCTGTCATTATCTGCATATCGATGTTTGAGGTAACTCTAGTACTTGTTTAATGCAACCAGTGCATATCAAAAGTTCTGTACTTTTGGCTTCGATAGTATTCATTAGCAGGTAATGAACCTATAATTAGGAAGAAATGTTAAACGTGTGTTTTGGTTTGTTTATAATGAGAACTTCCAAATACGTTCCATTCAATATTAAAGTATTGACGAGTCGGATGCCTGAATCTCATTAATTAGGAAATAACGAACGCCAAGCAACGTTTTTTGTAGAAAAAGGCTATAATGCGATCAGAAATACAAGCATTAGTACTTTCCTGATGAAATTGAGAGAATTTTCTTTACCGTTTTCCACATGTTGCGTATCATAAGGTACAACTTTGTGCAAGGTTAGCGTAAAACCAAAGCATAAATGAATTTCAACATTCCATGTTAAAACGACCAAACGACAAGGGAAATCGTAAAACAATCAGACATTGTTGGAATATTACACCGGAAATGTAAATTGCATCCAATTAAACCTTTAGTTTCACGAAATTAATATTATTGAAACAAAACAAAAATACTCAACGAGAATACACCATTAGGATTATTAAATGTTCGGTCTGTCAGCTGGCCGGCTGCAATTATTTCACTTTGGCATTAAACAGTATTTCACTCAATTGCGTTCAATAATATATTTTATAACTAATTGAATGTACATTATTAATTAATACTATTTTGATGAACGAAATAAACCTTTGTTTGTTTCCGCGTGAAGTAGAGGTATGTAACGCTTGCTTGTATTGTTCTTTCATAGAATATTGGCAATAATCAAACAGTTAAAATAAGAATCTACGCTGACGCTACATCCATTCTGGAATATTTTTAACAGACACATGCGTTTAAATTTCAGAGATTTGCTTTTGTTTATGTTTTTGCCTTTGTTTTTGCGCAACAAAAAAAACATCAAACCTTTGCTAACATTTAATGATTCCATAGATTTTTGAAAGCAGACTTCAAACGAGACCTTTGATCAATTGTACAATATGTTTGAATTTTATTTCAACACATGCAACTGTGTTTGAACATATCGGACATTTAGTTCGTGTAGTTATATCAAATTACATGCAATCAATAAAACGGAAGGACTTATCTTTGCTTTTCCTCTCAATATGTATTTCCCATAAATGTCATGTATCAGATTAAAGAAATGCACACTTTGTGTTATATTATTATCATAGTTATTGCATTTTGACAGTTATTTATTACAATCTTTTTAAAGTTGTAAGTTTATATAAATGTAAATCTCAAAGATAATCAAACATTTTATCAAATAAGTTATATATATATATTTACTAATGTTTTCCTAAATATACATCCGTCCTAGACTTATTTATTAAATATGCATTCAGCGTAGGTTCCTAATGTATCAGTACTTTCATTTCTTTCAACCAATGTAATGAAAAACCATAAAGTTTTTTCATGAACTAATAATGGTCTCCCTAGCCGTCATTAAGTGAAATTTCTATCCCCGGAACACGCGTATGTTAAAGCATCAATTTAGAATGCAATATAACATAGCCTAGACTTAGTATAAAGCAAACGAATATGCAAACACAAACCATTAAACTGACGGCGCGTTGTAAAAAAAAAATAAAACGGATAGCTCCGAATAATGCAAATTCATTCGTTTGAGCTTCGGTTAAATCAAACGGAAAGTCATTTGCTAGAAGTAAATGTTAATCCAATCCTGCGTGAACAAGTCCAAGAACCGATTTCCAATAACAGAAAGAAACGATATTTTACCAATGTCGTGCATAATGCAAGTGCGTGAGCATGATTTAGTATATAGCTAAGCAGGGATTGTGTGCGGTCGGTAGGATATAATGTGGTAGCAATTCTATCTCGTCAAAATGGAAATCTTAGAAAATATTGTGAGTATAATGTTTATTTTATTTTATGAAATTTGAAGATACTGCGGAAACTGTAAGAATGTAAATTCTAATAATCTTGCTCTGATTGTACCGAGTACTTTAATTATTAACATAAAATTACACAAATATAAGTTTTTTTATTCTTTTAGAAAGTACGTTCATGTGTATAAAACATTAACTTTATAAAGAGAACGTTTTACTGATTACCAGATTTACTTGTTTCGCTCTGATCGCCAATTCTCGCGGTTCCGGTTTTCTAAGCATCTCTTAATATACTTATCAGTATTGAATACTAATCCAGTATGCAATGTAGTGTATTTAAAAATAAAGAAATAAAACTCCTCTTAACAATATTAAAAATATAATTTCGTTTATGGATAATCATCGACCGACATTGATGAATTACTAGAGCGTTTATTACGCTTTTCATCGACTTTAAAAATATATAGATATGACTAACATAGCGTGTTAAATACGATGTACATAGATTTTAAAGTTGTAAGGGCCCAGTGGTTGCGCATAAGCATTAACTTCGAAAGTTCCTGGTTTCGAATCCCGGCGAACGTTTTATTCAACTGTTGTTTTCTTGATATTATACTTATTTTAGATTATTCCAATTTGATAGTTTTCGTGTATACATTCTATGCCATTTTTTAAACATGCAAAAATATGTGACCATTTTGTTAACGGTTCATTTAAATCAGTATGTCGTACTATTTATTGTGTATCGAAACCTTGATTCGTGTGACAGTAGGATCTATGTAAAACATGCGCAAATATTCCGACTAGTAGTGTTTTAGAAAGGAATCTATATCATGTGAACACAAATTTCAATGAATCATTTATTATTTGATGTTTGTATGTGTATGGTTATTATTAAATTTTAATGCGTGTTTTGTATATTTAAATATTTCCATTGAACGCTTGCAATGCACGTCTAAAAAAACAAAAACTTCCGACGGTTAGAAAGTTCGAGTATGGTATAATTATCAGGAAGGTCAATATTTTTAATTGTATCGAATATTTGCAAACGAAATAATGTATTTTGCACTTTAAAAAACACGTTAGCTTTTTTTTACAGCAATTCAAGTTTTGAGAGTGTGTTTACACGTTAACACGAAAACAAGAGAAAATTTATGTCAGGTTTTAGCACTTATCTATCGGTCATGCCGCGTTAGAAGACGCATCCTTTTTTAGCACGCGCTTCTGTGGATACTGCCATTTTTCATTTATCGTTCTGTAAAGCGTTTCAATGTTTTAATATAATTCAAAGTAAAGGTGTTAATGTTATGTTATGTTTGTGTTAAGAATATCTTGTTTTCTAACAAATATTGCATGAATCTTTCAGTTCCGCGCTAGGAATAGAGTGTATCAAATAAAACATTAACGTTTGATTTTTACGCCAGCATGCTTCGGATTGAAGCACTCGATCCGCTGTGTACAGGTTGTATAACGTTAAAGAATGTCGCGTCTGAGAAGCAGTTGCATTAATTGTTGTTCAATATTTAGGATCAGCCCAATGAAACAAATTACCATCCTTAATGAGTTCGTTTTTGCGACTTAAAGAAATAGTCACATTATATTTACAAAATATGAATTAGTAATTATTTCGAATGATTTACATTTTTATTATTCACAAAGTCAGAATTAAAGAAATCCGTAAATGCACGAATCTTTTAAAGTCCGGAAAATCAATGTTAGGCAATACGAAAACATAAGATATAAAAGGAATTCTACACGAGATAAACGCGTGTGTCCTTCGCAAAGCCTCGAAGAATGTAAAATTTAGTAAGTTAACACACTTAGGAGTTACCTAATGGTATAAATCAATAACAATATTAAAATGAATATTTTAAAAACGCTGATTTGTAACAAGGACTATATTTCTGCCAGGAAATATGATTATATGTACCTTTATATAGACTTTAAATTTAGCTCCAGATTATTATTTGTTTAAAGTTATCAAAATAATCCAGTTAGTTTGCTAATACTGAACATGAGAACTGACGAGAAGCATAATACGAGATTTCTGGTGTGTGCACTTGTATTTTATGGTTTGATAAACCATGCACTGTGTTACCATTTACAGAAGTATAAAATATATGTTTGTTTTAATATCCGATCTTCATAACATGTAAAATAATTGTCATATTTTGTGATCATTTTTTTACACGCGCTCGGAGTGGGCTTGGAACACAGGTCGTCTAGTAACAACTACTGCGCTTACCGGACAGCAATGTGTATATATGGATCTTTAAAATATATTTATTTTAGCGAATATTATGTGTACAGTAAATTTAAACGAAATGTCCTTGCTATGCAAAAAATTCTTAGGTTTGCCAAGCGTCATGTAAAGAAAACCGACGTCTTTTGATTAATCAGAATAAACATTATTCCAAAAACAGCAACATCCACGTAGCTTAGCATACGATTTGTATTTATTGGTTGCTTGTCAATAACATTAATAACAATAACAGAGACAGTTTCTGACTTCTGGTTATATAAACGGACCCTACAATTCGTGAACACATCAGTAAGGATTATCACGGCTCATTCTGCGTGAGGTTATGACGGCAGTGCAGTTACGTAAAGTGCTTTACAGAGCGGAAAACAAGCTGGAAGAAAGCAAATGTAATTCAAAGGGAAAGTGCCTTAAAACCTGCATTAATTTATCATTATTCAAGACATTTACGATAAGCGTTACGAATCATTCCGATCTCCATAATGGCCATTGAGACAGGGGTCGGGCTTCTTATTCTGCTTGATATATTCAAAACAAGAGCAAGAATATAAATACTTATATAATACACACAAATACGTAATCGAACATACCATTTTTTAAATTACGTTAATTACGTTATATTTTTCTTACAACTAACCAAGTGAATTATAGTTACTTAAAAACTGTAATATTGTAATCATAGACAAGTGTTTACATGTTCTATTTGAATCGACCATAACCATAAAACTGCGGGTGTATAACATTTTAAAAGTAATATGGTTAAATTTCATAAACACACATTATTAAAACAATCAACAAAACAAATACATAAATGATAACAGCGGCGTTAAGAAATACATATTTGTCTGTAGCTTACTGAGCTAAATTGATACTGTGGATTAATTGCATTATATTTAGTTTAAACATATTTATTGGTTCAAAGTATAATACATTACATTCATGTGAATATCAAACAAGAAACAAAAAACTTTCATGGATAAGCAAACAAGCATTTACGATGCTTATGTAAGTTCTGTTCCATGCTGGAGTTACTAGAGAAGAAATTGCAATATGGATTATGTAGTAAAGGATGCTATTGTAAGATCATCATTTTTTCATGTCGTTCTTATACGGTGTAAATATCTTTATATAATTCCTTGTATAACATTTTGTTGTTATTACAAAGTAGAATGAACTGCATTTTATTTTGCCCGCGCTCTGTGAAAAGGGGGTTAAAAGCATGTGCGTAAATTGTCGTCTCAGATTAGCCTGTGCAGTTCGAACAGGCTAACCAGGGACGACACTTTAAGCTTTTATAATATTTTTCTTTCGTTCAAAGAAAGTCTCTTATAAGAACAAATCCAGTTGAGGCGTAAAGTTTCGTCCCTGATTAGCCCGTGCGGACTGCACAGGCTAATCTGGAACGAAACTTTACTCACATGAATTAAAACCCCGTTAAAAAGAGCGAGGCTCATTTTCACACAACACATTATTACACGGGTACTCAAAAACAACGATAATCATTGAACACAGAATTCACCAGAATAGATTACACTTGTATAATAAATGCAACTGTCTGTATCACGTTAAACACTAACGGAAATGTAGCACACTCTTCCATAATACACATAGCTGCAATATCATGTGTCACTTATCTAAGATTGCCATATATAAAGAATTTCATATGTACAATGTAGCTACTAACCAGGTCAGTCCTCCGCGAGGGACGTTAAACGGGGGTGCAGTGTATCGGTGCTGTACACCGGGCACTTAAAAGAACCGGGGGCGCCTGTGGAATCGGGGCGTCTTCTGTATCCCGCTCGAACCCCCACAAGCACCTCTCTTGGAGCAGTGAGCACAAAAAACACACACAATTATAAGGAATAAATATTAATGCCTATAAGGATAATGCTAATCTAGGGGATAATAGGAATACTGCAAAATCATTACAATAAGAGGCATACCACTAAATATCAAATATTGTCATATGCATTGTACTATTATCTCATAATTATAAAACCAGGCTAAAACAGTAACTATTAATAACAAGTTAAACACAACATCACTGGGAGACCGGTGCTTGTTTGTNTCTAAATGCAAGAATGCTGTAATTGTTCATCCTCTTTTTCTTTTGTCCTTTCTTTTTTTGTTGTTATATTTAATTTGTACTCACGCCACTTTATTTGCTTAGTAAATGATTTGTAAATATGTATAAAACTTTGTTCCTATCACAATTGACAAACTGTACTGTTATCATTATGTGTTGTTGATGATGTACATTGTACAAGTCGAAATAAACTGTCTGTCTGTCTGTCTGTCTGTCTATAATAAATGCAACTGTCTGTATCACGTTTAACACTAACGGAAATGTAGCACACTCGTCCACAATACACATAGCTGCAATGTCATGTGTCACTTATCTAAGATTACCATATATAAAGAATTTCATATGTACAATGTACCTACTAACCAGGTCAGTCCTCCGCGAGGGACGTTAAACGGGGTGCAGGGTATCGGTGCTGTACGCCGGGCACTTAAAAGAACCGGGGGCGCCTCTGGAATCGGGGCGTCTTCTGTATCCCGCTCGAACCCCCACTAGCACCTCTCTTGGGGCAGAGAGCACAAAAACTACACAAAATTATAAGTAATAAATATTAATGCCTATAAGGATAATGCTAATCTAGGGGATAATAGAAATACTGCAAAATCATAACAATAAGAGGCATACCACTAAATATCAAATATTGTCATATACATGGTACTATAATCTCATAATTATAAAACCAGGCTAAAACAGTTACTATTAATAACAAGTTAAACACAACATCACAGGGAGACCGGTGCTTGTTTGTGGCTGTCCTGCTTGGGACGCGGCCTGGATGTTTTCGAGGCTGGCGGGAATGAGCGGTGGCGACTCCGGATGGTTTGTCTGACTCCTTGGTTAATCTTGGACTGATCTGTTGTCACGTGCAGCGAAAGGGTGGATGAGGGAGCGGAATTCGATTGCTTCGGCGGTGGGAGGCTCGGCGCGGGGTCGTGTNGCGGGCCGGGTCTGGCTCGGTCGGCGTAGGTGCGCTGGTGTGGTGGCGGCGGGCTCTGCACACTGGGAACTGAGACATGACGCGACTTCCTTCTACGACTGACGGACGCGAACAAATTGACAAAACTCCTCCTTTTCCGCTTCAGACAAATACACAACAACCACACACAACAACCACACACAACAACATCATCAACATAATCTATCACAAAAAAAAGGCATCAGGGCACATTAAGGTCTCATTGGCCATCGTGCACTGATGTATTAAACAATTTACCATCTATCCGGACAGCCGGGGTAAATCTGACCTAATTTTCTCCCCTGAAAGGTCAAAGGGGCGGATCGACACATGTTTGTTGTCGTGAAGACGCTGAGGCGACCTGTAAATAAACCAAGAATACACACACACGCTGCTAACCAGGCTATCTTGATTGAGTTACAACGGAATACATACTGTCGATTACGACGATGCATAACAGACTTATGCACCTGTTTATATTAGTGTCTTATAAATCCTTGTTACAAGCAAATGCAATCGATATGATCATACGCATGGATTTCGTCCGAAATAATTAGGGATATAAAAATAAGATTGACACCTGTTATCCGAACAATTGTCATCGGCGGGTAAAAAAATACAAATGAATTACAAACATAACTCGTGAAACAAATATTAAAATGTACTGATCATGTTTGAATAATGGGTACCAACGGAAATATGTCATCCCCATGTTCGAAAATCGGATAAAACATGATTTGCGATATTCACGTGACTAGACCTGAACATTTCATCTTGTAAGTTATTTTTGTATGTGATAATTTCGTCGCCCTGCGAGAATGTATATACTTATTAACGAGATATATATTTATACTGGTTTTTACAGAATACAATTATTGTTGATCATAATCAAATCTGCACACATTCCATTCGCATCTGTTTTGTTTCGGTTAATATCGGATCGCTTTGAAATGTCCGCAATTGATAGTAAACCTTATGTAATCATACAGTAAAAGTATATTGTTGCGATTTTTCTAATATCGTGGCGTATTAGGCATTTACATAGTGTTGAAAAAAAAATGAGATATGCGTAACACGGCAATTTGAATCGTAAATGTTATTGACAATATTCAAATTGTAATGCAATAAATACAATTGGATGATTTGGGGACATATTTTTATTTATGATTTTGTAATTTGATCCGGCGTGTTTCCCTTTAATTATCACATTTCTTATTCATTACTCGGAGATATTCGGAACGCATCGCTATCCTTGTAAGAAAAACAACAACAAACGCGAAGTACTCTAAAATATTTGTGCACGATATAAAACCGACATGCTTAAATCATTTTACATTGTAGACGATAAGTCATTATAATGTGTTCGGTCTTTACGAAAAGTTCGCACACTGAAAAATATTTTCAGTTTTCACCTTAGAAATGTTTCCATTTAAGAATGACACTCGCATTATCACGGGACTATTGTTAATATTTGGTTCATACAGTAATTTGCACAGGATTACACTACATAAGCGGATTATTGCATTCACATTATATTGTCGTTATATGGTGACATATGTTTATGTTTTTATTTGTAACTATTGCAACAATTGTTCAACAATTCATTACTTCACACGGTAATTGCGTTCATTTCGGTTATGTTTATTTTAAAGCTTCATGAAAATGTCAGAAAAAAATAGTTAGATTTACGCCATTTGTCGGTTTGAAAAATAAACTGGTTTCCAAATGGAAATGCCAAGTAGATTTTTTTTAATTAATTGCCGATTTTAAATTGATTGTGAAATGATATGGTTTTGAAATCCGGCACTTATATAATGATAATATATGAACATCAATATATTTGTAAGTTTCGAATATAATTATTGCTTGTGAATGATATTTTGTTCAAGGTGCAACCATGCATCCCCTTGTTGTGATTAGATGGTAATCGTGGCCGTGAACAAGAATATCTTGCAGGTGAAGTTGTTAGTATGATAATGCGTCTGGGAATACGGTGTATATCCAATATTGTTCGATTCAAATAATGTACCGCGTTCATACCTGTTGAAAGACGCGATTCCTTTGAGAGCATATCGGTTAATCGCTTAGAACCACTGGCGTGGCTAGTATAAATATAGCGGTCAGGAAGCGTCAAATGAAAGTGATACGGGGCTATCATGTTCTGTTGCCCTGGCTTAGTAGATGAAGATTACAAACCCAAGTGACTTTTCCATATGCAACAGTTCAGTTGTTGGAGTGTAGCCGTCTTGGGACTTGTGCATGGCTATTGCGATATTCTGACAGTCTGTTATATGTATGTACGGACTGGCGATACTTTATTATTAAAATTAAAATGAACGGAAAAAATCACTGATACTGTACAATACAAACAACGTGTGTGTTACCTAGTAAAATAAATATGGAATTATATTTTACTATGGCGAGTGAAACGTTACTTTTTTCCGTACAATTAAAATCTCTTTGTTTAGGTATATCATTTACATTTTGAACATATATACTTATAGAATCGGTGTGTTTATGGCTAGTATGTTTTCAGAACAAAAAATTAAATATATATACATTAAAAGTAACAATAAATATTACCGTCGATTAACTGACTTGAGTCGAACTGAACGTTAACCCAACCAGTGAAACATGAAACATAGTACACGCCTTTATATTTAAAAAACGACGAATCGAAACAAAATTTTACCACGAAAAATAATGCGTACACTGTTAATATTAATCATTTTATTAATATCGGCATAAGGAAATTGCATTTGGATCTATTAACTAGTTTATTGCACAGCAAATTAAAACAATAAATTACATAGTTTAAACAATTTCACTATTAAATGATGATACGACAGTGACTGTGTCATCTGTTTTCACATTTTTATACGGGATTTCTATAAAAGATATATTCCAAAACCTAATGAGTGGAGTATTTCTCACTGCATGTGTAAGTAAGAACACTAGTGTTATAGACACTAACGTGTGCATTTGATATTTTTCATGTTATACGTGACTGGAAAAATGTTGTTGTGTAGGTTGGAGGGAACAAACAAACCAAATGCATCCTGCGTGAAATCCACGTTTAAGTTAAGGCATTCGCGTCATAGCTAAATTATATTGAAAACATCTTGAGAAAATGTGCAGAATTTATGAATACATTAATTAATGGTGATGATTTTTTAACGCAATATTAAAGTTTAATAATGTTCTTAAAATACATATTATGTTTGGTAAACATTATATATTATTTGTGCTTCAAACAGACATTTGACGCATTCTTATACCCGCATGCCGCTTACGGCGGTAATGTAGGTTCATCGGAAAAAAAAAAAAAACAACTGCGTGGAGAGAAATCTGTTTTGATAACATATGGTGTAACACATCGTATGTTGTGCTGGAATTTTAAGTTGTTTTATTTTATCATAAAAATCGGAAAGCTAGATTGCGATGTCACTGTGGGAACATTTTAACACTGAAGAACAACATATCGAGGACATTATGACAGCCTTATGTTTAGAATAACGTGACATTATAAGTCCATGTTTTGTTCGTGAATGTGATAGTTAAGATTCATTACTGTGTTTTGTCTGTAATATACTAACAATTGTACCAATATACATTGAAGCTCGCATTGGTGTTTAATGGATTCATAACATGCAATATTTCCACAAACCTTCTGATTCTTTGCCTGCCTTACTTTACTCAATAAGTTTTTATATAAGATAAATGAGAACATATAAGAATAATAAAATAACCAATACATTATTGGGAGGAGCACCGTAATGAACAACATCAGGCGCAGTATCCAATCGGTAATACATATAACACGTATGTAAACACTTGCTTAAAGTATGCTACCTTTTAAATTTGGAATTTCTATAAAAGAATAATTACAAACTTAGCAGGTAAAGTAATTTACATGTTTCAAGGTAACACATATACAAATGAATGCAATATTCCTTATGATATCTTTCACGAAATTGTTCATGTGTACGATTTACGTGAAAATTTCACTTATGTTCCTTTTTAAGTTTAGAGTTTTATTACACGATTATTGCAGCTTGCTTCACCATACGACTTGCGGCGACGAGAGTATTCGTTACTACTATGACACGCTTAAATATATTGATTTTTTTTGTTTTTGTTTGTCACCAAAGAATAGTTAGATAATAATTATTTAAACAGGTGCCTCCTATGTAACGAAAGGTTTGCGAATTATGGATGCAATTATTTGACTTTGATATTAAACAGTATTTTACTCAATTGCGTTTAATAACATATTTCATAATTAATTATATGTATGTAAGTTATACTATGTTGATGAACGAAATGAACTTATGTTTGTGTCCACGTGAAGTAGAGGTGGTATGTGTACGCATGCTTGTATTGTTCTTGCATAGAGTATTGGCAATAATCAAACATATTAAACACAAATCTACGCTGACGCTGCATACATTCTGGCGTATATTTAACAGACAAATGCAATTACATTTCCCGGATTTGTTTTGTTTGCATTCATTTTGGCGCAAACAATATAAACATCAATCCATTTGCTAAAATTTAATGATTCCATAGATTTTGAAAGCAAACTGCAAACGAAACCTTTGATCAATTGTACAATATGTTTGAATTTCATTTTATTGCAGGCAACTGTGTTTGAATATATCGGACATCTGGTTCTGTGTGGTTATAGTGTTTATAACTGCATGCAATCAATAGAACTGCAGGATTTATGTTTTCTTTTTCCTTCTATATGTATTACCCATACATTTAATGTATCAGATTAAAAGATTCACACTGTTATGTTATGCTTAAAACTTGTGCACGTCGACAGTTATTTATTACATTCATTTTTAAAGTTGAAAGTTTATATAAATGTAATACTTCAATATAATCAAACATTTTATGAAATAAGTTAAATATATATTATTGTGTTAAAATAAAAGAGTTTCCTATACTGAACAATAAATTATATATTTAGCGTTGGTTCATAAGGTATCAATACTTTCATTTCTTTCAACCAATGTAATAAAACAGCGTGATGTTTTATCATGAACTAATGATGTTCTCTCAAGATGTCCTTAAGTGAAATTTTTAATCCAGGAACGCGCGTATGTCAAATGTATCACATTAGAATGCAATATAACATAACATCGACTTAGTATCATGCACACGAATATGCACACACACACACACACACACACACAAACACACACACACACACACACACACACACACAAACGGACGGCACGTTGTAAAATAAAATAAAACGGATAGCTCCGAATAATTCAAATTCATTCGTTTGAGCTTCGGTTTATTCAAACGTAAAGCAATTTTCTAGAAGTAAATGGTTATCCAATCCTGCGTGAAAAAGTCCATGAACCGATTTCCAATAAGAGAACAAAACGCTGTCTTACCAATGTCATGCCGAATGCCAGCGCGCGAGCATGATTTAGTATGTAGCTAAGCAGGGATTGTGTGCGGTCGGTATGATATAATGTGGTAGCATTTCTATCTCGTCAAAATGGAAATCTTAGAAAATATTGTGAGTATTCTGTTTTGTTTTTATTTTATTTTATGAAATGTGAAGATGCTGCGGATACTGTTAGAATGTAAATACTTATAATCTTGCTCTTATTGTACCGACTACTTGTATTATTGATTTACATAAAATTAATCAAATCGTAATATTCTCTTAGAAAGTGCGTCCATGTGTATAATACATTAACTTAATTACGGGAATGTTTTTTGATTACCAGATTGACTTGTTTCGCTCTGCTCGCCAATTCTCGTGGTTCCGGTTTTCTAAACATCGCTAAATAAACTTATCTGTATTCAACACAAATCCAGTATACTGTAAAAAAAAAACAAAAAAAAACAAGCGAACTTAAACTCTTTTGAAAAATATTCAAGTATAATTTCGTTTATGGATGATCATCGATCGAGCGTTTATTCCGCTTTCTATCGAATTTAAAAATATATAGACATGACTAACATAGCGTGTTCAATACGCTGTACATAGATGCTAAAGTCATAAGGGACCATTGGTTGCGCATAAGCATTTACTTCGACAGTTCCTGGTTTCGAATCCCGGCGAACATATTTTTCAACTGTTTTTTTTTTGTTCTTTATGTTATACTTATTTTAGATTATTCCAAATTTGATAAAAAAAATGTAAACATTCTATGCCACTTTTGAAAAGTGCAAAAAAATTCTTTGAACACGTCTGTTAACGGTTCATTTAAATCAGTTTTAACGTATGTAGTGCTATTTATTTTATATCGAAAACTTAATTCGTGTGACAGTATAATCTGTATAAAACATGCTCAAATGTTTCGACAAGTAGCGCCGTAGAGAAGAATTTTTACCATATAAACATAAATTACTATTAAACATTTATAATATGATGTTGCATTTGTATGGTTATTATTCGATTTAAATGCATGGTTTGTGTATCAAAATGGGTCTGTTAAACGCGTTGTAATGTAAGTCCTAAAATAGGATATTACAAGCGGTTAATTATGGCAATAATGTTGACGATTGTACAACATATCGTTCTTTAATCAACATTATGTTTACATATTGCTTCAAATTAAACATATCTAGAGCAGACATATATTATATCGTATTTCTTTAATATACAGTACCATGTTACCCGCATCGCACACAACTGCTGCTTCTAAATACCTCTGTATTCGGAGATATTTGTTTTTTATCACTTTGAAAACATCATATACATGTACTTACTATTAGCCTAAAAAAATGACACGTACATGTAACTTGTGCGGCGTAGGTGGCGGCGTCATAGGTGGTGGCGGTGCGGTAGGCGGCGGCGAAATTCGTTTGCGTTATCAATACATTCCGACGATTATGCAAGTATGTAGGCATATAAGGAAGGCTAACGCAGTAATGTCTTTTGAACTTTTTTAATAGGTCTATGGGTCAAGCCGCATCAGACGACGCATCCTTCTATAGAATGCGCTTCCGTTGATACTAATTGTCAATGATCCTCTTGCGTGTTGCCTTATTATTATTAATTGTGATATATCAGATAAATATATTTTTACTCGCTTGATTTGATATAAATCTAAAAAAATCTAATCATCATAACACTATATAACATAAATGACACAAAACAAATTTGATAATATTAAATTTACAATTACAGTGAGTGTCGCACGAAGAATAGTGTGAATCAAATAAAACATAAACGTTTGATTTTAATTCCAGCAGGATTCGGATTCAAGCAAACGATCCGCTGTTCACATGTTGTGTAACGTTGAAGAATGTCGCGTCTGAAAACCAGTTGCGTTAATGGTTGTTCAATATTTAGGATGAGCCCTCAATTAAACGGATTGCCACCCTTAATAAGTACGTTTGGAATGTTCGCAACTAGCTGAGTATAATAATTTCATTATTCGGCGTTAAGATGAAAATGCATTATCCGTTTTTTATAACATTTTTGCGACTCGGAGAAATAATCAACTGCATTTACAAAATATACATTTGTAGTTTTTTTGAATGATTTACATTTTGTACATATTTACAAAATCAGAATAATAGAAAAACATATATACGCGAATTTGTAAAATGTTACACAGTACGAAAAATATATATATAAAGAATTATGAACAAGATAAACGCGTTTTTCTTTCGGCAAACCTCGATGAATGAAGAATAAAGTAAGTAAAACACACTTAGGAATTATAAAGCAATACAAATATTAAAACGTTTTATTTTTGAACGCTGTTTTGTAACATTCAATATATGTATGTAAGGAAATATGATTTTTTGTACTTTTAAATTGACTCTTTAATTGAGCTCCATATTATGTTTTGTTTTAAGTTATTAAATAATCCAGTTAGTTTGCTAAAACGGAATCTGATAACTGACGAGAAGCATAATACGAGATTTCTGGTTTGTGCACTTGTATTTGAAGGTTTGATAAACAATGCGCTATGTTACCATTTACATTAATATATATGTGTCTGTATTAATATCTGATCTTCATAATATGTAAAATAATTGTCATCTTTTATGATCATTTTTATATGAGTGCCGGGAGTGGGCATTGAATCCGCCTAGTAGCAACTACCGCGCTTACCGGACAGCCATGTGTACATATATTATCTTTAAAATATATTATTTTAGCGTATCTTATGTGTACAAAACATTTTAACGAAATGTCCTTGCTCTGCAAAACTTGCTTAGGTTTGCCAAGCGCCATGTAAAGAAAACAGATCTCTTTTGATTTATCAGAATAAACATTATTCCAAAAACAGCAACATCCACATAGCTTAGCATGCGATTTGTATTCATTGGTTGCTTGTCAATAACATTAATAACAATTACAGAGACAGTTTCTGACTTCTGGTTATATAAACGGACCCTACAATTGGTGAACACATCAGTAAGGATTACCACAGCTCATTCTGCGTAAGGCTTTGACGGCAGTGCAGTAAAGTAAAGTGCTTTACAGAGCGGAAAACAAGCTGGAAGAAAGCAAATGTAATCCAAATGGAAAGTGCCTTAAAACCGGCATTAATTTATCATTATTCAAGACATTTACAGGATTCAGCGCAACGTAACTTCCGATCTCCATAATGGCCATTGGGACAGGGGGTTGGCCTTTTTGGTATGATCGACGTTAATAACGGTATATTTTTCACACATACACCCAATTGTATTATAGTAAATTAAAAACTGTTATATTGTAATCATAGACACGTGCTTACATGTTCTATTTGAATCGACCATAAACATTAAATTGCGGGTGTAGATCTATAACATTTTAAAAATTATACTGTAACATTACATACACACACATTATTAAAACATTCAACAAAAGAAATACATACATGTTACAACGGCCTAAAGTTATACATGTTTTTCTGAAGCTTACTGAGCTTAATTGATTATGTGGATTATTGTATTATATTAAAACTCGCGCTCTGTGAAGGGTGTTTAATGCATGTGCGTTAAGTGTCTTCCCATATTAGCATATGCAGTCCGCGCTGTTAAGGCGGAAAATGTCGTCCCTGATTAGCCTGTGCGGACTGCTCAGGCAAATCTGGGACGACACTTTACGCATATGGATTAAACCCCTTTTTTACAGAGCGAGGCTCATTTTATAACACAACATAATAATTATACGGGTACTCAACAAACGACGATCATCACTGAATGCAGAGTTCACCAAAACAAATAACACTTATATGATACCTGTAACTGTCTGAATCACGTTGTAAATTAAAAGGAATGCAGCACGCTCTTCCACAATACACATAGCTGCAATATCATGTGTCACCGTTGCCATAAATAAAGCATTTGATAAAAAGCTACTACATGTAACCAGATTCCACTTACATAACAAAACATTGTTTGTCGGAATCAAAGGTAACTCAAATACAGAATTATCGTTGATTGGGTTACAACGGAATAGATAACGTGATTAACGACGATGTATAACAGGCATATCCACCTGTGTATATGAGTTTCTTTATAATTCGCGTTACAAGCAAGTGTAATCGATATGATCACCCGCATGGCTTTCGTCCGAGATAATTAGCGATAGGAAGATTAGATCGACAACTGTTATCTAACCAATTGTCAGCGACGGATAATCTTGTATATGTACCTATAAAGGATAAGGATACATACGATTCGTGGAATGTGATGCTCCTGTTTGAATAATGGGTCAAACATGACTTACGTCATGTTAATGTTTGATAACGGGATAAAAATTTGCGATCATTAAAGTGATGAGGCCTGATAATTTCGTCTTCACACTTTTATCTTTTTGTATTCGTTAATGTCACCGAAAATATGAATACATATTACTGAGAAATCTATTTATTTCTGATTGTTATAGAATACAACGGTTGTATATCATAATCAGATATGAACGCATTACATTCACATTTGTTTTGTTTCGGATAATACCAGATCGTTCGGGCAATTTCGCCATTGATAGTAAACCATAGGGAATCAGACTATGAAAAGTATGATGTTGTGCTTTTTTCTAATTTCGGAGCGTTTTAGGAATTCACCTGGCTTTGAGGAAACTGAGTTTTGCGTAACACGGAAATTTGAATCGTAAAGGTTACTGAAAATATTCAAAATGTAATGCAATAAATACAAAAAGCTAGGTTTGAGATACATGTATTATTTTGTCATATGATTTCACTTTAATTATCACATCGCTCATGTATATTTCCGGGACATTAGGAATGCAGCGATACATTTGAAAAAAAAACAACAACACACACAACAACACATGAAATACGCTTATATATTTGTTCACGTTATAACACTACTCTTCTGACCATTTTTATATTTCAAACACTAAATCCTTATTATGTGTTCAGTCCTTACCAATATATTCAAGTTTGCATATTTGCGCGTTTCTATAATTTCATTTCTCACCTCAGAAATGTTTCCAATAAAGTATTGAATTGTAAATCGCAAAGTTCAACATGCTTAACACCACAGACACATGGTTAATCTTTGGTTCATACAGTAATTTACACTGAATTACACTACATTAGCGGATTATTACGTTCATATTCTATTGTCGTTATATTGTAGCACATGTTTATGTTTTTATTTGAAACTTTTGCCACACTTGTTCAACAATTCGATAATTGAAACGGTAACGGAATTCATGTCAATTATGTTTATTCCAGCTTCATGATTTTGTCAGATTGGTTGATTAAATGCTATGCACTGGTCGTTTTGCAAAAGAAGAAACTTGAAGTTAAGCTGTAATTTCAAGGTGGTGTTTTCTTTCAGTGATTGTCGGATATAAGTTTTGATGGTGAAAATTCCTTCGATATGTTTTCAAAGTCCGCATGATCTATAATGATAATACACGCATGTCAATAATGTGTATGAAGTTTCGAATATAATAATTGATTGTGAATGATATTGTGTACAATATGCAACCATGCATCCCCTTGTTGTGATTGGGTGGTAATCGTTGCCGTAAACAAGAAACTCCTGCAGGTGAAGTTGTTAGCATGATAATGCGTCCTGGAATACGGTGTATATCCAATACTGTTTTCACTTCAAGCGGCTCTGTAATTAAGAGTGGAAGTTTAATTAGGGGGATGTACCGCATACATACCTGTTGAAAGACGGGATTCATTTATGAGCATATCGGTTTATCGCTTACAACCACGCCGGTCAGTATAAATAGAGCGGTCTGGTAGCGTCGAATGAAAGTGATACGGGACTATCATGATCTGTTGCCCTCGCTTAGTAGATGTAGATTACACATCCAAGTGACTTGGGCATACGAAACATTTCAGTTGTTGGAGTGTAGCCGTCTTGGGACTTGTTCCTGGCTAGTGCGATATTTTGACAGTCTGTAATATGAATGTACTGACTGGCGATACTTTATTATAAAAATAAAAACAAGCGAGAAAAAAAAATCATTGATATTTTAAAATGTGTTGGTAAATAAATATGGAATTTTATCTAACGATGGTGAGCAAAAACTTACATTTTCCCTTACACTAAAACCTCTTTGTTTAGAAAAAATCATTTAAATTTTTAACATATATACATGCACTTATATAATCAGTGTATGTATGGCTAGTTAGTTTGTTGAAAAAAAGGAATATAGACATTAAAAGTAACAATACATCTTTCCGTCGATTAACCGACTNCTGTCATTTGCGAAGGATTCACGATCGTGTATCTGGCAGCCCAGTACATGTCGCCATTATTAACGCTTGCATTCACCACAGAGCGATATATCGCAATAAAATTTCCATTGCGTAGACGGCTGTATTGTACTGTAAAGAGAGCCGTTTGTACGAGTTATTGCATCGCGCTAACGAGTTTGGGTCTTTGTGGAATTCAAGGATACTTCTGGTCTTACGACAACACTATCGGACAATGCATCAGAGCGAATAACACTGACGAATTATGGGAGAAATGGACATGGGGAACAGAAATGTTAATGTTCCTGTGTGTGCCCCTCCTTATATTGCTTCTCAATATACTGGTTATTTGTGAAATTCAGAAATCACGGAAAGTGGCATTGACTTTGAACAGGATTTTATTCAGAACAAACGCCACGACCACGATGTTGCTCGCAGTGTCATTCTTTCTCATACTAACAACACTGCCTGTGTCAATCGTATACGCTTTGTATGATTACTTTCCACCCGGAAATCTAAAACATCTTACATCCATCGAAACTGATAACAACTGGCAAGTTCATTTCCAATATTATCGCGCCAGGACAGTAATATACAACATTGGTCTTACTCATTTCTTTATGAATTTCTATATCTACCTTTTTGCAGGAGAAAGGTTTCGTAAGGAGGTTCTAAATGTGCTTAAATGTAAGAGTTCTCGTTCGGCTATAAACAGATACAGATCCGAAACGACGAAGATGGAGTCATTTTACAGCAGCGATGCTGTGTGATGGTGGTTGAGTAAGATGTCGAGATCATGTTGAATGGCTATCAGTGTCTATCAGTTAATATTGACGTAGCTCAGAGTGTAGGTTTGCGTAAACAATATAGCTACTCAGCGTAATATCAGTTTATATGAGCCGCGCTCTGTGAAAAGGAGATTTCATGCATGTGCGTAAACTGTCGTCCAAACAATATAGCTACTAAACGTATTGTGAGTTTATATAATTCGAAACAAGTCGACCACGTAGGACCACTAGTAATCTACATTATCAAACATATTGAATTTGATAGTCATATTATTCACATCTATACAAATCATTCTAATATTTTTTTTAATTGTTGGATGCGTGTTTTGGAATAATCTTACTTTGTGTAAACTCAATTCGTTACATGAGATTTTACTGCCACGCAATGAATTATGTTTAATTGTTCGATAAGCGAAATGCGAACGATTCATAAACTGGATTTGATACACTATCGTTTTTATTTGCGTATTCGTTTTTTTTCGTTAGCAGGCCAGCAGTTGCGTTTATTTACACTCAACCAGTCTATAACGCGTGTTCACAGAATATCAGAGTATACATGAATGGATAATTGCAGTTATGTTTCTTATATAGATTAAAAGTGAATGTAATTTTAATTATAAATATATATCTAGCAAGCATTTTCTAAAAATATTATATGGAATAAGCAACGGGAGTTTCTAATAATTACATTTCAAGAATTCATTGGTATTTTTATCTTTCATTGTTTAAATTTTTTCTGTATTAACTTTTGCAATACCTTAATATAGACAGTATTGATTGATAGTTTAAAAAATAAATACCTCTTTATATTGCCATTCTGTAATATATGTTTTGGTTTGGTTTTTTAGGTGATGTTTAATCAAAATTATCCGAACGTATGATATATAGCATCAATACAAAAATGTTCCTGAGTTGGGTTTACATGTCTGATTTTAGGTATAAGCGCTATTGTACCTCTTTAAGCTATATTGTCCATCACAAATAATATTGATTTTTGTTTTAGTGTTCAATAAGTTACACGAGATCCAGTAGGCCCAAATACCCACGATGATAAACATATGAGATGTGATCGGCGAAATGGGTTAAATGCATGAGCGTAAAGTAAAGTGCTAAATTAAACGCCCTTGCATTAAATCCCCTTTTCACAGAGCGAGGCTCATGTGTATCAATGTTATGTGTATAACTCTTGTCTGATATAAAGAACATAACGTTGTACAAAATAAAAACCATTCACCTCAACTCATATTTAACTATATACATGTGTAAGATAGAGCAATCACATTTCTATAAAACGGTTAAGAATGGACGAATTCAACATTTATGATGGAGAAAGATGTAATATGATATTTCGAATGCTCTCGTTTGACAAAACAACCTGACAAACTTTGCAATAAGAATCTAAATCTGTAAAAGCATTTATAATGATAAAAACATTTTAAAAGTCATTATGTGTAAATAAAATTGCGTTTCAAATCGAGCTAAAAAAAATAAACCGTCAGATAATATGTGTGCGCTGTTTTGTATCATAATGTCTCATTCATATTTGTTTTTATTGTCTTTAGTCTTCACTTTATTTTAAGATATTGCACATAATTCATCACCGTTGTGCTACGTGAAAACGCGCTTATATATTATACATGTATTATATGATATTTGTTTGATTGTATGTGTAACTGTTTAAAATAATTGATTAATACAGATATTAAATATATGTTTGGTTCTTATTAATTCAGTAGAGGAAAGTAGAACGGAGTTTAGGCAGTATGAATACTCTTCAATTTGGTGTAAATATATTGCAGGTTCATGTCAATCTCTTGCACGACGGTTACATTACATCCATGTATATGTGTATGAGAGTGCACGGAACGACAACTCTGCATGGATACACAAGTATACAAGAAATCGCTTGGCTCGAATTCCGGATGGCTCGAACTTTAATTGTCGATTCCGGCGAGTTCGAGCCATTGGGTTTCGACTGGAAATAGATAGGCTGCGCTGAAAATAAGTTTGAAAAGGACATGGTCACGACCATAATTTTGGCTCTAACACTAATACGAGTAAACCAGTCGGCATCGGCCTTAATTTGCTCGTTGTACATTTCACGGGAGTAAACCATATTTTATTTATTTAACCATATAAACATTGTTTATTAAGTTTATATAACATTCCTTGGCGATATTCATATGCTGGTAAAAGATTAAGAGGTTGAAATGTTAACATTGAAATCGCATATACTCCCTTTAAGTATTATATATAAGTATGTACTTGTAAATATATTATACAATAAATAAAAAATCATTGTTATTACCATTCAAACATTATTTGAACATTACTGTTAGCTTTTTAACCTTCAGTTTACTCGTCCATTATACAGACCTAAGAGGTAAAGTCTGCTTTCCACATCATAACTTGTCTACTGTGTATACTTTGGATTATTTGTGTATGTACGTATTTGTTGACTACAGTATCAATAAAATTAAAAGTAAATGCATTCTTGTATTTTATTACCCATCATAAAGTACAACGCCTTTTAAGTTATAATACTGTAATAATAAATCAAACGCACTAACACAACGAGGAAACAAATACATAAACAAGCATTATAACTCTTTAAAGATGAATAGCATAGTTCTCTTGATACATTCGAGCTTAAATGGTAATATTCCGCTTAAATACGTTTGTATTATTGATATACACGTGCAACGTGCACACGAGCTCGTAAGAATACTCAGAGTATTGAAGAGGAAATACCGAAAGCACATTGTTATGCAAATTATGATCCAGAGTGTCAAATCAAAATAGTGATCGAGCTATCCTAAAACATATTTGTATCTAAACGTTCAATGGAAATGTAGATCTCTGGGGTGTAATCCATATTGTGCGAAATTGCGATTACTTGTAGACATTCGAGAGTTCATTCAGTGAAAGAACAAAATCGACTCGGTTATATCAATGCCCGAAACACTGCACCCAGACGGTTCCACTTTAAGAGCATGGCGTGCTTTTATTATGAATGCCCTAAACTTATAATACGAGGGATGTTGGTATTTCACAATTATCTAGCAATAACCATATAGTGTGTTTCATATAAGTTGTGTAAATAGTCAAAATGTGCAGTGATTTCGTTCAAATGCCATGATCTTGTCAATCATCATAGAAAATCGGTCTAAACATATTATAACCCGAAACAACCTTCCATTTGAACTAAGGGTGATGGAATGCGGTCGCGTTGTGGGGTTTAGATGGGGTTTGGTCTCGGGGAGGTGATGGCATTTTGTTTTGATACCGCTGCCTGTGGTTTGTCATATGATTTTAAATGAGATATATGAAATCGCATAAAATCAATATTTGCAAGCTTCCAAACAAACGCTATTATTCATTTTTTAAATATAATAATAGTTTTATTTTACGATTTGCATAAGCATAACTTATTGTCCAATGTACATATCGAACAAAACACGCCCATCAAACCCAATGACATAAGATGTGTAAATGAGTTACGAGTTAGGTCGACGAATTCGATACATGTTGATAGTTCTATGTTGATATGATGACACGCATTAACGGTTTCTGTCTAATTATATACTGAATACAAAATAAGGAAATGTTGACATGAATGCGTGTCATTTTAATTGCTGCTTGCGCGAACGACCAGATAACTTTATTATAGTAGTTTGTGCTGCCGGAACTAGAGAAATACTTTGCTGGATAACGTTAATAAAAGGGACATTTCTCCAATGAACGATTTGACACATGTATACATTTTCTTTTCAAAAATACTTATGGCGTATAGATCAATCTTATGCATGTGATGGCAGGTCATTATCGTGTTACCGTATAAAGTAATTATCAACTTCCGTTTGAAACTTTCATTGGATAACATTAAGCAGGAACATATGCCCGTCAATAATTTGAGAAAAAACCTTCTTATTTTAGAAAAAAAGCTATTCATAGAGAACTGGTTAAATAATGCAAAACACTATTTTTAAGTATCTGTCATTTGCAGAAACATGTGGTTTTACAGTATAATGCAGTAATTGCCGTATCTGAATTGCAGTAATATGCACTTTTAAAGATTTATTGAATATCCATATCGTAGGTATCTACCATAGATTATTTCAAAGTACAAAGTACACGTGACTGCCATTGATTCAATTTCGTCTGTGTACTACTTAGAATCCCATTATACTACGTGGTCGTTGTTATATAACTTATGGCAGGAAGGGCTTTAAAAACGTTTTAATGAATCTATGCAGACAGTGATTGTATTACCAATGCCATGAAAAATATACAGTACTTTTTCAAATTAGTTTTCAAAAGTCTGTAAAAATTGAAAATGTCTATGATGTGTGTGGTATATTCAGATTTCGAAAGCACAGTGTGTGTATAAGATTGAACATTTTACAAAGAGCTGTGATTTTAAGTCGAAAAAAATGTAAAAATGTACCATAGTCTTGTTTACACATTATCACAAAAACATATTTACATTATACAATATCAANTCTCTCTCTCTCTCTCTCTCTCTCTCTCTCTCTCTCTCTCTCTCTCTCTCTCTCTCTATATATATATATATATACATTATCTGCTGTTTAAATTTCTCCTTCAGACACATATAATAAGTCTCATCTGTGACGCAAAAACATTAGTAACCCATTATACGCCTTTATAACGGTAAATTATTATTTATCATGTGTCAGGTGTAATGATTTATCCGCAGCAGAGCCGAAAGTTGCAATATTCCCACGAATAAGGCTTGGAACAATTAATAATCACTTGCATTCAGTTCAACCATATTTCTAAGGACATACATTCATATTTACTCAGAAGAAATATGTAATCAATAGTGATATTTCGCAGGAACATGTATTAAAGAGTATTCCAACTTATTATTATACTTAAACTTAATTTGATGATATTTTACTATTGTCTGGTATTTAACACATTAAAATTGTAAGACGGTGTTCTACTCTGATCTTTATGCGTGTTACTCGAACAGTTTTCTTCTCTTTTTTGTGAAATTGCTATGATCAGTTTTCTGTTTGTTAAACACGTTTTTTTTAATAAATGTTTGTAATGTTTGTAACACACGGTCATGTCATTATTTATAATGAGTCTTCATTGACGAACATAATTACCACAGACATTGCTACGCTTGCATACTATTAATCTCTATAATGGTCAGTATGTACTTTATCCTAATCTAGCCAATACATGCTGTTCAGAGTGTATATAAGGTGTATCAATTGTAAGGTCAAGACATTGTTGTACTAAATAAGATGCCTACCGATCCACAGGAAAGTATGTCCTTCGATAAATATCAATATTCTTATTTCACAAATTGTTTACGTATTATTACGAAATATGCGCCATATGTTCCTAGTGAGCGTCGATTTTACATGCTTCCGATGTTGTATTTAACAAAAGGTAAGCAAATGAAAATCTTATATACACCGTTTCATACGATACCTTCTCGCATATTTGTTGCTTATATCAATATGTCCTACAGTCATCATATTTCTTAATTAAATATGGTGGTAATCGGGTACATTTGCTTGATGTGAAAGGTAAGAAGGAAAATGGCGTTATACAAACAATACATGTTTGCAAAAGTATTATTGAGCGTGGTCATTTCTTAATGGCAAGTAATCAATTGTCAAACAGTGGGGCAGATAACAGACGATTAACAGTAGGGTTAACGATCTTGTTCTGCAAATTAGGGCTCACTAAGGGGGTCATTTGGCGATCGGTTCTTTGGGGATAAATCTGGTTTTCAACGAGATTTTAGCGGTTTTAAGGAATATTCAAACGTTGTTAGCGATGCTTTAGAACATTGCATGCGCAAGGTTGAAAAGTTGGGGAATTAAACTATATATATATTTGCTTCTTATCAAGGTGAGGACAGTATTGCGAATGCGTATTGGTTACAAGACCGGTTAAGATGTTGGAATCTTCAGAAGCAATAAGAAGAGAATGGTTCAGTTCAGCGCTGTCATTTTCCAGTAAATTAGTGGACCTACTTAAAATTGAAAAGACTAGAACAAAGTAAAATAAACTAAAATGAAATAGGCTGTTCTAAAACATATGTTATTTATAAAGTTCGTTTTTCATATATTTGACTATAGGGTAATAATAGCTTCAGTTAAACATTTACACGCTTGGCAATGTGAATTACTTTAAACTTTGAATCGTGTAAAGCAAATGGTGAATGCTTTTGAGAAATACTAACACAAAGTGACAGTTTCATGAAATAAGAAAACAACTAAATACTTAAAACTTACGGGTAAACCGTTATATTGTGAAAAAATATAATTCTATATCCTACCTNCTAAGGGGGTCATTTGGCGATCGGTTCTTTGGGGATAAATCTGGTTTTCAACGAGATTTTAGCGGTTTTAAGAAATATTCAAACGTTGTTAGTGATGCTTTAGAACATCGCATGCGTAAGGTTGAAAAGTTGGAGAATTAAACTATATATATATTTGCTTCTTATCAAGGTGAGGACAGTATTGCGAATGCGTATTGGTTACAAGACCGGTTAAGATGTTGGAATCTACAGAAGCAATAAGAAGAGAATGGTTCAGTTCAGCGCTGTCATTTTCCAATAAATTAGCGGGCTTACTTAAAATTGAAAAGACTAGAACAAAGTAAAATAAACTAAAATGAAATATGCTGTTCTAAAACATGTGTTTTTATAAAGTTCGTTTTTCATATATTTGACTATAGGGTAATAATAGCTTCAGTTGAACATTTACACGCCTGGCAATGTGAATTACTTTAAACTTTGAATCGTGTAAAGCAAATGGTGAACAAGTGTATGCTTTTTAGAAATACTAGCACAAAGTGACAGTTTCATGAAATTAGAAAACAACTAAATACTTAAAACGTACGGGTAAACAGTTATATTGTGAAAAAATATAATTCTATATCCTACCTCGTACAAGGCTTAAATAATTAATACTTCGTGATAAATGTCCAAACAAATAAGTAGTTTATTTAGGACGCCGCATTGCTTACTTAAGAAATGTTCAATATGTTTGTAGTATGTGAACGTCAACTTATACAAACTCTTCATCTTAACAAATATTTCCGTACAATTCGTAGACTCGAATTTCCGGAAAAACACATGTGTGTTCTATATATAATTAGGTTTTGTTGGTTCAGGATTACAGCACATACTCGGATTACTACATTGAGCCTCCCAGGTGACACACGGAATTATAGTGCGAACCTTAGTTATTTGAGTGCATGTATTTTGATACTATTGTTATAGAGAAGACATATCGCTCATGCTTAGTATCGTCACTTCTATGACAAAGTAAAGTGCACAAATGCCATGAATTTGTTTTCGTTGTATCAACATTAGGCAATTATTATGTCAACATGTTGCTTTAATGTTACAAAAGGTTCGAAATTAAAGGATTAAATTATTTTATATTGTCATAAATCAGTATTTTCACAAAACACGTTCAATAATATATTGTATAATTAATTAAATGTCTTTAGTTAACACGATTTTGATTAACGAAATGAACTGTCCGGGTCAGTAGATTGCTGTTTGTGTACGCGCGAAGTAGATGCTGTATGATTTTTATTTAAAATTATTATTGCATGAAGTGTTAACAGTTATCTTTTGTATAAGAATCTATAAGAATCTACTCTGGCGCTCCATACAATCTGGCATATGTAAACAGACAAAAGCGATGGCATTTCGTCTTTCTGATTTTGTTTCATTTATCATTCTTTTTTCTTTAAATTAACTAGCATGTAATGATTCAATGTATTTTGATAGCACATTTCAATGTGCTATGTTCTTGAATTTAATTCCAACAAATTTAATATTGTATAAATATTTCTGACATCGGTTCCTTGTGGTGAACGCAAACTGCCTGTACTGAATACAATGATAGCAGTATTGAACACACATAATATGGTGTTCGCTTTTTCCATCTGTTAGTTGTACACAAGAAATTAGTGTTTAAAATATGCACTTGCATAATTGTATTATATTATGATTATAGTTATTGCACTTTGACAGATATTTAATATATTTATTTTGAATATTGAAAATGTATATACATTTAATACTGCATTGTGATCAAACATCTAATGAAATGTGTCAACTATATTTAATAAGTTTAGTAGTTATTGTTTAATAAGTTTAGTAGTTATTGTTTACCTTAAATTATAAGATGTTCCTTGAATTAAAAATTAAATATACATTAATAGTAGGTTTGTAAGAAATTAAAACTTCTAATCTTTTTAACAAATGTAGTGAAACATCGTAATATTCGATCATACACTAATAAGGTTTGCTCAAGCCGATCTGTAGGTAAATTTCTAATCGAGGAAAACGTGTAAGGCAAATGCATACATGTAAAATGCAATATAACTTAACATCGACTCAGTATCATGCAAACGAATGTGCTCACACAGACATTTAAATTGACGGCACATTGTACGAATTTAATGAAACAGTAAGCTCGGAATAATGGTAATTCATACGTTTGAGATATCGGTTTATTCAAACGGAAAGCAATTTGGTAGAACTAAATAAGTATCTGTTTCTGCGTGAACACAACCTAAAACCGAGTTCCAAAAAGAAAACGAAACGGCATCTTATCAATGTCATGCAAAATCCAAGCGCGTGAGCATCATTTACTACAAAGCAAAACATAAAGGGTATGATACAATGTAGTATCAACACTATTTCGTTACAACGGAGATCTTGAAAATATTGTTGGTATGATTTCACTTTATTTTATTGTTTGGTGTTGTTTGAATATACTGCATATACTTAAACAATATATTTCCTAGTTATCTTGCTTAGTTTTACTTGTATCGACTTCCTGTATTACGGTATATATTAAACTGTACATAATTTAATATTATTGTCTTAGAAAATGCGCAAATGTGTATACTATAGTTGCGGTCCTCTGCTTTTAAGTATACATTTTAATGACGGAGTAACATGAAACAATCATAGTTCTGCACAAGTGTCATCAGCTTTGAGATCGACAAAAGTAGTATAAACGTTTAAACATTTATTTATTCGCCCGAAAACAAAATACCGCTTTGTACGACACATAGATGAGACAAACGATAAAAGTTGTTTGTAACCGCAAGCTTTTTTTGTAATTATCTTTCAATAGTGTTTATACATGTAACGCACAGTCAGTCAGTCTCCTCATTCGTTCAAACTTAACGTAAACAATAGACGTAAATTGTAATAAATGTTCACACAATTATCATTAATATATAACTGATGTGATTAAGACTTATTGGTATTCATTTCAAAAAATTAAATTCTTACTATCGACAAAAGTCTCGTCTATACTGGATTTTGAGTTAAAATCAACGGCTCCCAATTTGACTAATTGTTGTTTGAAATTTTGCAAAGACAGGGTCAGGAACAAAGATTATGGTTATTACTCACAATAGTTCTAGGCTCTAAGGGCAAAACCTGGCCCGTCACGTTACCGACCGAATATTGGGTCACCATAAAGACATGGGTGGATAAATTTCGTCAGACTGATTTGTGTGAAGAGGCTCTCAATGTTCTTCATTAACGCTCATACTATAACGATTCTTTCTGAGAATTTGCAACTTTCAATGTCGGTAATTGACCCTCAGCCTATGTTTCATTTGACGGAGACCGATTTGTACCCAATTATGAATTGCAAGCATGAAGGGATCGGTTCCAGTCTAATGTTGAGACCATACGCGTTAATCAAGGAGGATTCAAACACATGATCCGCCGTTAATATGTTGAGTTAGGTCAACCTGAAGACTGTATACATCGGAAACCGTTTGCGCTTGTGACTGTTAAATTCTTAGAAAAAAATCTTAGATTGATGGATTGCTTCTAACGTTATTAGCACGTTCTTGCTGTTTGCCTGAAGGAAGGTTCATAACAAGACGTATGCTATAATGCGATAAGTCGACGGTAAAATGAAATTAATTGTTCGTTGTTATTACATTTCCGCGAATCGGAGAAATAATAAATTGTATTTACAAGATAGAGATATTTGAAATAAATTGACCTCTTGCACATATTTATATATTACTCAGAATTGTGAAAAACCCTATAATGTTAAATATGTAAAAGCCAATAATTGTACTGTGTGAAAATACTTAATAAAATAATTAATAGTAAAAGGAATTCAGCCCAATGTAAACTTTTGTCTTCCGCTAAAATGCATAAGAAAATGGATTTTAGGCTTTTAATCAGAGCACAGTACTTAATAGTAAAATGCAGGTATTAACAATGAAAATTAACTAAAATAATTGGATTTGTTTATACTGATAACACAAATTAATGATATTCCAAATTTGTTTTGTATCATGAATTATATGTATGTTTAGTGGATCTTTAATTTAGCCAAATATTGTGAATGGTTTTACAACGGTCGCGCGTTGTTCTAGTGCTTTAAAACTAGGCTACCACTCCAGGGGTCCCAGATTCAATTCCGAGTCCGGGCACTGGATATTACGGAACGCGTATAGCGTTTTCCAGCCATATAGAGATGTACTGGTATGAGACCTATGGTATTCTTGCATGTATCGGTCCTATACAATGAGAACGTTATAGAATATAGAGGTCTGGTCGTAAAGAGGTAGTGTATCGTACCCGGATTCCTTTTATCGTTACGGCGTCGCTTTCTGCTGCTGTCGCTTCAGCACAAATAAATGGCACAATTGGAAATACATTCGTTCATTTTAATTGGTTATTCTTGACCGCAAAGGTTAACATATACATACATATAACTGTGTCAATAAAAATCTCCAGCTTTTATGATAATACGAAATCTGATAAATAGCGAGAAGCTCAATACTCGAGATTTCTGTTTTGTTGACTTTTATTTCAGGGATTGATAAAGCATTCACGTTTTCATCATTAAAACAAGCATCTACTATATGTCGGATTTAATATCTGATCTTTGTAAAATAATTGGTGTCTTTTGTGAGTTTTGTTTAATGACATAACCCCTAAAAACATCGATTTGCCGACTTTTGTATGTATGTTTTAATGAAAAACCTCCATATCGTGTATCCTTTGCCTTTTATCACAATTAAGTACTGTCGACTCGGTAACAGTGCGTTTTTAAAACTTGTATGTGTGTCATTTTATAAGGTCCTTCCGCGCCTGAGGCTGCATTATATGCGGAGCCGGGATGTGTCATAGCACTTCTACCTAATTAACGTACGAATTTAGAACAAGAGCTGTAATTTCAGCTTTTTAGTTCTGTACTGAAAGACTTTCAGTTTTCGAGTTTGGTGTTGTGTTGTGTGGGCTGAGTACCCGAAAGAAATACGATATGTTCAGTATGGTTGCCTCAGGCTGAAGCGGATATTAAACACACGTCGCATATATTATAGCGCATGTAGCATTCATGTTGCCACATGGATAGCCATTTGTACATATTTTATCTTAAAAATATATATAGATTACATACATTATTTGAAACACGGCAACATACACCTAGCTCAGAATGTGATTTGTATCTTTTGTTTGTATCTCAATGACATGGTAAAACGTAGTGCCTACCACAACGGAAAACACTGGACGGAAACCTATATAAATCAATGGGAAAGGGAATTACGAAACGGTATTAATTCATCATTAATCAAGACATTTATGATAAGCGTTATATATTTTCCAATCTCGATAATGGCAATTGTGACAGGCCCTTGAGCTTATTAGTATCCTTGATACATTTTAAACATAACATAGTTGTACAATAATACTTGAAAACAAACTTATTAGCAAAATTTATTTTAATTACATAAACACACTCTTGGATTATATTGACTTAAGAAATTAAATATTGCAACTATAGACATATGGTTGAATTTTCGTTTCAGACCCGCCATTAACATACAACTGCGGGTGTGCAATATTATATTATTATATAAAAGTTCATTACAAACACAGTCACAAAAAACAACTGTTTCAGAATAAACATATAAGTCTCGCCATGCGGAAATGGGGCTTATACCATATGCGGCCAGTGAAGCTCCTACTGCGCATTCTGATCAAGAGCTACCATGTCCAGGAATGAGGCCACGAAACCTTTCGGACGGCGTAGTTCATGACAAGACTTAGCGATTGCACGGGAAGGTCTGGAGCTATGTTGACAGTAAATTGCATAATTTTCGCATGACTCGAGTCATATGCATTTATATTTGTCTGTAGTTTATTGAACTAAACCGATAATGTGCATCACTATAAGATTATATTTATATCCCAACACGGGCAAGCGTACTAAACAAACAAGCGACATCATGGATTCTATATTGTCCCAGAAAAGAAAACACTCTTACGATACGTGCAACTGTTAGCATCACGTTATAAATAACACTTAGAAAAATACACGCATAGTGGCAAACTCTTCCATACACAAACATTTTCGATGTAAAGCGTAACTTTTACATGATACCCGTATACAACACATTTGTTAATTGTATAATTTAATACTAGTTCACACATATTTTCAATGTGTAAGAAGATTCCTGATGTCGTCGAAATCGAAATATAATTTATTTGTTTTCTAAAATTCGTAACCGTTTATGAATAGTATATGCATATGACGATGATTTAATTATAAACATATATTATATACGTCAGTTATCATATGCACTGGATGTTTATTTTTTCGTAGCATATTAGGCATTCACCTGATGTTTTCGTAAAATCTTGGCACAAAATAAATCGCCATTATTATTTTAGAACTGGGATTCCTGAAACGTGGTTCTTTGAATAGTAAATTTCATCGACAACAATACTCAAAGTGAAATTAAACAAATTCAACTAGATTGGAGGGTACGTATGTATTATTATGTAATATAATCATGCGATTTAAATATCAAATCGCTTATTTATAGTTCCGGGACATAAAGAATGCATTGATATACTTGAATAAAAACAACGTGATAAACGTTTATATATTTGAGCATGGTACAACTATATGGTATAATACTGAACTTTCTTTATACTGCAGACAACACATCCTCATTACACTTTCGTTTCTTTCGAACGTTTTGAAGTTTGCGTACTGTGTGCATTTCAGTGTGGACAGTGTTCATCTTAGACATATTAAACTGTTAGTATTATATTTTGAATAACACAAATGCTTAATATGATAGAAATATAGTTAGTCATTGGTTTCTATATAATTGTGCACGAGACTACACACATTATCTAATTATTGTATTCTTATTATATTGCCGTCTTTTTTTCACAAAGAAAACGCTGTGACAAAAAACCTGACGTTAATCTGTGAATACCAGGCAGGGTTTTCTTTTAATAATTGTTGAATGTCAGTTTTGATTGTGAACATGTCTCAAATCTTTTCAAAATCCGACACTATTTTGATTACAGTACACGCATATCAATATATGTGTATGAAGTTTGTATATAATAATTTATGTTGTATTATAATGTGTTCAATATGAAACCGTACGTCTTATTGTTGTGATCGATTGTTTGTATTCATTTTAAAGCATATATTGTGATCGATTTCTTGCCATGAGAATACGGTCTCTTTCAGATGAAGTTTGGATTATGATATGCAGTGATAATGAATTTGGTGAATACTGTGTACATCTGCTGTACACTTCAAGCGGCTCTGTATTTAAGCGTTGACGTTTTTGTTCGGGGAATGTACCGCATACATAGATGAAAGACGGGATTCATTCATGAGCATATATCGGTTAATCCGCTTTGATCTCTAGGCGTCGCTCAAGACTCGTAGTCAGTGTAAACAAAGTGGTCAGGTAGCAGTAAATCAAAATACATGGGACTATCATGTTCTGTTGCTCTCGCTTTGTAGATGTGGATACATAACCCCATTTACTTGGACGTATCAAACATTTCAGTTAGTTGAGTATTGCCTTTTTGGAACTCGAAATAAAGAGACTGACACGAACACTAACGCGCCGACGGTTAATAAAACAAAGCATTTAATATCGACCTAAGTCAATTGCGGGTTTGTTTATTTATAAGTGAATTGCTTAGTGAGGTAAACAAGGTATATATTAAAAGCAAGTGTGAACATTGTTTTGTTCTCAATCTAAAACCAACGAATGAATTTAAAAGAAAATTTTAAATAAATGTTTTTTACTTCAATGAAAATTTGCTTTCAATCGGATATTCCATTACAGCCCATTAATACTCAAAATCAATGAATATTTCGTAAAATGTTTCGTATAATAAAGTTAACATAGAACAAATCAGTGTTGCTTTTAGCAATAGCCACAATGTCAACGCTAGATGTGGTATGGTAACATACATTTAACGAGATACAAAATGTTCGTTTTCATTTTTTTTTGTGGCATAATATATTCCATTTTAATTACCCGCAACATGATCTATTCATACGACACACGAACACTAAAATTGTGCTAAACATCTGTTGAATATATTGTCCCGCAAAAAGGTCATTTTGTGTCTTTTTTAATGTATGTTAAAGCTCCATTAATACTAAAAATCAACGAAAGTGTCGTAAAATATTTCGTTAAATAAAGTTAACCAATCATAAATCAGGGTTCCTTATAGCAATAGCCAAAATTGCATCGCCATATATGGTCTGGAAACATAGATTTAATGTAGATTAAAAATGCTCGTTTTTTTGTGTGTGTTTTTTTGTGTGGCAAAATAACTTCTATTTTCATTTCCCGCAACGATATCTATTCATACGACACACGAACACTAACAGGGTACCATTTTTAATGTTCGTGTGTCGTATGAATAGAAAAAGTTGCGGGAAATTAAAATGGAATGTATTGTGTCACAAAAAACAAGCATTTTGTATCTACAAACATTGTATGACATTTTGGCTATTGCTAAAAGGAACGCTGATTTGTTATGGGTCGACTTTGTTTTACGAAATAGTTTACGAAATATTCGTTGACTTTGAGTATTAATGGGACTTAAACTGGATATTCCAATCCCGTATCCTTCATTACTTTATTTTAGGGAAGAACACTATTATTAAAGGCACTAACATGTTCATATGATATTGTTTTTGAAACGTGACAAAAACAAAAGCTTAGTTAAGGCTTATGGATACCTAATGGGCACCGCTGTTTGACATCTACGTAAAGAATGGAAAGCTTATCTTGAATCCGGAAATACGAAATCACTGTGGGAGAGGTTTTAATACCGAAGAAGAACACATTAAGGGATTGTCTTACGACAGCCTTATGTTTACAGTCAGGTTAATTATTAAAGCATGTGTTGTTCATGAATGCCTTAGTACAGATTCATAACGTTGTTATACTTTTATAACCTAACACCTGTGCATCTTTTCATGGGAGCTGGTATTAAAACCACTGCACGTCGTGTTTAGTACACAATGTTTATGGTCTATTACGAACAGGTTTTACAAAAAGCTTCTCTTAGGCTTGCAATTGATGTATAATGCGCTGGTCTTCTAAATTTGAAGCACTTACACTTTAAACTCACTGGCATTTTATAAGGGAATACCTCTCAATATTTTCTTTTTTCCCCTTATGAAATGACAGTGAGTAATTAGAAGACATTTCAAGCACTGCAACCTTAGAATTTATATACATTTAAGACTAAAATGAATTGTTAAATAGATCATATTTTGTCAGGGTGTGCCAATGAGTAGCTTTGTAACCGTCCGTACTTAAATGTTATATTACGCATTGCACAAACAGCAATAATGTCGGACGCCATGATTTATTTACAGCAAGGCATTAACACAAACCATACGTTCATAGAAAAACACAAATCAGTTTGTTCATTGTGCATAAAGTCTATGAAAACGCCGAAACGAAATTTGGTACTAAATTATTAAAATTTACATCACGCAAATTGAGCGCTTATAATTAAAAATAAAACACTTCGTATAATTGTTATTGCAATTGACAAAAAGCGAAACACTAGGCAAACTACAACAGTACGGCAACGTTACGATCAACAAAAAAAACACATATAAAGACATGAACATTTACACGTACTTAACAACAAAAATGGGATCATTTATGAATATAACTTGCAATACTGGTGATAGTTTCTTTCAACATAGAAATGAGTATCCAGAATTTTGGATGGTAGTTGTTTAATAACTAACATAAACATTAACATACGAGAGCAAATCATAATGCGCGTTGCCAATCCCATGTTGCAGCTCACATGCTTCTATGACACTGATAGTCAAACTATTTTATCTCTGTTTTCATTATACTTTGTGGGAAACCTGTAAATATCAGCCAGTGTACTTTCTGTGAGAAATAGATGTGATCCTATTTTGTTTTTAAATGACGGCATGATTAGCGATAATTCACTATAAGTCGAGACAGTTTAATCACTGAAATATACTTCGTGACATAGTTCTCTATGTGAGGTTAATATTTTGAAAGTTTAACATTCTTATAAGACTGTATTTTTAATTGGGTCGCACGACGAATTACACATTTTACATAAAAAAGTTGATTTTGGTAGATTATTTACCTATTTAACTAACAATCTAACTAGTTAACTTAGTTGAAGTTCAATATGTGTAAACTATAATTACTTTACAATAAGACATTGAAATGAAGGAATGTTAGATGGGTTGATTATTGAAAAGAACAATGAGTTGAGACTCTATAAACATATTTGAGTCCAATTGATTTCAACTGCTTGTGTGGGAACACATTGTGTAGTTTAAATGACACAGGTGGACTTGGTTGTTACTATCATTTAGTGAATAAATGGTCATGCTACATGTTGGATAATTGAATTTCTAAAGATTTATATGAACATAAAGCAAAACACATTATATCAGCACTTCGAACTGACATTGCCTACTCTTCTGTCCGTAACTATTGAAACCTCGACTTTTTGCCGTAAACATGTTGTCTTTCAAATTGCGTTTCGCCTATTCTAGTTAGTTTTATGTCAATTTAAACAAAATGCTAAGTTGGCAGGCTCTTGTTGTAAGCCACAAACGGAATAAAAAACTGAAATGAAATGCTAGTAAACGTCTTGTAAAACGCCTATAACTCATTTTGATGTAATTGTACTATGGTTTCTGATACCTGGTGTGATGTTGTGTTGGCGCCCTGTAAACGCGCCAAGATGCCTGTACTGTATGATATAAATCAGCTACCAAACTGTACCGTTTTTAATCGAATGTGATCATGTTTTTACCGGTTCAATTCCGAAATCCACCAGTGCATCAGTGCTTAATCCGCCACCCATACGAAATAGTTTATATATTTGAATACGAATACTTAATTAGGTCAAAATCTGACTTTTGGAGCATCCTATGCTCCAACACAACTGTCACGCGTTTCCCAATATGAAGTTTCTGCCTTATCAGCTACAACGCGCGTTTACCATGTATGTTGAGGTATCTTACAACAGCCTTACATTAATGCTACGGTGAACCAAGCACACGTGTTCAATGCTATCTGAAAAAATAAGAAGGTGTCTTACTGTGGTTCATGTATCCACATTATAAGAGTTAGTTCGTAGCAAGAGTTTAAAAATTGACCAATAGACGAGTGTTAATCAAGGCTTGAGTTGCCAATCAAGGTATAGTGCTATTGATATAGAAAGCATCTTTCTGCTTTATCCAATCGATGTATTGTTAGAGCCTTGGACGAACAACCGATTGATGCTGCTAAAAAGGTATGTATTTTTTCCAACATACCGATTATCATTACATGACAGGACAATACTTAAAGCCCCATTAATACTTAAAATCAACGAATATTTCGTAGAATATTTCGTTAAATAAAGTTAACCCATAAACACACAGTGTTCCTTATAGCAATAGCTAAAATTTCAACGCTAGATGTGGTCTGGTGACATAGCATAAACACGATACAAAATGCTCTTTTATATTTGTTTGTGGTACAATATATTCCATTTTAATTTCCCGACACGATATTCATTCATACGACACACGAACACTTAATTGGTACATGAACATGTGTTGAATATATTGAATACCACAACAAAACATAAAAAGAGCATTTTGTATCATGTTAAATCTATGTTTACATATCTACACGCATGACTCTCCATAGTAATGTAATTCAATCCGACAATACAAATATATGTCAACTAGAATACAAGCATGCCTGGCTTCAACACTGGAGAACATATATAATGCTTTGTTTTACCCGAGTACAATAATTCAGAGTACTATAGTTGACCGAAATGAAAAGTAATTCTGGCTTTGCATGTATTTTCACTTGAGTCAGAATAATCTTTTAACATGGCAGATAATTCACATGAAACATTATATCTAGTGCTTTAAACATATTTTTACCACAGTCAGTGTATTTGTCCGTGACAGAGAGTTTTCTTTTCGCACTCTAAGAACTATGATGGGCACACGTAGATGAACATGATTTTATGTATTTAAATTAATTAATAAATATTACAAACGGAATCGGATAGTTGCAAAACCAATTATCGTAAAATACTTAACAGGACACAACCGAAGAAGGAAGTTTACTCTGTTTAAGATAGCCTACATCGCTTTAACAAGCAGCTGTATTAAAAGGAGATGTTTGTAAACATGTATATGGTCTCACAAATTCACGTGTGAACACGATACATGTTCTGAAAGAGCAAACATTAATATACTAAGCGTTAAATAATTATTGTTTAGATATTAAAAAATCGTTGTGTGCTTACTCATTTAAACAACTAATAATACGCACATCTTGCCCGTAACGCCATATCTGACATCTCACTCGCACGGTGAAGGCGTGTTAAATGAAGTAGATGTAATACAGAATCAATTTGCAGGATTGAGATAGACGAATCCATAACGAGTTCCAGTTAAGAGCACTGTCATTCCTGCCAGCACATACTTAGCACATTTGTCGCAGAATATCTGTCGGCTAAATACCATTAACCTAATTACCCTCACAACTTTTGACGATGGGTTGACGTAAATGTCAAATTCACTTAATTTAGCATTTGACCAAAATCAATGAACATATGGCCTGTTGCGAACGTTCTAAGCGTCAAAATCGTTTTAGAAAATTGCTAAAATTTGATAAATAAGGCTTACGGAGTTCACTTTAAAGATTGTGAAATGGAAGGGGTACGCGGTTTCAGTGCGAAATAAAATATCTCATATATGTTTATATTTGTGTCCAGTTATTTCATAATCCTAAATGCGTGTTTCTCGATTTGGAGTGTTGACATTATATGCTTGGCCTTGTACGTATCATTGGGAGTGAGAAACACCGCCGCATATAGACGAATATTTTTCTAGTTATTTCGACATAAAAGTGATCACTATAAAGAATAATAAGTATATAAGGTCAACAATCTGGCATTCATTCCCATCATACATTATACTAGAAAAATATGTTCGCACACTATCAAGTATTAAACCTTTGATTGCGACCCTGATATATTAAAAAGATAATTAGTGTGGTTAATCTCTAATTTTGTAAATAATTCAACGCGCAAATAGGTATGAAACTTAATGAGAACAACATAAGTTATTTGGTAAGAATACTATTGTATGACATTGGTCGACATGCACAGTTCAAATATTGCGATAAATCTATAAACTACAAACTACAAATTCCTGTAAATACATGTAATGGCATAACATGATGATGACATCATCAAACTTTTACTACTTGTGCGTTCCATTTGTTATATCAATTAAATTAACAATGCATGAAATAAAAAACATGATTATTCAAATTAAAAAAAAAATGGTTGGTCGTTATAATGTATGTGTTTAAATACAGGAGCTTCTTGTATTGGATACTTCAATAACTATTGTCAAACAAAATTTAACATATTTTGTCCTTGAATTGTCTTGCGCGACCTTACTGAGATATATAAAAATCGGTTCATTACATTTGATGTATGCATATCTCTTGTTGGACCGTGAAAAACAGTTTAGAAGGAAGAATACTAAATACTAAATATATTACAATACATAGCTGCCTTAGTTAAGACCGATTCTAGTATTGAGCCTGAAAACACCCACCAACAATTAAACACAGTCAGGCCCAGTACTGAAAGTTATTGGTCTCGATCTTTAAAAACAGACAAACACTATATGCCGTGCCTTATACATGTGTGTGGAGCTCACACTGTTGTAGTAAGGGTGATTTATTCATTCACTTTATTACTTTATTAAGATGTAATTAGACAATGTATCTATTAAGTGTATGCACGATTTCTAGTTACAGACGCGTTCTGTCCGAAAGTAATTTGCGTTTGTATAAATAATGTTTATTCGCTCTTATTCAACGCAAAGGCTATTTTCCTAAGGGAACGCCGAAACCCAAAAGCCCAATGGTATAACCCATCCTACCAAGTCTAGTGTAACACATAGACTCGTCCACTAAGTACAAAACCACTGCCCGTGTAAACTGCCAGTCTTTTACGAGCTCGTCGCATATCAGGGTAAATCGCTCTATGGTTTACACAAGTTAACATTTACCACTCACTTCCACTTAATTTCTTATTGTAACGCGATGTTTGCCAGATTTGTGTTATATTCCAGTGTTGTCGAGAACTACGAGCTCCATTAGAAACCCAACATCGTCATGGCTGGGACTTAACAGCGTACGAAACACCGTCAGTCTGTCAAATGGTCTACATAGTTCGGCCCCGACGACAGGTTCCTGCGTAATTGACTGTACCAGTGTTGGAGAACAAATTATTGTGTATTGTGTTCATCGGCATAGTTTCCACGAACACACTTCCAGCTTGTAACGGGGGGTAGACATTATGTACTTAAATTTCCCGCCGTTCTCGGGGGAACCTGTATAATACAATTGATCCCAGCCTTGACATTATAATGCCAACCCTTTAAGATAATAAATTGCGTAGATAAACTTTTTGGCGTTTGTCGTTAAATAAAGGCGTATAATGTGTTCATTTCTAAAAACAAACGTTCAAGATTGAATAAATATGTTAGTTAAAATACAAAAACTTAATGATCAGTTCAAGTGTCGACAAGAATGTTAATGGTCGGGTGTATGAACTATGAAATATCATCCCATGACTTGCTTGTGTGAATAATTATCACATCAATCGAAAAGTCGTCAATCTGCAGCACGTATTGTCCACACTTTGCACATTGGGTTTTCGATTTCAGCGTTGCGTTCAAAGTTAAATGGTAACATTTCGTATATGATATAAATACTTCTGATCAGGTTGGGTGCCTTAAACCTTGTAACGTTACAGCAAATGCATATTGTTTATTCTTATAACATTAATATTATGTTATACAATGGTAATTAATGATAAATCTTATATTATAATAATAAGGGTCCTATAAAGAAAATATTTGAATGTTAGGAACAATAATAACATAAATGAAGTTTGGAAATTTAATAGCAAATCTTTATGATATATTGGCCATGATTATAGGATTTGATTCTGTTGCAAGTAGAAACATGATATACCTTTAATTCATTGTAAAATACCTGTTTTAAAGCAGCACTGCTATGCTTTTGATTGACCTTTCAAAGTCGGTGATGCCAGTTGAGGTTTTTGACATCTGGTCTTGTCGCGTGCTTTTTACCCTTTTCTTAATGCATGGCAGTTGGATACTTTTCTGAAGTAAAAGATCTCGTTGTGATTATAAGGTTGCATCATCACGTGACTTTGTGGGGTTCACAATAAAACGTTAATGGATGTAAACACACCGGTAATTGGTTCTTTTTTCAAAAACACTTTAAAACATTTTTCTAAAGAATTTCAACAAGTGCATACTTCTTGTTATTTAAAAAATGATTTTTTATTACTTAACCCTCGTTTGTGCATATATTGGTTAGTACTGAATCAATTGGAGGGATAAATTGTTTTACATTCGCATTCAAAACACATGCCTATATACATATTTGCAAGAAATAAAACGTACCAAATATGGTTACATATGATACATGTATTTAACTTATACCATTTATACATGCAACAGAAATGTATTGTTAAATGGCGTTTTATTTTCAATTTCAGATAAATTGAAATGACATCTGGTTTCCAAATCAAAGATTCCATTGGAAAGAGGTAAAAATGACGATTGTTATACAGTCCACGTTTTTTAGATTCTCGAGCTTTGGTGTATCATCTTGGTCATTTTACGTATTAATTGACGTCAATATGTACAATATCGCATATAAAAAGCATTGCTAAAAGTAAAATACCACTTCACTGCAGATGAACTCCGCAGACGTTAAATCTCTTAAAACAATAATTTTATTTGGCAAATGTGTATACACATGTGTTAAGATACACGCTCTTGATTTTTTTTTCCGTAAATTTGTGTGCAGAAATTCGGCGCAAATCCCAATCTCAAATATCATATACGGTTTTACTAAATTCCCATTTGATAGGTAAACTTATTTCAATCCTTTCAAGTTGATAACACTATTCGCATTAATTTGTGCAGTCAAATACCATGTATAACACGTAAAATAAACAATTGCATAAATTTTTTCCACAATCAATAAAATAATTCAGAGTAGTTGATCACTTTTCTATGCAGACTTAACTAATAGAGGGAAAAATCATTCCATTAAAAAGGCGAAGAATAAATCGCAAAAAGCAGACCTTTGAAATGAAATGTAAGGTTTATTTGTAAGTTTACATTTCACAGAGCTTGTCTTCAGAAACAAAATGTCAATCGATTACTGAATATTAAACCGACTTTATGCTATCTTTGAGAGTGATTTATGTGTGCAACTTGCGGGGAAATCTTTAGTCGAAATGCTACTATATTGAAACACAATAAGTACGTTCACGCAGGGAAATATGGTTGTTTCCATTGCGGTGGTGAATGGTTTAGGAAACTATGTGAGTGTCAATGCCATCAGTCGTCTGCCTATGGCCACCTTAAGCCGTTTGCATGCGCAACTTGTGGAATAACGTTCGCAATTAAAGCGGATCTAAACACGTTGACACGAAAACAAAGAGCTTAGACACCAGTGTCTATCTTTTGAAAAAGTCTTCGAAAGCACTCGCCGAATAGAGGAATACAAGGGAGTCCACACCAGTGCACCCATGCTCATATGTGTCCGGAATGTAACAAGACATAAAGGTTTAAATCTGACGTGGCAAGCCATCGTTAAGTACACTGCTTCAGAGAATTAAGTGAGAATTTGCTCAGTACAGCGGACGTCAAATGGTGTATGGTGTAAACAGTTTTTCAACTAACTTCGTACAATAATTGGATAACTAGGTTGGCGTAACTTTTGTCATGCAACCTTTTTGAAATATACCTACATTTGTACATGTTTTGTTCGTGACCTTGATTGATACTAGGTAAGTGATTGAAATAATATTCTCATTTACTTGTGTATATATAAGAGATATGTGTCCTTCTATATCTATATGACCGATTTCAGTCAGTAAAATGCGATAGAGAAACCTTTGAGTATATCGACCGGTCACTATTTTTTTGTATATTGACCGTTCGGTGGGTTAGACATCACTNTATATATATAATTTTTTTTTCGATTTCTCAGTGATTGTTTTGCCATTTTTTGTGTTCGGTTCAGAGCGAATATATTCATAGATCATAACATTGTGATGTATTTACTTGTCTTACTATTAATACATGTATATAACCCTTATAGAACGTACGTTCCGATGCATCTGGGTAATGCAGAATATTATGTAAAACGTAACGACTTAAGTCTGTGTTGGACAATTGTTTTACAAGTATTTTTATTTCTCGATGGGTAACTAGTTTTTGTGAAGTCATGTCATTTAAGTAGCTGCGAATAGATGTTTTTCGCTGTATATTTAGTTCATGTCTCATTGTTATATTTGCAGAAATAGCTTAAACAGAAACCGGTTTTATTGACTTATATGTATTTAGTTGCTCGCTTATCTCTAAGTGCGATGTGTATGGCCTCATAATATGCAGGGTACAGGAGAAATTATCGAGGTCGACATTCTATATATTACTCTCTTTTATGTCTCGCAAAAATGACAACGTTTTTTTTTTCAACTGCTGGTTTTTATAATTAAAAGGTTTATTTTGAATTATTTGAATAGACTTGGTTTACATTGACAAGCAATGTCATTGCTTATGTCACGTCGTCATTTGCCATGTGGTGTTTTTGTTTGTTTGTATTTCAAAGACAAATGCTGGTAGCAAAAAGAAGCTTTAAACGTGTGATTATATTCATTTGTCATATAGTGAAAATGTAATGCTGACTTAATTCTTTAATCTGTTGGTTTTGTTTTAGTATTTATCGCACGCACGAACCAGGCAATATAAGGTCGGCATATCTCTTCAACATTGTGTGCCTAATTGTTGTTGCTCTTCATTACCAAACATTTTTAGTAAAAACGTTCTTAACAAATGTGATAGAACTTATTTGTGAAAAATATAAGTAACTCGGTCTTTATTCTGTTGAATTTATTCTGTTATATAGAAAACGTGCTTGGAAATATTAAGTCAGCATATCACTTAAACAGTTCGTGATCATCATTGATTTATTTGTCAAACTGTTTATATTTAAGATGAATAATCTTATGGTTAAAAATTAAAACCTGACACGTGCTTTTTTATTGTTTAATACCCGTGTTCATGACAATACTGAGTGACGTACACAAAGTTTAAATGTTAGCCAATATGACTGGAACTAAAAATCTTTTGCGGAACTTATGGCATAAACGTATTATCCATTTCGCCAGTCACCTACAGTTTTCTCAATATTTTTGCTGTCATAACAATGGAATGCTGAGAGATTTGTTTTAAACTTGCTAAAATACCTTCTTTCACCTTGTTATTGTCTTCAATTATCATATCCGCCGTGCTATCATCCTGTTTGTAGTTCTACGTAGATTTCTTACAATCTAAGATAAGAGTCTTTGTTTTTAAATGGTTTTCTTTTTTGCCAGCTAATGTACTGCCCTTTTCGAAGACAAGTAAGTCAAATTCTCCTCTCTTCGAAAGACCTGACATCAACTGTTTCCCGTCAAAGGTTTACAGTATGACTTGTCAGGCACCTATTAAATTAGGTGCTCTATAATGTCATTTGATATTCCTGGTTTTCCCTTCTCTAACTTTATTGATTAAGGGTTGTATGCTGTTAAACATATCTGACCAGGAACAGAAAAAATTATCTGCGACTGTTGGGTAATAATATCCACGGGTAGTCGTTTTTAATACAATTTGACTGGTGTTTTTGAGTTCCGACTTAAATGCTACAAATCGACAAAAAAAACCTAAATCCAAGTTTCCAGAAGTTCTTTGTTTCGTCTGAATACCTCATATTAGTTGTTGTTCAACTTTGATACCATTAAAGACATCTTACCACAACAAAAATGCAATATTATCAATCGGGAACCTGCGCGCAGAAACAAGCAGAAAGAAATCTAGTAACGTGTCATCAACACCATGTTCAGAGAGCACCTTTAAAACGTTCAGCATTAGTTGTTCCAATGGACATAGGTCATCGTTTTGGAGTACATGTCGTCTTGATTTTTCGTCTACAATAGTCTCTTCAATGTTAAAGCAGTCCCCAAATAGAGGGAATATGCTTTCAACGGCGCTTGTTTTTGTGATTCGCAGTGACCTTTACCATATTGATTTACAAAAGCTGTTCTTATTCTTTTTAATAACTGGTGATTTTACTGGAGTTTCGGCTTTAACAAGATTTTTGTTTTAAAGAAAACTGTGATATTGAACGTAGCCGTTTCTTGTTCAACGAAAACGCTCGGTTACTTTGAGAGTGAACTGGAGTATAGTTTTGTCTCCATTTAATCTTGTTTACGACCTCGTCCATATTGTAAATCCACATTGATTGCGATTGTGTTTATTGAATTGCATACCTCGTCAGTCTCCGGCACAACGACAAGGAGTACTTGGGTGGTTTGCCTATGACGGGCAATCTGCAACAAAGATGCGTTAAATTACAAACAAATAAAATCATTTAACATTTCGTTCATTAAGTTTATTCATAATATGTGTATGAGTTGTTATAGCTCCTAGTATTTTATCACGTTTACAGCAGCGATTTCTATATTCACGTTTACGGCAGCATTTTATAGAATATAAATTTGTTCTTGCTAAAAACAATTCATAACGAGAAAAGCATTGCATTTAATTCCATTAACGTATCTATCAGTGTTTGTATGCCTTTTAAATGTGCAATACCTCTTAATAACGCAAAGAGCGCCAAGAAAGCAAATTCACGTCACGAAAAGCACATTGTTAACATCGTTTTCTCAATATGTCAGAATTGTGGCACCAATTTCAGACGTGTTCAATGATTTATTCTTAACTCTTCAGATATCGTAACAAACTGCAAGCAAAACCGTCTTTTATGCACTGAAGATGTTTGCAAATGTATAGCAGTAACTTAAGATATTCGCAAAAAATAAGTTCTTACCGGTGTGTCTACATTCTGTCCAGCCCGTAAGTAAACCTCTGTGAACCCCGTTGATCCTGCACTCTGTTCTTCGGTGTAAAAAAAACTCCCACAGCGATATTGTATTCCCTGATTCAATATAAGGTTATCATTTCATTCGTAGATGTCAACCAGCGGCCCCCATTAGGTTTCCGAGAACCTTTACAAAAAATATTGCTTTTGTCACGTTTCATGTGCAATGTCGTATGAACATTTAAGTGCCTCCAATACTAGTGTCCTTCCATAGAAATATATTGTGGGCGCAATCGGATTAGAATATCTAGGTAATGGCAAATCCGCCTGAAAGCAAATATCAAAAAGCCACGGTCTAACCTGCAAGTAAATACGATCGATGTAGGTTATGTTAGCAGAACAAATCAAACGTTGATAAATAAAAACTTAGAACCTAAAAGTGTTGAAGTAAAACGGTGCCAGAAAACAACGAAATCAGAGTTTGAAACTCTGCACATTGCAAATAATTTTCTGATGAACAGTCGAAATCTAATTCATGTACAAAAAACATGTTCAATCTTGCAAAAACATCACTACTCCTTATTAATATGTTCGCGAACTTTTTTTTCCGTTTATATAATGAAGTGTCCAAAACCAAACTGTCTTGATAGCTGTTTTCATGTCATTGAGATGCAAGCAATCCATACTTATCGCGATATAAGCTATGCCTATGTTTCCACGTTTGGAATAAAGTATGTTCTGATTAAGCAAGCGAAGTCTAGTTTGTTTACATGTTTACATGACGTTCAACTAATTAAAGTACACGCATTTATTTTCCATTGGACCCCTTTTTTATGCTACAGCGAAAGCAGAATGATGCGATAGTGTAACGACAAAGGGAATCCGGGAACAATACACTTCCTTTTTACGACAAAACCTCTTGATTGAATTACGCTCTCATTAATAAACTTGTTATTGTATTTTACAACAGTAATGTTATTGGCTTTTATATATTTAAGATAACATGGTTTTCCACAAATCTAATTATGTAAATATGTTGACTAGGTCAATTTAATTGAAATGCCTCTATCTTGTAAATGCAATCGGATTATTTCTGTGATTCGCTGATATGTAATAACAACGCAACATTCATTTAAATTTACAGTCGAATTATCAAATTAGCACATACATCTAGTTCTGAACATTCCTTCCAGCAAACAGCAAGAACGTGCTAATAATGTTAGTAGCAATCCATTAAACTCAGTAAAAATCATTAAGTTCATTACTTGGAACAAATCGGTCTCCTTCAAATGAAACATAGGCTGAGGGTAAATTAACGACATCGACAATTGCAACTTTTCATGAGAAATCGTATGCTATTAGCGTTAATGAAGAACATTGAGAGTCTCTTCAAACAAATCAGTCTGACGTCATGTACCGACCCAATGTCAAGGTCTTTATAGTGACCAAATATTTGGTCGGTAACATGATCGGCCAGGTTTTGTCGTTAGTGCACAAAACTATGATTAGTAAGGATCATAACTTTTGTCCCTGACCCTGTTTGGACATAATTCGATTCAACAAAAAGTCAAAATAGGAGACAATTGAGTTTAAGTCAAATACAGTATTGACGTAACTTTTGTAAATAGAACGGATTTAATTTTTCGAAGTAAATACGATAAAGTCTTTATCAAATACGTTTCATGGTTATTGCGATTGAGTGAACATTTATAACACTTTACTTGCAGTGTGTACATAAATTGTTTATAAATGCGGAGACTACGGAATACCGCTAGGGCCATCGTGGTTACACATTGAAATCAAGAGGGCGAGAATGCGAGAACGCGATGGCGAGAATGCGAGAACACGATAGTACGATGACGACAATGACAGTGCGACAATACGATGGCGACAGTGCGATAGTACGATGGCGACATTGCGATAGTCATATCGTACTGTCGCCATCGTATCATCGCATTCTAGCCATCGCGTTCTCGCATTCTCGCCATCGTATTGTCGCACTGTCGTCATCGTATTGTCGCATTCTCGTCATCGTACTCTCGCGATCTCGCATTCTCGCCCTTTGGATTTTAATTTGTTACCACGATGGCCCTAACGGTATTCCGTAGGAGACTGACTGACTGTGCGTTATATGTGTAAACACTACCGTCATATAATTACCAAAAAGCTGGTGGTTACATACTACTTTTATCGTTTTGTCTCTTCTATGTGTTGTACAATGCGGTATTTTGGTTTCAGGTGAGTAAATTATGGGTAAATTTGCCCACGTTCGCACTTACTGCGTCTTCCGATCCTGCCTGGAAGTATGTTGTTTGTGTGCTTTTTCCCTACCTTCGTGGTCGTTGCTGATTACAGCTTAAAAGAAGGAAAACGAGGGTCTCGCGGAACCCTGGGTTTTGTTATCTAGAGCGCTATTTGGTTCTAAACGAAGGATTAGAGCTTATCCATAGTGGTTGAAAGGGGCCGAGTGACATATGTATTAGGGGCAACGTACCCTTCCGTCGTTTTAGTATTGTTTATTTATTTATTTTTATTTAGTGACGTCAACAAGGTATTATTAGACACTGCACTGCAATGTACTACCAATCCAAAGTTAATTTGGATCCCAAATACAAATAAAGGTTCTCGGTGTGTACATTACATGCAGTGTTTCTATATCTATTTATGTATTGACGCAATTTTCCTGTTATTCACGGATATGCGCGTTTTCTAACAGACTAATATGACTTTAATTGAGTAAATTTTAATACATAACATAATAAAATTAGTCGTTTCAAGTATTACTTAGCAAGANCATATCATATTTCTCTTTGATAAATTTGATTAGAACAAAAAAGTTTTGTTTATGATTTGTTAGCCCTTAAAAAAAGATGAAGAACAATACAATTTCAGTCTGTCCGATCGCTAAGCAATGTACTTGAAAACATGCGGGTACCGCACGTGCCACACATTTATGAAACACAAGTCACATAAAAGAAAATGAACGTTTGCCCTACATCTAAACCTCTAAATCTCTACCTAAATATTGTTAAATAATTTTTTATAGTTTAATAAAAATTGAATGAATAAAGACGCGCCATGCAACCACGTGTAGCATGCGGGAACTTGATAATGCCAAGTATTTGTTTTATATATAAAATAGGTTTTCCCACTGTTGTGCTCAATGTTGGTCTGTATGGCATATTTGGGACGTAAACACATTCATTGTAACAGGCGTTATATTTAATGAAAAATAAACAACACTGTCGATCCTTGATTTTTGTTTCATTTGTATACCGGCTAAAGATAGCTGTAGCAAACTACAAACACATATATAATTCTATGAGTAACACAAAAATTGTAGTGAATGATTGTTTAGTATATACGCAAAAATTGTATTCTGTTGTTATTCTATTCACATGCACACGTTTTAGTAGTGTGTACAGGTTTTCAAATAATTAAATTACTTTTGTTTGATTATGTTTATATCGTACATTAACTGTGTGTATATATTGTTTTGCGTATTCATTTTCTTACCAATTCCAATAATATATTACTGCTTAAAGATACATTTATGCAAAACAATGGAATGCCGTGATTGGTAAAGTCATGTAAAGAATTGCAATTAATACCGTTGATGTACCCCTTTAAGTGTCTTATATACATATTGTTTTTAGTTTGATACTGCCTACTTTTACTAATCTCGATACATATTATTAATTATTTGGGTCTTAATTAAAATGAAATCTACTTTTGCATTGGCATACAGCCAAACAATGGTCAAGTCATGTTAAGAATTACAATTTATAACGTTGATATGCCCCTTTAAATGTATTGCTCACATCTTGTTTTGGATGCTGTATTACCTACTTTTACTGATCTGGATACACTGTATTTGTGATTTTTTTAAATCTTACTCTACTTTTGCTTTGGCATACATTTACTAGTTTGTGTTACAAACTTTTCCATGTATATTTTTTTGATTTGTTGTTAATTGTAGTTTACTACATGCAGATAAACTTCGATTGTTAACAAACGACTCTGGTGACCTATGTTTTTCTTTTTATATTTTTATAAAGTAATCAATAATGAAACATTTGGGTAAGTTTGGACAAAATCTAGGTATGGGAAAGACTTTAATAATAATAACAGAAACATGCATGGAATTGATTTTCATATGTGAAATTCTGTTGTTGTTGTTTTTCATAAATTAATGTCCCGAAATATCCATTTATGTTTTTTTTATGAATTTGCAATAAAGTTAAATCAGTATTATACAAACAGAGAGAGATATAAGTTTTTTTAACAGTTGTTTCACTAATTTACACGGTTTTGGTGTGTTTGCCTTATTTTTAATTTATACGTAAGCTAAAATAGGTATGTTGTTTAAGTGCGAATAAAAAAATAACAACAATGGTGACCCATGTTTTTTATTTTATTTGTCTATCCACAACAGATGGTTCTAGCTAAATACCAAAAATGATTAAATTCTAGGTACATGAAAATTTGCACTGAAACTGCAGCATACGTCCTTAAGGCTTTTTCACGCGGGATCAGATAATCAGTTACTTCTACCTACTTGCTTTCCGTTTAAATAAACTGAAGCTTAAACGTATGAACGTACTTTTATTATATTTTTTAATTCGTACAATGTGTCATCAATTTAAATGTCTGTATGGGCACATTCGTTTGCAGGATACTAAGTCGTAGTAGAATTTTTTGCATTTTACATGTACGAGTATGCAAAACGTTTTCCTTGATTAGAAATTTACCTACATAACGGCATTAGCGAACCTTATAAATGTATGACCAAATATAACGATGTTTCACTACATTAGTTAAATGAGATTAAAGTCTTAATTTATTAAGAACCTACGCTTAATGTCTATTGAATTGTTAAGTAAAAGGAGCATTTTATAGTTAAAGGCAAACATTAACTAATAAAATTTTAAAATATATTAAACATATTTCACTAGAAGTTTGATCGTATTGCATTATCAAATGTATATACATTTTCAATATTTAAAATTATTATATTTAAATATAATGTCAAAGTGCAATAACTATAATCATAATATAATACAATTATGCAATTGTATATTTTAAACACACATTTCTTGCATAAAACAAAATGAAACAAAAAGCAAACACCATATAATGTGTCTTTTTTTAATCCTGCAATTTTATTTATTACAGGAAGTTTGCTTTCACCACAAAGAGCCTATGTCAGCAATAGTCATTCTCTGTTCAATTTGTTGGAAAATTGCACATAAAAAAGTTTGCTATCAAAATCTATTGAATCATTCTATGCTAGCAACTTTAAAGATGCGTATGATTTTACGCTTAAACGAATGCTGCATGTAAACAAAAGCAAAAAGGCGAAATGGCATCGTATATGTCTGTGAAACATATGCTAGATTGTATGGAGCGCCAGAGTTGATTGTTATATACAAAAATATTGTAAATACTCCGTGAAAAAAAAAATAAAAATAACGCATGATACCACGTCTACTTCGCGCGGACACAAATCGCAGTCTGCTAAGCCTGAACTTCATCAACACTTAACTTATACCATAAACAGTATTATACAATATATAATTGAACACAAATACAGTTTAATGTCAACGTTAATATGTCATCCTTAAAGTTCGAACCTTTAATTACATTTAAGCAACATGTTGAAATAACCATTACCAAACTATCCGGTGGTGATACAACGAACAAAATACATGGCAGGTGTACATTATAGCTTGTCATAGTAGTGCCGATACTAAGCACCAGCCATATGACTTCTCTGGAACACTATTGTAAAATAACATGCTCTCAAATAACTAAGGTTTTTCACAATCATTTCAGTGCAAAATAATCGAGCAGTGAAAACCACCAAGTTTAACATATTCCAAAAGAAACGCATTGATTGTAATACCAGATGTAATACGTGTTTCACCATATAACGTCGATGGTAGGCTGAATGGTATAATCCGATTATCTGCAGTAATCCGGAGTAATTACTATTGAACCAACAAAACCAGACTTATAGAACACTCATGATGTTTTTCCCGGAAAATCGAGTCTACGAATTGTATGGAAATTATTTGTAAAATAAAGACTTGATATAAGAATACGGACACACATTACGAAAACCTTGTGAGTGTCTGCCCCAAACAACGCGGCATATTGAATAGATAAACTATTTGCTTCGACATTTATCAGTGTATGCGGCATTGCACGATTTGGCATATAGAAATATATTTATGTTCACAGTATTATCAACATATAGTTTACTTGTACTATTTAGGCACTCAGGTTCTTTCTAAATTGCAGGAATCTGGCACTATGTGTCAGTATTATTAAACAGCATTCACTCGTTCATCGAGTTCTTTACGAGTTGTAAAGGATATATTTAAATATGTAATCAATACAGTTTAACGTTGCAATTTGTAATTCCAAATATTCGCTTTAACAGCTGACATTATTTGTAAAGTCAAATTTCTTATTGAGTAATCATCAGTAAACTCAGGCGTACACAGTACGATTGATGATAGTCCATAGCATGTAAACAAATAACAAAACTGTTCCTGAAGAAAAAACACTTTAGATAACACAATACAAAGGTGGCATTGTTTACTGAAGATTTCGTTTTCTATAAACAATCAAATAAGTCAAGTGTTATAAAGAACGTTCCAAGAAGAATATTGGACTTAAGCACATTACAAACTTTACGGAATCTGAGCAGATAGAAGTAATTATAAGGTGTTTAAAATCAAGATAAAGACGTCTAATTTATTAACATGACGTTTAATAGATACTTATTAATCAAGAAGTGGTATCTGGTTGAATGTGCTAAGTGTTACTTGGTATTTGTGTGTGTTGTATATACTAGATGTTGCCACTGGGAATGGAGCTCCATGAAACAGATCGTTATAGGTGTCTGTTAAGAGGTAACACACGTACATACATACGTTATGTCTAAACGTAGTCCTCCATCAAGTGGCCGTTATGTTGCTTTATTGTACATGTAATTCTAATCGATCAGACACTTAAGTCATATGAATAAAGCAAGGTCCATTTCCAGTGACGAGCTCGCGACTTAAGTTAATTCTCTACGTTGCAGTTATTAAATGTAATCAGCCTGAGTTTTTATTATTTTGATAATGCATAATTAAAAAATAATGAAGTCTTAAAAATATATCTTATTCTCTACAACATTGCACACAGGATGATGTTTGTTTGAATTCAATATCATGTATATTCTTTTTCTTGCCATACATTCAGAATTTCACATAAATCTTATGATTTATAAACAATTTTGCCTTAAACAATATTAAAAAAAAAAAAAAACAACAAGTGTACTGCTTTTGCGTGATGTTTGGAAAATGTATTGTGTTCTGTATGTTTTATTTGAAAATAAAAAAATACTAATATGAATGGTTTGCAGTATAATCCAGTTTGATTATCAGATACATGATGTTTCATATTTGAAAGTGATATGCAAGTAATAACATGTTTGTTTTTCATTGGTGTAAACAGAATTGTGGTGTTGTATTCCTCTATTTTTTCAAGTTTAAAACATATTTGGACGTACACATGATTTTGAAACTATTGATCCCGAAAATTAATTGGTATAAGTTGGCGTGAATAATGTATTCACTATCACAACCTTCAAACTAAGATCTTCCATTGCGTATGCGAAACCATTTAATAAGAGTACACATAAGAACGATATAAATGTACTTTTCTAGAAACAATTCTTTTTTCTTTATAATATTATTATCTTACACACAAAACACACACACAAGACCAAACCATAACACCCTATTTTTCCTATTAAATAATTTGTTTTTCAAATGGTACGAGAACATTGTACACCTATCATTTCATGTAACAGTTGTGCTAGGAATTACATCGTGTAAGGCTATAAACGAACAAAAAAGGATTCTGGAGCATTTCTTCAGCAGGCTGTACAATAGCATTGACGAGTATTAAGACAAATTAATTGATTTTGTATTAGTTATTATTTGTATCATAGGTATTCTTACAGATTTTGCATGTGGAATTTTGGGACAATCTACCTTGTCCAAAAGTAGGTCGATTTCATGGTCAAACTGAAGTCGGGTGATGTGGGTGTGTTGATAGTGTTCAAATACATTATCCATGCATCGACTTTGTAGAGTGCGGTATTGATGTATGTTGATATTAACAATCAGTCAGAAAAAAAGCTTCATACCACTCGCTAGATTAACTTACCAAAACTAATACGCACATTTGTGTTTTAGCTTAAATAAGGACTTTTGAATGGTGAAGTGAAAGTTTCCCTCCAGGAGATATGTTTGAGATGACGATATTCCTTGTTTTCATGCCAATTAACTTTCTTTAAAAAATATTTTATATTTTATCTTTTATGAACATCCTTGTTATAACTAACCACAGTACACATTAATGGCCTTCATTTAATTTTCTCATTTTCTTAAAATACAACCATAAACAGTATATGCCAAAACACATTAAAATTGGTGTTTGCCATACATTTGTTGAAATGCTCATTCGTTAGGGAGCTTAGTGGATAACGAATACATATATACATCTTAATTAATACATTAAATAGCACATTGATAATCCTTTTTTTATTTTATCCATCCTTTTTAATGTTCGCAGTATTTTGCTTCATCACATTAGCGGCAGGACAGTATTTCGAATTAATAATCTTTGTTTATGTTAATGTATTTCATTATACCGAGTATGTTTTTATTTACACGCAGTCAGCAAATAAGCTGCATGTTATTAGCTATTTTAGTTTTAAAAAAAAACAATGACTACTTATATGTATGTACTGAGCTATGTAATACTATATTTCTTGTGTAAATGAGAGTATAGAAGGTTATGGATGTGGCTTATGCAAACCAAAAATAATTTCTAGTGTTAGCGGAGGTATATAATTATTTTCATCAATGCACACATTCGTGTGTTATTTTGAATTTGCTTTTTGTTTTCATAAACTAGAAAGTAGATAAATATCTGGTTTATCCACCAAATATTTCGGCTCAATGATGCTTTGAAACATACTGTTATTATTCATGGAATATGCGGTTCTATGTCAAGTAGTTTCAGAGATTACAGAGATTCGTTATATTGCATCCAACTACAAGACACTGGTATTAAGCCTTTTAACACGCAAACATTTAGCTATTTTGAATGTTTTTTTAACGTAAGTGTGATTCATATTGTAACAATTATGTTTGTTCAAATAACATTTGCAACATCATATTGTAACAATTATGTTTGTTTAAATAACATTTGCAACATGTGTGAGATGTCGGTAAATAGGTTACATGGTTCCAGCTGCATCAATAATACAGGTTTAAATTGTTTAGTACTTTTATCTTTTTTGAAATGTGGGCGCCGATTTTGATTTACATAATAAACACTTCATTTCACAAATATATTTGACACATAATATCAACACAAAATGCATTTGCCATTTGTTGTCGAATTGTTTAATTATCATATAAATCATGCCATAAAGATTGTTTTAAGAAGCAACAATGTTAAACAAAAAACAATGACAATCAGTTAACAATATCATCCCCTTGGATAGAACTACCAATTACTAAATTGTTTATCGGTCGCTTTATTTCAGATGTAAAACACATCGGCATAGCATCCTTGTGAGAAATATGGGCAGTTTACTCCACATTTCTTTGATGTTTGTTATTTTATTGTATTAAAAAAGAGGATAATCATAGTTTTTATTTTACACATTGAATTATAATTTGCTTAAGCTCGACAAACACCATTCGCAAATCATTCACAAAGGCCTATTGTTCCGGTTGTCTGAACCTTTCTTCGGTATCATCCTCTTGAGCTATGACTTCACCATATGTTATGTTAAAAAAAATATTCTCGAATTCCGGTCTGACAACAATGTATGTTAATACCGAAAGTATATTTTAAACTGGTATACTATAATGTATATTTGAAATATGTATTTGTATTATATGATACTTTATTAGCATGTAAGAGCATTTGAAAGTGTAACACCAACTGCATATAAATCATATACACGGACATCAATTATAAAAAAAAAAAAAAAATCACGCGTAAAAACATATGACTCTTACATGGTAAACTGGAAACCGCATTGGGGAACGGCCTATGAACATCAAATTAAATTCACATCTGGCAAATGTACCATATTACCACCATATGTAATAAAGAAATATGATGACTGAAGGATATATGCATGTAAGCAACAGATAAGCGAGAAGGTATCATTTGAAACTGTGTTTTTTAGAAATTTATTTGATAACCTCTTGTTCAATTTAACACTGGACGTATATATATATTACTTAAACCACTGAATAATATTAAAATAGACGGCCCTAAAATTACAAAAACTTTCTTAGAAAGAATGCTACCTGAGAAATTCGAGTTGGTGATTTATAAACAGAACGATACGTGACTAACATTAGAATGTGAAGATCAGAAAGCATTTCCAAGCCATGAAAATAGATAACATGCATTTTATTTTTACATGGAATAAATGTGTGGTCTTTTTCGTTGCAGTGAGGGTTTGGTGGAGTGTCGGTCCCTCTTTTAAGACTGTTCCATCCTAGATCGTCTCCGTTCCTCTGCGCTTCTAATCCGCTTATCGTCCTCGCAGTTGGACTGCACGTAAACATCTTAATATTCAGTTTCGTTTACGTTTTCCGCCGCCTTTTTACGATCTTCCTATCCGTCTCTCTTTGATTTGTTTTAATTAAGAATCAAAATACTCCTAAATTTATCGATTACTTTCCTTTTTATTTCGTCTTTACCTTCTTGTTTGAATATTATAACTTGATGTGAAGAATAATCGGCTTGCAACCGATCAAATGTTACATACCAAGCTAACTTTATCACATTTATGTGCTAAAAAGTTCCAAATCAGTTTTTAAGCAGACCTACATTCACACACAAAATAATACGTATACAATTTGTGAAATGTGAATATTTTTATTTATTACAGAACATACTTACCTAGAGGTGGTATGCAATTACCGGTAGGCATCTTATTAAGTACCAAGTATTCAGGCGAAACCAAAGGTCGTGACATTCGCTTTTTCCTTCAACACACTGAACCCTAACTATTGATATACCCTATATACACTTGATATTTATTCCACGAAAACTAACAATTGTAAATAATGTCATGACCGTTTGTAACAAACATTTATGAAATACAGAGTGTTTTACAAACAGAAAACTAACCATAGCAATTTCACAAAAAGGGAGATACATGCTCGAGTTACACGCATAAAGATCAGAGAAGAACACCGTCGAACAATTTAAATTCTTCAAATACCACACGCCTTAAAATATCATTAAGTTAAGTATATGTATAATAATAAGTTTAAATACTCTGTCAGACATGTTCCTGCAAAATAACACAACGATTACATATTTCTACTGAGTAAATGTGAATGAATGCCCTTATTATAATGTATGACTTATATGTTCTTAGAAATATTGTTGAACTGAATGTAAGACATTATACATTGTTCCAAGCCTTATTCGTGGGAAAATTGAAACTTTCGTCTCAACTGCGGATATATCATTACTCTTGAGACATTAAGTACCGGTAATAATGACAAGTTATAAAGACGTTTAATGGGATTACTAATGTATGTGCGTCACAGATGACAGTCTGAGTATATGGGTTTGAAGGAATAATTGTATACAGCAGATACTATTGATATTGGCTGTAAACATGTTCAATGTCTTAAAAACGGAATACGGATTAATATAAAAGGTAGACTTTACATCATTACTTGTGAGAATAAATACAATATTTTTTATACAACTGATTTTCTTAAATAATGATATGGTTGTCAAACGATACTCGTATGATTGAGTGAAATGTTTTATGTCAGAATGGTATGATAGTATTTTAAGAGTCTCTCTTAAATTAAAATATGGGATTTCACTAAAAATATAAACAATCAACGTGAATATTAGATCATAAACAATACCACGTTTTCATTTTCTCAACAATATCTCTATTTTAAATAGTGTTATGTACCAGAACGCATAGAATCTATCAAACGTTGTCTTATTTATATGGTTGCGATTGTCAAACTTCAATTTGATATTGTATAATATAAATATGTATTTGTGTTAATATGTCAACAATACTAGGATACACGTTTATTATTGATAAAAGGTTCAATCTTGTAAACACAATGTGCTTTCGATCTCTGAATATACCACCAAAATCATAGACATTTTTAAATTTTTAAGTAACTTTATATTTTTCATGACATTGGTAATACAATCACTGTCGACATGGATTCAGTATGACATTGTTAAAGCCATACCAGACATAAGTAAAATTACAACACCCACGTTATAGCATAGGATTTAAAGTAGTATACCGACGAAATTGAATCAGATTTGTTAAATAAAATAAAGCAGTGACGTGTATTTTGTACTTAAAAATAATCTGGAGTAGATAACTTGCCAAAGACATGTGCACTGTATACTCATGCCTTTATTTTTTAACACCTAGGATTAGGATATTCAATATTTCTTTACAAGTGCATATTACTGCAATTCAGATCTCATGGGTTTAGTTTGTTACATAAGTGTCATAAATTTTCGGCTATTATTGCATTATACTGTAAAGTCATATGTTTCTGCAAATAACAGATTTAAAAATGACGACTAAAGAGTTTCGCATTTCTTTAACCATTCCTCAATTTAAAAACAAAAAAAACTAGCTAGCTGCTTTGCGAATTGCGTAATCAGTTTCTTGCTGATTTTTTTTTTTTTAAATTAAATTGTTTTTAGTCAAATTATTAATGGGCATATGTTCCTGCGCTATTGTTATCCAATGAAAGTTTTAAAAGGAAGTTGATAATAACTTTATGCGGTAAAACGATAATGCCTCGCAATCACATGCATACAATAATCTATACGCTATGTTAATATTTGACAAAATATATACATGTGTCAAATTGTTGATTGGAGAAATGTCCAGTTCATACACGAGTTCCAGCACATTATTTATCTGGTTCCGGCAGCACACAATACTATAATAAAGTTATATGGTCGTTCGCGCAAGCAGCAATTCAAAATAAGGGCATTTATGTCAACGGTACCTATTTATGTGTTGAGTATATACTTAAACAGAAACCTCCCCCTAATTGCTTGTCATCATATCGACATAGAACTATCAACATGTGTCGAGTTCGTCGACATAACTCGTAATTCATGTACACCTCATTTGTCACTAGGTTAATTTAACCTGTGTCCAATGTAATTTTCGAAAAGATCATGCTCATCAAACCGTTTGAAGAGCATTTTCTTTTCGATAATTACATGGGACAATTCTTGAAGCTTATGCAAATCGTAAAAACAATATTAGCATACTTAACAAATGTATAATAACGTTTGTTTGGAAGCTTTCAAACATTGATTTGATGCGAGTTCATACATGTATTAAAAATTTGCGAAACCACAGGCAGCAGTATTATTACAAAATACAATTACCTAACCGGGACATAACCCCCTCCACACTCCACACCGCGACCGCAACCCTACACCCGTAGGTCCATTGGAAGGTTGTTTCGTGGTATAATATGTTTATACCGATGTCCTATGATGATTGACAACATAATGTCATTTAAACAAAGTCACTACACAGTCTTACTATATACACAAGACATATAAAACGCACTATAAGGTTATTGCTAAATGATTGTGAATACCGACAATGTTTGTGCATACACGACTATTACGAGGAGTTTTGTTCTTCAAACTAAAAGCGTACAGGCAAATTCTTTCCTGATTGCCTCTTAAGCTAATATGTCATGGATGGGCGAAATTAATTATGTATTATTGTTAGAAACGGTATAAACAATATATAATAATACTTCTATATTGTATGCACTGTTAATACCATAAAATTTCACGCCATTCGTCGCATCAGCCGAAAAACTCTTGAGTTACATAAGTAACATATTACATAAATCCGGTTAATGAATATCTCAACGAAAATAACTATTATGTCTCCTAAATATATTAAATAATAAAATGTAGTTTTATTACAAATATGTATAATAAGCCACAAAAGAAGCAACAAAACAAATGTTATTTGATATGTCAGTGATATTATTTTACAAGTAAATTAATAAAGTCAAAATATAATTCTATTTTGTATTGCTTGTTTTGTTGCAATTATGTCTCTTTTGTTCGGGAAATAAGAACTTGAACAGATGCCTTACCATAGGCATCTTTGGTATTATTTATCAGACCTCATATCGCCTATACGATTGTTTAGGAGGTTGTGTATCATATTACAAGTATATGGCATACATAATAAATGCACGCCCTGCTCTTAAAGTCGGCCAGTTTGGGTGAAGTCTTTCAGGCATTGATATAACCGATGCGATTTGTTTGTCTTTCACGGGATGAGCTCTAAAATGAATACTAATAATCGCAATTTCGCACATTATGGATTACACCCCAGAGATCTACATTTTCATTGAACACGTAGATACAAATGTGTTTTAGGATAGCTCTTTCACATTGATTTGACACTCTGGATCATAAATAGCATTACAGAGTGCTTTCAGTATTTCCGCTACAATACTCTTTGGATTCTTAGGTACGCGTGTGCACGTGTATATTAATAAAACAAACGATTTTTAGTGGAATATTATCATTTCAGCTCGAATGTATCAAGAGAACTATGATATTAATCTTAACATATGTGTCATGTTTGTTTATGTATTTGTCTCCTCGTCGTGTTAGTGCGTTTGATTTATAATTACAGTTTTATTACTGATACGTAGTGGCAATTATTGATGAGTACTAAAATACAAGAATGTATTTACTTTTAGTTTTATTGATGATGTAGTCAACAAATTCGTACATACAAAACAATCAAAGTATACACAGTGACAAGTTATCAAGTGGAAAGCAGACTATATATGTCAGGTCTATATAATGTACGAGCAAAATGAAGGTAAAACAGCTAAAAGTAATGCTTAAATTATGTTTGAAAGGTCATTATAATAAGTTTCTACTTATTGTACAATATATTTACAAGTACATTCTTATATATAATACTTAAAAGAAGTATATACGATTTCAATGTCAACATTTCAATCTCGTAATCTTACAACCAACATATGAATATCGCCAAGGAATGGCACATACAATTAAAAAACAATGTTAATATGGTACCATAGATCGCCGACCTGTTTAATCGTATAAGTTTGAGAACCAAAATAATGGCCGTGACCAAAGCTTTCAAGAACTATCACTAACGACAAGATATACATTCCTCACAAATACTATCTATTGTAATATTAAAAGATTCGATTAGGTCTTTACTATATAAGTTTGATACTTAAGTGACTGCGCTTAAAATGTCTTCCGCAGTGACAGTACTTAAAATTTAATAAGCAAGTGCTGAAAATACATCCAACGCTAGGCTTCATTCATCTTCATTTCGAAAGGGCGTCGAGCTCAATTGGTAAACTGGTTAAATCTGTTTAAATGTCAGAGAATAATGCGATAAAGTAAACGGGAGTGTCTGTTTTTCCATTTTGCTTTGAAGAGAATAACTACTGTGCACAAATGAATAAATGTGCGGTGAAATATAACAAACAGAAAAGATCACTTCGAGCCATCTTGTTTTTTTAGTGGCGTCCCACTCACCTTAAGACCAGAATGCCATCGGCAGTGTGTGATATTTCTTAAATACTAACCATTAATTATAAAATAAGCAATTTGCAAACTAGTATCATTTCAAATAGCACCTATCGTCTGAAAACATTTAAGAATGAAAAGAAAAGCAATGGTGATACAAAGTGTCTTAAAATAAAGTGAAGATTACATAAAATAAACGCAACTATGAAAGAGACATTTTTATATCATTAAAAAAGTGCCCACATACATGTATTATCTTGCGGTTTATTTGTTTAGCTCAAATAGAAGCGCAATATTCATTACAAATAATGACTTTTAAAATGGTGTTAATCAGTATGAAATGTTGTACAGATATAGATTCTTATTGCAAAGTGTTTCGTGTAGTTTTGTCCACAAGAGCATTCGAAATAGCATATAACATCTGTATGAGTTGAGGTAAATGGTTTTGCTTTTGTACAACTGTATGTTTTCTATATCAGGCAAGCGTTATAAACGTATGTTTGTATACAGGTTATACAATCATACATATTTTTATCCTCGCTATGTAAAAAACAGGTTTAATGCATGTGCGTAAAGTGTCGTCATAGATTAGCCTGTGTAGTCCATACAGGGTAATCAGGGACGAAACTTCCCGCTTTTATTGTATTTTTGTTTCTCGTTGGATCTCGTGTAACTAATTGAACACTAAAACTACAATCAATTGTGTTATTTGTGATGCACAACATAGTTTAAAGAGGTACAATAGCGCATATACCTAAAATAATACATTTGCATCCAATTCAGGAACATTTTTGTATTGATACAGTTTGTCATACGTTCAGATAACTTTGATTAAACATCACTTTTACAACCAAACCAAATAAATATATTACATAATGCCAATATAAAGTAGTATCCATTGTTTAAATTATCGATCAACACTTTCTGTATTTAGATATTGCAATATTTAATCTAGAAAATAATTTAAAAATTAAAGATATAAAATACCAATGAATACAATCTTGAAATTTAATAATTACAAACTCCCAATGCTAAAGCCATATACGATTTTTTAGAAAAATGATTCGTAGATATGTATTTATAACTTAACTGGCATTTACTGTAAATCTATAAAAGAAATGTCGTTTTACAAAATCTTTTAAAATGAAACATAACTGCAGTTATCCGTTCATGAATACGCTTAATTTCTGTGAACACGCGTTATAGACTCGTTGGTTGTAAATTTGCGCAACTGCTGGCCTCCTAGCGAATTATAACACTTAAGCAAATAATACGATAGTGTTCCCATTCCATTTAATGAGTCGTTCGCATTTCGATAATCGAGCAATAAACAATAATACATTGCGGAGCAGTAAAATCTCATGTGACGAATTCAATTTACACAAAGTAAGATTGTTCCACAACATGCATCCAACAATATCAAAAATATGAGAATGCTTTGTAAAGATGAGAACCATACGACTATTCCTCAAAGTCCATATTTTCGATAATGCAGATTACTAGTTGCCCTACGTGGTCGACTCGTTTCGAATTATATGAGTCTGGTTCAGTGAAAAAGGGTGTAATGCATGTGCGTCAAGTGTCGCCCCAGATTAGCATGTGCAGTCTGCACAGGCTAATCAGGGAGTACACTTTCCGTTTTTATGAAATTTTTCTTTTTAACAAAGTCTCTTCTTAGCAAAAAGCTAGTTTAGACGAGAAGTGCCTTTGCGGACTGCATAAGCAAATCTGGGACGACACTTTACGCAAAGGCATTACAAAAAACTTTTCACAGAGCGCGGCTCATATAAACTCACATTACGTTTAGAAGCAATATAGTTTACATATACCTACAATTTGAGCCATGTCAATATTAACTGACAGACACTGATAGCCATTCAATTTGATCTCTGCATCTTACTCAACCACCATCACAAAGCATCGCTGCTGTATAATGACTCCATCTTTGTCGTTTCGGATCTGTATCTGTTTATAGCCGAACGAGAACTCTTACATTGTATTACATTTAGAACCTCCTTACGAAACCTTTCTCCTGCAAAAAGGTAGATATGAGTAAGTCCGATGTTGTATATATCTGTCCTGGCACGATAATATTGGAAATGAACTTGCCAGTTGTTATCAGTTTCCATGGATGTTAGATCTGTTATATTTCCGGGTGGAAAGTAATCATACAAAGCGTACACGATTGACACAGGCAGTGTCGTGAGTATGAGCAAGAATGACACTGCGAGCAACATCGTGGTCGTGGCGTTTGTCCGGAATAAAATCCTGTTCAAAGTCAATGCCACTTTCCTTGATTTCTGAATTTCACAAATAACCAATATATTGAGAAGCAATATAAGGAGGGGCACACACAGGAACATTAACATTTCTGTTCCCCATGTCCATTTTTCCCATAATTCGTCAGTGTTATTCGCTCTGATGCATTGTCCGATAGTGTTGTCGTAAGACCAGAAGTATCCTTGAATTCCACAAAGACCCAAACTTGTTAGCGCGATGCAATAACTCGTACAAACGGCTCTCTTTACAGTACAATACATCCGTCTCCGCAATGGGAATTTTATTGCGATATATCGCTCTGTCGTGAATGCAAGCGTTAATAATGGCGACATGTACTGGGCTGCCAGATACACGATCGTGAATCCTTCGCAAATGACAGGAACATTGAGAACATACACACTCCACTCTGTCTGAAGGCTGTACGGTAAGTCTAACGACAGAAATAGAAGATCTGACATCGCCAATGTAGCTAGGTATACGCCGGAACTTTGTAGCATTGGCTTCCGAATCCAAACCAGAAATGTCAGAATGTTGCCTGGATATCCTAAAAGGTACATCACAATTCTCATGTATTTGGATGAGGAATTAAAAACCGGCAGGTACTTGTCGTATAAGCTGTTTTCGTCGGTAATGTCAATGCTATTTGTTCCGTTTGCATCACTGCTTGTGTTGCAGGTTGTCTGAAATATCATGAAATGATATATATATTTTACGAAAGGACGCAACAGACTTTCAATGAGTGATACCACAAATGTTTTAGACGCATGGACTTTTTAATTTATTAGACGTCATTATAATTCAAACAGCACTGAACGGTTGTGGTTAATAATATAATGTCAACATTAATAAATATATATATATTTATTTATTTATTTATTTATTTAATATTTTTTTTTTTTTTTTTTTTTTTTTTTTTTTTTTTTTTTTTTTTTTTTTTTTTTTTTTTTTTTTTTTTTTTTTTTTTTTTTTTTTTTTTTT